>JAIUSX010000021.1:13600000-13921590 GCA_026573805.1 Hesperophylax magnus
AGGAAGGAACCGTTTACATAAAATAATATAATACACAAAATTTACAATCGCAGTAGATTGAAATGTCACTTTAGACTTCAGAGAACTGTCAACCATAAATAAACCAACCTGTCAACTGTCATTTTTGCTTCACCTAACCATAAACAATATTCAACTTTTTCAAAATAATTATTTGGCTATTCTAGTTTCATTCACAGCTCCAAACTGGAATTTGCTAGAACTCATCCAACATTCAATTTTTAACGGAATCATTAGAAACACAGATGGTGATTTTTTATACTTGAATGGTGATTTTTACTACAGCATTTTTAATGCTGTATAAATATAACGTTTTTTCAAGTCTATAAAATAATCTTAATTATTCACTAGCGGAAGTCTCCGACATTGCCCAGATTTTAAAAAAAGTTTTTCAAAATATAATGTAGACAGTAACCTTACTCTTGTTTTGGAAGTCAAGTGTGTAAAATATCATGAGGCTCAGAATAAAACTGTAGATTTGTTTAAAAATCTAATCCACGTCACCTGTCCAAAAATTTATTTGACCTTGATCTCTAAAGGCAAGTAGTTTTGTTAAACTTAAGGCCCGTTTATAATAGGAATAAGCGGTAAGAATAGGCCGGTGCCGTAATCCGTTATCCGTAATATTTTAGATCATCGTTTATAATTGAAATAGGAATAGAATAGAATACGTCCATAGAAGTGACTATGCCGCTCAGGGGCATTTCTCTCAGCTTTTGCCTTGAAACTCATTTGAAACCGCCACGCCCACCTCAAAATTCTTATAGAAAACGAATAATATGGCTAAAAGCTCAGATCTCATTGGTGAAAGCAGAAGGATTGGTTTGATCTCTCGCTCTCTACCATAATGACTCGTGTAACAGAAAGAGATGACGGAATTTTGCCGTTTGACAGTTTGTGAGTGGTTTATTTATGGACAGCAGGGGCATTTAACTAAGCTTTGGCCTTGAAACTCATTTGAAACCGCCACGCCCACCTCAAAATTCTTATAGAAACTAATAATATGGCTAAAAGCTCAGATCTCATTGGTGAGAAAAGAAGGATTGGTTTGATCTCTCGCTCTCTATCATAATGACTCGTGTAACAGAAAGAGATGACGGAATTTTGCCGTTTGACAGTTCCAAATCATTCAAACAAAATGAGAATGGTTTATTTATACACGCGGGTTGTCATTTGCTGCCGAAATACTATCATTTCCGTCGAAAATATTGCGTGTTAAAGTTGTTCGTGATAAAAATACAATATAACCCAGTATAGTGTTAGCGAGTTACAAACATATATTCAACCTACCTACGTAAGTTCAAGTTTAAAGTGAATTGACAGCTTTTAGGTTATTCGTTCGGTTTTTTGAACAATGCTAAGAACGTATAAATGTTATTTATTATATCGATAAACTTATTCATGTTATTGATTAGTGTTATCCTGTATTATCTTATTGTTTTGGTGAAATTAAAGATTTTTAAACATATGTAACCATGAGTTCATGAGGCTGAAAAATGTCGGAATTCTTCGTCGGACAATCATGTTTTGGAAATTTTCTTCAGTGTTTTTGCAAATTTCTTGTCATTTTGGGTTTCTTCTTCTCAGATTAACAAGTTTCATCTTAAGGAAATGCACTGTAAAAGTTTATTTTCTTAGTCAGATGAACCTTGCCCTTGGAAAACATTTCGACATTTTTCTGCTTCAAGGACATTTTTATTTTTATAATAGTTTTTTTGGGCTAGTGAATGAATAGAGTAGGCTGAGAGCAATTATGTTGTCTATGGTCGAATCTTTTTTTAAATGGCCTTGAGTTTCCTCTACCTTGTCTACTGCTCTGCTCCGCACGGTAGGTACTGATTGTATTTCTGTGGTTAAGTACTGTATAATTCAGTTACATACAAAAATCCCGAAGATATCGATCTAGAGAGTGGTATATTTATGATGGACAGTTTCAAATCATTCAAACAAAATGAGAATGGTTTATTTATACACGCGGGTTGTCATTTGCTGCCGAAATACTATCATTTCCGTCGAAAATATTGCGTGTTAAAGTTGTTCGTGATAAAAATACAATATAAGCCAGTATAGTGTTAGCGAGTTACAAACATTCTGTTTCCTTTTCTGATTTTTCTGTTTCAGATTTTCGTTTAGAAATCACTAATATTGTCTTCAATATTTAAATATTACAATTTGAGGTTTTACTCAATAAAGTTATTCCGAAAAATAAATATTCATTCTAGACTTGCAGAAAAGTCAACAGATGTCGCACATTAAATAAAAAAATAAAAAATAAGATAGGTTTATCTAAAAAAGACGCTGTCTGGATTGCATTTAGTTCAGGTTGAATCTTGCGATCATACATAAAGATAGTTGCCAATAAAAATGTGCGGTGAAAAAATGAAGACAATGTTAGTAGTTCTTATTCGAAGTATGATACAGTTAAAAGTGACCGAGGAGAATAGGGTCCCATTAGCGCAGTTGGTAGAGCACTGTCCCGGAAAGACAGGGGTCCTGGGTTCGTGTCCCAGATGTGACCGTTTCCTTTTCTGATTTTTCTGTTTCAGATTTTCGTTTAGAAATCACTAATATTGTCTTCAATATTTTCATTCTCATTTTGTTTGAATGATTTGAAACTGTCAAACGGCAAAATTCCGTCATCTCTTTCTGTTACACGAGTCATTATGGTAGAGAGCGAGAGATCAAACCAATCCTTCTGCTTTCACCAATGAGATCTGAGCTTTTAGCCATATTATTCGTTTTCTATAAGAATTTTGAGGTGGGCGTGGCGGTTTCAAATGAGTTTCAAGGCCAAAGCTGAGAGAAATGCCCCTGCAGTTGACATAGACAAGTGACAGCGGCATAGTCACTTCTATGGACGTATTCTATTCCCATTTCAATTATAAACGACGATCTAAAATATTACGGATAACGGATTACGGCACCGGCCTATTCTTACCGCTTATTCCTATTATAAACGGGCCTTTATTCCATTGATTCTAACAATGATTATAACCACTGCCGTCTCTTTCTAACCGTTCGTTTTCTAGCCACTTGTAGAATCAGGAACACCAATTGACAGAGACAGAAATGATTTGAAATGGCTATCATACCGTAAAACCACAGACATAGGAATTAATAGACGAGAAGATAATGGCGAGGGGTAAAATCAACTGTTGAAGAACGAAGAGAGTAAGGCTGACTGTGATTCGTCAATAAATCAATCTGACAGTAAATAGGCATCTCGCATTATAATATCACCATTTAGTTCTTAAAAGTAAAATCTGCTTTTGAATGAATAGACATTTCTACATGGGAGCGCAAATTACTCGCCACGTTATGAACTAATTTGCGAAGTCCAAATTCGGCAAAGTAAGGCAGCTTCTATTTTCAGAGTCGTAGTTAGTTTCAGAGTATTTAGTTAAGACACTTTTACAAATGTCTCATAATTTACTTACCCCAGTAAACAACGATGAGTACACTTGAGAATCGCTACATTGTGATGTGATAGTATATGTTTCTAAAACTGATCCATATAATACGGTGTGAATAAGCTTAAAATAAAGTAAAATAATGCTTACTTATGGAATGTAATACGACAATTGGGTTTATTCTCTTTTTCACATCTATTTTTACAAGTTTTCATAGTACAAGTCAACATTTTGCCGTGTTATTTCGTAAAATGAACCGATGATGCCTCGACCATAGTTCGCACAAGAATGATGACGTCACGTTTTCAAATTTCACTTGAGGCCATATGCGAGCCCAGCCGGCTCAATTGAACCGGTATGGGGAGTGGGGATAATACGCTTTTAATCACTTAGGGCAGGTCTACTAATATTCATATGTCTATGCGTAAAACAATGATATATCACCACATAGTGGGCTAGATAGCCAACCTGGCGGCCATTGTCGTAGGAATTAGAAGCCATCTTGTAAGAGTCAGATCACGGCGGGAATTCAAAATAAATGCATTCTATCGTACATTAAGAACATATTTGTTTAAACATCTTTTTATGAAATGTATACTATATTTCTAATTAAATATTGAGTAAATGATTAGTAAATAAATAAATGGATTATTAACCGACTCACGGAATGTGTGACAAAAGGCTTTTTTCTAATTATGGTTTTAACACATACCGCACCAACATGCTCTAATAAAAGTAGCTAAAATGAGTATCTGAAAAAAATGAGTTGTACCAACAAAATTGAAATTTCGTTTTCAATATTAGTAAACTTTAAACCATAATGAAATATTTGTTAATAATCTACATCTTCCAAATGTTTTATCTTCCGAGAAAATAACTGGCTGCCAGTATCTCATCACAAAACAATTTAATAGTTTTTATCAATTTGTCTTTCTTTAACCAATCATTTTAGGACTCAACCTTTGCCAAATATATTAAAATAAGTTATTGTGAAAGAAAAAGGACTGGATTTGACAAAAGTTCAATTGGGAATTGGGAAAAAATGACGTATTATATTCTAACAGGATAGGCTCCTGGGTTTTAATTAGAAACTAGAATATGTACACTCATTTTTCAAAGCAACACTCAAACACTGTTTTAAATGATTTCTGCTTTTACGTTGTACTTAGAAAGTTTACAATGGGATAAGACAATATGCTGCAATAACGTATATAGTCACATAAGACATAGGCCTAGTCATAGTCATATAGTTACAGGTTTAAGACTGGTAACGTAAATAAATTAAGGTAAATATTTGAGTACTTGCTGAAGGATTTACAGATGTATTGTAATAATTGATAGGGAGTGACTTTCTTAGGCAAACATAAGTTACCGCTCACATTAAATATTGGAATACCGGTAGGCCTATATCAGTCTTTGCCTAAAATTAATGTAAATAAAACATTATACAGTACATATATATCTTATAAATATAAACAAATCAATGTAGAAAAAAATGTAGGCAATATTACCTAAGCAATTCGAACCTGATTATATTAAAAAAGTGAAGTTGCACATAGACCTACATTTGCTTCATAAAGACATGTTCAGAGCAGACTTCTTATTGTTAGAGAAAAAATAGCTTAAAGAAACAATTTCCAAAATGAAATCCTTTGAATAAAATCAATATTTAATTAAACTTGATAAACTTGCAATCAATTCTTCATGGTACACAAGCAGGCAAATCACGCTGACTGACCTTTACAAGATGGCGGATCGGCTCTTCAAATCACTACGCGCGCTTCTATACGGGAGGTAGGGAGATTGGCCATCTAGCCCACTATGGGTGTTATATATCATTGCCGTAAAACGAAAGCGAATTTTCATTTTACGTAAATAAAATGCTAAAATTAAAATTTCCCAAGTGCAGTCAGTTTCATTTGATTTTTGTTTCATTTAATTTTAATTTAGGTAAATCAATTGGTTTTATTTAAAAATATTTCGTATTAGCCCTTCAAATAAAGATCGCTTCCAATTTTTAAAATGACACTTAAATTCAAAGCAAAATTAATACATCAATGTATAATGAGTTAATTGGACCAGATTTCACACAGGAATAACTAACTCACATCACAAGCAATCGAAATTAGTATGTTTGATGGTTAGGAATTTTGTATATTTTTTTACGTTTACGTTAGAGTTGTTAACCTCACTAGTAGGCACAAGCCTGTGTTGAAGTTAATAATTTTACAAAATAATAAAATAAAAAATAATATAATGAGGTTTGTTTTTTTTCACTTTTCTACAACATTGCAATTATATCATATTTTGTTACAAAATTCAAATTAAAGCACTCGTTATTTTAAAACTAAACACAAGTAAAAATCAAAGATGTTCAAATCAATTTTAAGCTGCGAAAGCGAGGACTTCTGCCTTTCATAACGCACCAATCATCAGAGCCACTCAACTGCTTATTGCTATAGAGCATCGACATTTTCAAAGTCACTTACAGTTGCTAACATACAGTTCAGCACAGTTCGGCAACAACTGTCTTTTGACGAATTTCACAAAATAGTGAAACTGCCCCCACAACCATTTTATACTTACATGTAATTAAATTTATAATCTTCTCTGTAATATATTCAAGCACAGTATCTTTTAAAAAAAGATCTTTTATCCGTCTTGCACATCCTGCAATGTTTATTTATTGTGCGGCTTTATTAATACCGTATCTCAATTCATTAACAATTGACTATTAACTATTGGTTTTGCATAGACTTTCTCTTTTATGTAACTCTAGTAGAAAAAAATCTATACAATTTAAATTCTTATTATTAACTAGACACGTGTTGCTGAGACTCAGTCTGTTTGTGCAGATAGAGAAACAAGAGCGCGTGTTGTTTTTATGTCCAACAGATAGGGCTGTTTTTAAAAAAAACATTTTTTTTCCTGTAACAAAAAAGGCATGTCACCTGTCACGGGTGACATCTATATAACACAAGTATATAAAAACACACATTTGAAAACACATATTCGAATGCAACGTTGTTTCAAAATTTCAAAGCAATCAATGACCGGTCGGTGGCTGAGTTGACATCACGTTTGGGACCCACCCAGGCGTTGTGTGTTCATTTCCTCGACCGGCTAAGTCCTTCATCACGAGCAAAATTTTCCGCTTACTGTGGTGGTAGTTGCAGATTTTCAAATATTGTCAGGTTATTCGTGACCCGGGAATATTGTGTCTTTCTTTAAAAAAAAAAAAAAAATCCGTAAAGAACTTTCGGAGATTTAAGATTTTGAACAAACGAACATTTACATTTTTATTTATATAGATATATATCGATATTAAATAAATGGCTACCTAAAAGCATCAAGACTGCCAATGAATATGTCTCGTTCAAATAATTTCTCACTCCTCGTGCATAATGAGCTGGACAGCCATCGTTGTTAAGCCACATTGGCCTGCAGGGCGCAGGAAGGAAGGAAGGGCTCCAAAAGATTTGGCAGTTCATTTCTTTTGACGAAAATTGGAATTTTATAAAAATAAATAAAATATGTACTAGCAAACGGAAACAAAAATGTTTATTTTTTCAGTAAACTTTATTAGTTGTTTTACAAAAAAAAAGTTACTTTTGCTAATGCTCTTCATACAAAAACACATTCACAAGATTTTTCTAAGCCAATGCTTTTGTCTACCTTCCGGTGTAGGTGGGGTTTTTGAAATTTGTTGTTGCCTGCTTGTAGAGGGGGTTTTCTCCCTAGAAATGAACAAACGATTACAAAAGAACATTTAAAATCTTATCTTCATTTACCACTGCATCGTTTATTTGATACTAAACTTACAGTGTCCCATTTTGCCAGCAAGCGCTCATTCTCGAAGCGAGTATACTCTCGTTGGTCGACTATGGTAGTGATTAATTTCCATAACAACAGTGTTGAAAGACCTATGAGGACGATGGGAAGCATCACAGTTAATACTATCCAGAGCGCAGAAGCCGCCTAGAGAAAAAAAAAACATTTGAGAACTTATAATTATTATTATAATAATTCTTTATATTTTATTTTCTATGATCCGATACTATGTTATTATTTTTTACTTTCTTATTACCTTCCGACACTCCCTTTCCTTCTGTGCTCTGATGATGACTTTATCATTATCATAATAATACAGATAGGCAAACTGGCAACCATCCTCATCGTAGCGACACAGGTTCTCATTATTAGTTTTACTTTCTGGAAAATGCAAACATAATAATAAATGTTTATACTAATAATTAAATTTAGCTTCTATTCAACAAAAAAATAAATAAATATAAGAACCAAGTATATATAATTTATATTCATTACCCAAAGAAGAAAGAGAATGATCGTAACAGTATTAGGTTACCTTCAACATCTTGAATCGAAATAGATGAAAAGGTACAGCTAGATGCACACGCCTCCTCCGAAAGGGGTCCAGTCTTATACATCTGGCACTGCACACAATCCTTGAACTCGGCACATCTTCCCTGACAGTTCTGGGCAAAGTAACAAAGGAAGTTATTATATCATACCTACATCCTTGAAGAAAAATACATTTCTTAATAGTTAGCGCACAATATGAAATACAGCAATATTAGATTATTTACAAGGCATATGTCACAGTAGCGTCCTGAGAAACGTCCCGAATGCCCTTCTTGTTCCCTGTCACACACGCACTGGCCGCACACGCATTCCCCGTGTCCTCCGCACACATTTCCGCCACCTTAACAAAACACATAGAAGGTCAGTAAAAAAATGGACCGTTTAATCTACAATGTAATAATAATTGTTCATTGTTCTCGAATGTCTAATGAGAATAGGTAACCTGGAGGAATGCAGGTTTCAGTGGTGACCTGGCAATCACACGACGGCCCGCTCCACCCCTCGCTGCACATGCACTCCCCGCACTCGCACTTGCCGTGGTCCTCCCCCGCACACAGCAGGTTCTTGTGGCGCATGCAGGAGAAGTTGTCACACTCACAGAATTTTCCCGTTATATGCTAGAAACAATCAAAAACAAAGTGATAATTAAAGAAGAAGATAATATTAATAAATCCAAACGAAACATGAAACAGAAAGAGACACAGAAAATAGAAAAGTAACGGTCGCAACTGGGGATTAAACCTCCTCTGTCTTACCGGGACAACACTCTACCGCTGATTTACTGAGATTTGATTATTTTTCATAATTTTTATCAATCTTGTAATTTAAGAATTACCTATATTCATCATCATATCTTTTGGACTGAAAAAAAATCAGGTCTCAGTAGCTTAGCGGTAGAGTGTTGTTCCGGTAAGACAAATTATGGGTTCTACCCCGATTTGCGACCATTACCTTTATATTTTCTGTTGTTTTCTCTTTCATGTTTCGTTAAGATTTATTTATTATCTTCTTCTTCAATGATTAAATATTACATTGATGTGTATAAACTTAAAAAGTTATTCCAATAAATTTAATAAATTGATCATTGTGTTTGCTAATGGAGCACAAACATGCCAAAGTAATCCAGTTGAGTAATTACCTCGTGTTCACAATCGCATTGTCCACACACGCAGTTACCTCGACCTGAACAGTCCTCTGTAGATGTATTGCTTTGCCGGCAAGCCCCTGGTTTCTCCAGCATGGCTGTCCCGTGTACATGCATATCTTCGGCTGAACACTCGCAGGACTGCCCGAAATGTAGCCATTCACACTCGCAAATCCCGCAAGAAAATGTGCCAAACCCACTACAGTGCTTTTGTGAGTTTTTTTCAAAGTGCTGAAACCATAATGTTATGCATTTCATTATGGTGATACATAAAAATTAGTAAGAAAGGAAAAAAATAACATTTTATAAATTAGCACCAAGAAAATAACTTTTTAGTATAAAACTTTAAATGACGTATATGTAATTATTGATATTTACTTAATTATAAATAGTATGTAAATAGGTAGTTTTATTGACAGGGCGAAGATTGAATGCATGGAAATCGATAAATGACATAATAATGGCCTAGAGAAAGCGCATGAGTTTGTCTTCCTAGATTCTAATCTAAGTAGTGAATGATGACGGTGTGATAACCAGGGGGGTTGTTTTGCTGAAATATGCCTTGCGTCAATGACCTAAATTTGAAAGGATTAATCACCTATGAAAAACACAAAAATTAGCCTCGAAAGGGTGTTTTATTTATGGTGTAGAGGAGAAGAACCGTAACCGTAAGAGAAGTAAAAATAAATGGTAAATGGTAAAAATCTACTCCTTCGAAAATCTGGTGTTGCCGATGCATGCTGGGGATTCCCTAGACAGCCGTAACGCCAAATGCATTAAGCACATAGGAACTCGGTAACTCTTTTCAGCCAGCCTGTATTATGTGGTTCAGCACTTTAGCCCCTTTGACCGGAGACCAGAAACACCCCAGCAGCGCAGAGAAACACGCGGTGACTGCTCGAGTTGAGGGCATTAGAGCGCCACTACAAGTAATGCTAGTGATATCAGACTGCATCAGCTGCAGGGGAATAATCCTCCAAGCGTTATTTATTTATTTATTTATTACACGCCCTGGTGGGTTATTTATTTATTTTACTTAGTTATGCACTAAGCAGGGCAACCATTCTCGTTGATCAACAAGGATCCATATGATGATGAGTGTGTAATGTTATCAGGAAAAGGCGACATTGGAATATTGATGGTGGGACTCACAGGATGAGTCGGCCTCTCACAGGGGCAGTCGCACAGCATTTGCAGGTCGATGATGAGACTCTCGTTGATTCCAACGGGGTAGATCTGGAAAACTTGATTCCACTCTTTGGGGTCCTTGGGACATGATGTCACTGTTATACTTGCTGTAAACGTCACCACATCCCCAACCTGGTAATAATATATAAATGATGGATAATAAAGCAGGTTAAAATATAAATTACTTTATTCCATGTCTAACATTAATCTAGGAAAATATTTACTTAAGCATGTATTTATGTATGTTTCCAAAGCATGTTTTTTGACCTATACTAAGTTGTAATACTATATTGAATATACAGCAATACATATTAGTTTTATAACTCATTGGGATTGCTATGTAGCAAGATGTAAAATGCGTGGGGTAACAGAGTCACCCTACATGGCATCCCAAGTTTTATTTTGCATCTTGGCACGCCGAAGGTTACACTGTATAAGAATAGACATAGATAAATTTTTTAATGATAAACTAATGTTTAAGATATATAAATCATATTTAAGAGACAAGTTTTTTTTGTGCATAAATCATATTTAAGAGACAAGTTTTTTTTGTGCATAAATTATAATTAAGAGACAAGTTTTTTTTGTGCATAGCACAAAGGATGACATATTATTTTTATGCAATAATTATTAGCCTGAAACACCTATATAAATTGAAAAACTCTTCCGAAAAAAAAATAGCCGGTGATAATAATAATTAATAATTTATCTAATTGAACCCAAGATTAATTCATTAAAAATTATTTAAAAATCTTATTTTCAATTAATTAATTAATTAAAATTATGATTTTTTTCTATTTATATAGGTGTTTCAGGCTAATAATTATTGCTTACTTATCTCTTAAACATTAATTTTTCAGTAAAAATAATAATATTTGACAAGTCAAAATATTTCACCAACAAATACAATATGTCCCGACGCCATCTAATAGCAGATTCCGCATTATCAATGTCTTTCCTACTAAAATAAAGTTAGTTGTTTTCTTGTGAAAAAAGCTAATAAGCAATATGTATTTGTTGAATGAAATATCAGTACATATTGAATAATTTGGCGGGTTTTGAATAAGCCGATGTAGCGCAATTGATAGAGCACCTGACCGGCAATCAGAAGGCTGCAGGAGCAATTCCCGTCGGCAGCATGTATTTTCTCAAAAGATTTTTTTCAATTTATATGGGTTAATAATTTTTGCTTAAAAATAAGATGTAGATATAAGTTTTACCAATAATCTGAACATACCTTCAGGCCATCGCACTTGCTGGTATTTTTCTCAGTGGATCCCTTGCAGCTGGAGTGATAGGTGACCCTCACTGCGCTGGTGGAGTTATCCTTCATCTCTACCGAAGTTGAGATTTTCTGAAATAGATACGTAATTAGTTGTTCGTAATGTTTACAATGCAACAAGTAATGTGATTCAAATCAGTATTCTTGTAATGGAGCGGATACATATTTATAAATATATAAAGGTATTGATATCTCACATTGTATTGTTCCTTGACAAGGTCCACAATGTTGGCGGAGTCGGCTGCGAGGGTTCCAGCTGTGGATCCCTCGATGTGATCCTTCAGTCCGTCATATAAGGAGAACTGTTTAGCTGTCACTGCAAATATCACATTGATGGCATTCTCCTTCACCTAGCACACAACATGTACACTTAAATATTCATTTTAACAGTATTCTACTTATTATAAGCAGTGACACAGATCCACAAGTTGTGCACCTTTCCTCTACCGGCCTGCAGGACTTACTTGATAATGGTCGTGCCGGTGGGGAGAGCTCTCTTGTTGTTAAATATAATCATTTCGGATATTGACCAATTTTATTTTTTATATTTTTGAAACAAGTTTACAAGGTTTTAAAAATAATTACAAGGATCGGTACCAATGACATTTCTCTGTGAAATATCTGGTGAATTATTTACATTTTACCTGGGAGGGTTAGAACACGCTAGGGGATGATTTGAGGTAAAGCAAAAGATAAACGATATATAAAAAATGTGTGTGCGTATGAGTCTGAATTGTGTCAGTAAGTATGTAGTTGTGAGTAAGTTACCAGTAATATTTTTTTCAAATGACGGCAGTTTTTAAAGGAATAAAATAATTGAATTAAAAACAAAAAGAACAAAGTGAAATGAAATTAATTAAATAATTTTCATGCAAAGTATGCGCCATCCAATTGGAAATATATATGTAATTATAAATTTATAAAATGATTTACTACAGAATGTAAGGATATACAATGATGTAACTTACTTTGAAGTTGACTTGAGAAATGCTGGGGTAGTCCTGAAGGGAAGAATGAGTGTACATCCCTTGTCCATCCAAGTGACACCTGCCGTCATTGGGCTTCACAATACCTCCCAGCTGGAAGACGGACTCAAGTTTTCTTAGCTCAATCACAATAAACAAATTATGGGTTTCTAATAGTATTTTTATGGCAAATGAATTTTTGAATATGGATGGATATGATTAGGGTAAAGATTTGTGGTAGAAAACTTTGTGTTGGGAAAAAGGATAATATTTATCTCGACACAAAGAGTAATGAGTAATGAGTAAGTTTTTTTGTAATAATTTCCACATTGTAACAAACAAAATATGAATAATTTTTGTAGGATTGTAGGTCAGTATGATTCCAATGGGCATTTAACCATTATATCCATGTTGAACTATTTAATTATTTACGCCGCACCGAGGAGGTGGGTTCTTTTGATTGACAATCCGTTGTTAACGGATTGATTGCCATCTTTAAAACCGTACGGGTATACGGGCAGGCCTTGATATCTCTTACCTTGCCATCTCCAGCGTAGTGGAAACCAGCATCCGTAGAGAAGACCAGAAGACGACGAGCCTTCTCCCTCCAACCAATCTCCCCCCGGCACACCACCGCCTGCATTATGGCATCGAAGCCACCCTCGGGTTCGTCCAGGTTACCGGACACTGCAGCATTCCTTACTTGCGTCTGCACATAAATATTGGTGTAAATGCTTTTGAAAGAGTAAGTTTAATTTATTTACGATTGATGACACCAATATCTAAATGAAACATATAACAGAACAAGTCACAGCAAAAATAAAAAGGTAACGGTCTCATCTGGGAATCGAACCCAGGATATCTGTCTTACCGAGGTAATGCCTCTAACCACTCAGCAATTGTAACTTAATTATTACGTCATTTTTCTCAATCTCATATTTCAAATTCAGAATTAACAATAATTATAATTTTTATCATATTTTTGGCAGTCTCTTTGAATGATTACAAAGTTCGAAAGAATTGGTTTGTACTAGATAGTGTCTCGGATAAAATTAAATTAATTTTTTTTTATGTGATCATTGCACAAGTACCTTGCTATTCAGATCGGGTCACTAAAAACGGCTAATACCATTTCGAGGTGGTCTTTCACCAGAGTATAAATTATTACTGTGAGCATATATTTGATTATATTCATATGAATTATTTTTTATTGGCTTACGGCAAAGGTGTATGTGTCATTACTTAGAGGCATGACGTTCTTGTATCCGTAGGGAGCTGCGCAACCCTCGCACGGCTGCTGTAACCTGGACATACAAACACAATAATCAATATACTTTCACTCATTAGCTAGTATGTATACAACCCTACTAAAAAAAACCTAACTAACCGTTAAATGGTGTTTTCGTTACACATTGTATAAGTTTTGTTTTGAAATCTTTTTTGCCCACGAGGGCGTAATTTAAAAAAAAAAAATTATGTGAAAAGGGGAAGGAGATGGAGAAGAGGCAGTTGGGGAGTACCTGGTTATTTAGATCTGGTCACCAAATACTACTAAATCCATTTCAATTCGTAATTGTGGTCTTTCACCAGGGCGATACTGAGAGTATCTTTCACTCTGGAACGTGTCGCAAGTATACTATATAATATTTTAAATGAATAAATTGTGAAATAATACAAATTTACATGCGTGCCGGGATTTGAACTCGCGACCTTCTGATTGCTAGTCGAGAGCCTTACCTCTCAAAATATACATTATAGTAGAATAAGTTTGAAAAACTATTAATAACAAGCCGGGAAATACATCAATCATAAAAATAATTTCCTAGTCAACCATTACTTCACTATTGAAAAAATAGATTAATGTGTAATGCTAAGCCACTTTCAGTTTAACTAAAAATTAGGCTCACAAAGCTGCAAAATAATTCTATCATAATAATCTTACATCTCGGGAACTATGGCGACGTAAGGCATGACCACCTTGTCCACGAAGGAGCCGAAGCCGAGACGGAAGTTGGAGGTGATGTTTCTCATGGAGTCGGAGAGCAGATCTCCTAGAGCCGACAGCTTCTCCTTGTCGTCCTCCATGGATTTGCTCAGGTCCATCAAGTAGTACAGATCCACGGGGTAGTCCATGGCCTGCGAGTACTTCACCTCCATTTTGTACACTTCATCTGTCATCAAATTTCATTAATAGAATGTGGGAACGTTTCCGAATGCCACTTTAAAAGATTACAAACTTATAGATATATCGTCTTTTCCCATGAGGTCTAGGTCACGAAAGTTCTAGGCTGAATACCGACAGAGATATATATAGTCTCTTTCAGTAGGGTTGAAGAGTGCCTAGAGGAATTTTTTATCTTTCGAATATAGTCAGAGATTTCTGCGAAGTTTGCCATATTCCTTATTACTGTTAGATACTATTGTTAAGTTACTTAGTATAATTATAACTCTTGTAATAGAATCCATAAATTTATAGAGTCATCAAATACAGCAGAACTTTATTTTAAACAAACAACAAACCGTTATTTAAAATGAAGTAATAATATTACTTATTAAACATAAGAAACTTGAAATTAAAATGGAGTTCTACAAATTAAACTCGCTAACACTAAAAAAATGAAAAAAAAAACAATTTATGTCTATTTGATTCTAAGGAAAACACAGTTTTGTTTTTTCCTTTTTAAATACATGTTTTTGGATTTCACTCTTGTTTTCGGTAATGAATGAATGCAAATATTGGTAGTGGAAATTAACCCACTTCCTGACATCCGATTGAGCTGAAACTCGGCACATAGACTTGTTGTCGATGACAATGAGTTCTATCAACTTTTAGTGGCACATATACAATTTTTTCTGAAATCTATTAATTTGATATCATTTACAGTATTCAATAAAATAATTTTATAAACATACTGATTCTTAGTTGCAGTTTGACTTTCTGTGGACTGATGTGGATATTTTCTTCTTGCGTAGAACTGGACTTGTTTACACCTGCAAACAATATCAATTAAAAACTAAAAATATCAATTGAAAACTAAAACTTACAGAACAATTGTTCACTTACGGTGCATTATCAATGTACTTGTACACATACACGCAATGAATAAAGAAAAAACTAGAAGCGCCTTCCATGCAAATTTGAATCGAAACAATAATAGCCCAATAGCCCAGCCACTCGCCTGACATCGTAGATCTCCATCACATTTGAATTTAATAAACACAGTTTTGTATTGGAAATTTAAGCCCCGATTAGGCACTTCTTATGTTTTTCTTTATTCTGTGCACACATGCTTCTCCGTGTGTGGGAACTTCCTATGTGATATCTACCCAGGTAAACAACAGTTGGTTGCTTAGCTTAGCTTGTTGCTTGGAAAGTACACCGCGAGGAGTTGTTTTCTGTCTTGCTTTAGATATTTTTTAACTCCAGATATTTATACACGGTGTTCCGAAACTTGTAGTCAAAGCGAAAAATTGGTGAATCTACATCATATTTGAGTTTTCGTTTTCGAATAAATTTAGCCTGAAATTGTAATTTTTTAGGTAAAATTTGAAAAATATTGGTCGCAAAAATTGATAAAAGAGGTGGTGCAAATAATGTATTTTCAAGGAATGTAATCTATGTACATACTATTCTCATTTTTCCTATGCGATACCGAGGCCTAATCAACTAAACCTTTCTCTTTGTGATTTTATCCACCAGTTTCCTCTTGTACTATGAGTTTCCGGACTCTGTGTATAAGTAGGCACAGCTGGCCCTGTGTGGGCGCAATTAGAGCAGTCTGCTCCGGGCGCTGAATTGTCAAGGCGCCAAGGAGCTGATAATACCTAACACCTAACAGTCGTAACACATCGCCATTGAGATTGTTTTTCACAAAAACGACGCCACACAAACATACAAATCATCCGAATATTATTGATTGCAGTAATACCTAGGCGTCTATTGGTTTTGACAAGGGGCTTTAAAATTTAACTCGAACCAGGCGCCGTCTGGCTTAAGGCCGTTCCTGTAAGTAGGTATTCTTAAGAGTTAAAAAATCTTTAAAGCTTTACAGAAAACAATGGCTCATGGTGTACTTTCAAGTGATTTAAATTGTGTTTTCTAGTTAAAGTATCACCTGTAAAGTAGTGCCACAATTGAAAAATTGACCTGGGAGCCTACTCTGTATCTTTGGGGTTAACAAACCAGTAAGTTCGTAGTTTAACCTTTCCTCGCCGGTGCTGTCAACTGAGTGAACATCGTCTCTAATTAATAAGATATCTCTCTAAATATACTAAACACAGAGTTCAAACTTTAGGTTTCCTCCGCAATACAATTATGTATTGCATTAAGTAATTACAATAAACAAATATTTATCGAGTGTATAGCACCGGAGAACCAGGAATTTGTGAACACCGTAAGGGAAGGGTTAATACGGGTTTTTCGACATGGCTAAAACAGTGACAGGAAAGTTTCGAAAGATACAGAGTAAGCCTCCTGTAATACTTCTTCATTATTTTTTCGTATTAACGTTTGGGAAGAGTATAATATGCATGAATAATGTTATCTAGCTAGATACCTTTTGAGGATGCTTCTATAACAGAAGCAAGGTTAACTGGGTTGTACTTGTACTCCTCAGGGCAGGAGTGGCGCTCGCTGGACGGGAAGCAGCGTGCTTGCTTGAAGTCGGGTTGCGAACACCAGGCGCACAAAGCGGTCTGAATGCACTCGTGGCAGGAGCTCTTGGTTCCGCAGGCTACCTGCTGTGCCGACATGCTGCTCACCCATACACTAAATACACACCAAAACAGCGCACTGGGTGAAAACATTTTCAATCAAACTTAATAACAAATTTAAAGTGCTATGTCTACAAAAGCCAAAAACAAAGTGTCCCTAATCTGCCTAGCTTTCCTGCATTCTTACAAATATTATGAGTAAAATAAATGTTTAAAGTACCAGATAGGTGTTACTAGTCAACATTTTCCTCGAATAATCATTGTTTTCTTTTGAATCCCCCCCCGATCAAAGTAAGTAGATATTTACACAATCTCAACACTTCGTTTTCTTTATTTATCATCGGATTATCTATTTGTAATCTTTTAGCAATAAAAATAGACATTCAATTTATTGGAATAACTTTTTTGATAACATCAATGACGAAAATTATATTTAATTAAATCTAAACGAAACCCGAAACAGAACAAGATACAAAAAATAATAAGATAACTTTTTTTTTTTTTTTTCGTAGGAAGCAATCACTTTGTGATTAGACATTTATATATTATATAAATATATAAATATAAACAAAGACATTATATATATATAAACATTATATACAAACATTATATATATATAAACAAAGTGTTTTATTTGATTTAATAAATAAGATAACTGTTGCAACTGGGTTCTGTCTTACCGAGACAACACTCTAACCGTATTATGGGTAATTTTTAAATGATTTAGGGAATAATTTAAGTAAAAATATGTAGTAGTAATAGTAATCTTTATTTTCTGAGTTGGTGCCAGGTTTTTTGGACATTTTTTAACATTTGGCAGATCCAGCGCTGAAAATAGACATATTTTGAGCTATTATAAATTGGTTACCCACCAATTACGAGAGATAATTTTATAGTTTTCACCGAAAACGGTTCTTACTAAACTTTTCACACCATGACGTTCTTACTCCAACATGACTTACAAAACTTTTATTTATTTTTAGGATATAATACACAACCAATATAAGTATGTATATTTTTGGAGTATGTATGAGACACTACGCATGAATGAGAATGAAGCAGGATTTTGTGTTAAGATAGACATGTATGGTGGTCTATCTTCTCTGCCTACCCCTCCTAAAAAGGCGTGGTGGTTAGTTAGTTAGTTTTGAATATATTTGCAGAAAACGCAATCTCTGTAAATCTTTTTTACATACAAAAAATTAAAATAAAATTCAATTCCGAACTTACTTACTAAGAACTTAAACATACATAAAAAAAATGTTTACTCTGAGAGATTACTTGTTCAAACTTTCGCCAATGGAAGTGTGTTGTGGGCGTGTCTGTGTGCCTTAATTAAGCTTAATTTTTTCTTACTTCTGCTGAAATTTATCAAATTTAATGTCGAAAATCTTACTTGACCAGATGAAAAAAATTAACTTCTCTTTGGGGCCTTCGAGTCCAAAGGTCTTTAGTTTGCTCGGGCGACATTAGTTTTCTCTCAAATCGTTATAGGAAGGAATTATTTGTTCAGTGGCTATCAGTATATTATCGATTTTATTGATTCATTCATGACTAATAAAGTCATTCTAGAAATTGGATAATCACTTCCGAAAAATAATTCGTAGATTCTGTAGATAGTAGATGTACTTACTTATCTTTAATACTTTACTGGTAGACATGGCGGTAAGAATTTGCCTTTTTTACAAATGATACGGAGTAATATAACAGTTATATATTTATTTATTGATGAGATTACAGCTAAGCACTAAATAGATAACACATTGGAAATGCCTTCCACGGAGATTTAAATGGAAACCAATGTGGCCACTGACTCAATACCCTTTGGTTCTAGCCCATTACGCACGCGCTCTGTCTGAAGCCGGATCTCATGCGTACAAAATGTTTTGTTTGTTTTAAACTTTTATACATTCACATGTTTTCCATCGGCCCCGGAAAGCAAAAATATTGAAAGTACAAATGTCTATGGCCACGCCCTAATGTTTCAATGGTTCGAAAACATTTTATGAGCAGGAGATTCGCCATTGAATATCGCCATTCTGTTTGAACATCAAAATGATGATGAAACACAGATTTGTTTTGGGTGGCGGGTTTGGGTCCCCGCCACCCCGGGATCATTTATTGGATAACCAACACCTCTGCCAAAGGTCACCGCTGCCCTGGGAACCATCACTGGATAACCAACACCTCTGCCATAGGTCACCTCAAGTGGTTCGCTACATTTGGTGATTTAGCAGGGGTGCCCGGGTTCATCGGGTGTGGTGTGTTTAGGATTCGCCTGCCAACCATCTGCATGGTGTGCCAGATCGGGAGAGGCTGGTTTGGGGAGACCCTTTGACCTCTCCAACTTGTCTCTCGACCCATCGAATGTGCATCACTCCTGGACACACTGATGCCTAGATTCCTACCCAACCTTCACACCCTTACCTTCTCAAAAATTTCCTCTCCTTCCTTTCCTTAAAAAAATACCTTCTACACAGCATCCGAAAAGATGACACAGGCCCTGAGGGAAATTGTTTTCCTCACGGCCTCCTGAGGGATTAATGTAAAAAAAAACAAAAAGTTTTCCATCACAAAACACACTCACATTGTGTTGCTTGTGTTTTTCTTTATTTATGCAGCTAAAAAATCTCAAATCATTATATTAATCACAAGTAGTTTGGTTCGCCATTAGTGTTTAAAGTCACTGCTTGTGGAGCCATGACTCCATGGTCCCTATTTGTTCCAGGACAGTTCTCCGAGAGGTACTCCCCGGCGCCTGCAGCTCCTCCACAGCCGCCTCGTAGTCCCATACCTCTGACAGGTCTCCGCTCAATAGTTCACTAAAAAACGATTACATTAACTTGTGAGCCAAAATCACAATGACAACCCTACTGAATTTTATTAAAGAGGAGATAGGTAAAAAGATGGGAGACAGTACAACAGGCCTTTGACCTAAGTGCTTACGAGAGCTGAGTACAATAGGTCTATGACCTGAGTGCTTACGGGAGCTAAGTACAATAGGCCTATGACCTGAATGCTTATGGGAGTACAATAGGCCTATGATCAAAATGCTTAAGGGGGCTAAGCACCATAGGCCTACGACCTGAATGCTTACGGGAGCTAAGTACAATAGATCTATGACCTGAATGCTTACGTCAGCTAAGTGCAACTGAATGCTTACTGGAGCTGAGTACAATAGGCCTATGACCTGAATGCTTATGGGAGCTGAGTACAATAGGCCTATGACCTGTATGCTTAAGGGAGCTGAGTACAATAGGCCTATGACCTTAATGCTTACGGGAGCTGAGTACAATAGGCCTATGACCTGAATGCGTCTATGTAAAAACCATGAAACATCTTATCAAATAATATTTCATTTAAATAAAAAGTAAAGTAATCCCAAGGTGAGAAAGGTTAAACAAATAATGGGGAATGTAAATATTACTTGCTTATCTGATGCTCGTTTGGAGATACATAAAGTAAAAAACTGTGTCCCCTTTTTGTGTATATACAAATAATATATATATATTATGCACTAAAAAATACACACTCACGTTTAACTCTATCATTTATTTAGTTTTATCTTTGTTTTTATTTCTAATATGGTTTCTATAATAATATGCCATAACAATTTCCTTTTCCGTTATTATTATTGTTATTCTTACATAAATCATGTACGACTACCATAATACGGGCATGAGCCTAGTATGGTAGCTGAGAAAATCACCAAAATTGTAATTAAAAATAAAAAAAATATATTATGCACTAAAATATACACACAGAAAATATATAAATATATATTTATTATGCACTAACATTCGATTTTACTGAATGCCACAAAAAATAATTTTCCAAATTTCTACATCGACAATGTTAAATCCAATTCTGCTACAACAATAATTATGTAATTATGTACTTCTATAGTAAATTATACAGAAAAGTGGGACACGGTTAATACGCACTTAAAAACGAATGCTAGAATCAGTTAGATAATAATTAGAAGTAAGTATTTACGAATGCTAGAATCAGTTAGATAATAATTAGAAGTAAGTATTTCAGTTCCAGGAAATGGAAAATAATTAATTTTAATATAAATCGATTTTTCACTTGGCTTGTCATTGCTATTGATGTGAATGTTTTAAGGCAAGTTTTTCATCTTCTTTTATTTAATACAAAATATGAATTTAGTTTGGTTTTGATTAAAAGAAAACTTAAAAATTTTAATCCTGTGTTCGTTTCCTAGTTGTGACCGTTATCTTTTTATTTTTCTGTGTCTTGTTCTATTTCATGTTTTGTTTAGTTTTATTAGTATTATTTTCTTCTTCTTATGATAAAAAAAACTACATATTTTGATATTATTATTTCAAAACATGGCGTGAAGAAAAGACGTCAAATTTTCTGTTTTTTTTAACGAAATAGCTATTAAAATGAATTATTTTCAGTTATATGACTAATATGTTTTAACTTTTAGACTGATAGTATTTTTAAAATAGCATGTGCCTATTAACCGTGTCCCATTTTTGTATACATATATTCATAATTTCTAGCGCCACAGATAAGCAGACAACATAACCTTGACGTGGACAATTAGTAGATTTTGCTCACCTAATATTAGCGCGCTCCTTCTCTGGCAGCATGTTGAGCGGCAGTCCCAGGGCGATGGAGCGCCCCACAGCGGCCCCCGCGGCGTGGTGCGCCTTGCGGAAGGGCAGCCCCCGCCCTACCAACCAGTGCGCCAGGCGTGTGGCCAGCTGGGAGGGCTCCAGGGCCTCCACGCATCTAGCCTCGTTCACCTGAAACCACAAAATGCTATTGGGGTCAACAGTCTACAGGGAGTTAAGCTTATCTAGGAAGCGAACGGGCTTGATAAAATTACTATATTTTAGTCAAGGTCGTGACCGATTTGCGGTATTTTAGCAAGCATCGACTAATTACATTTACTGTTGATAAAAATCCTTATTGTGTCGTGTTAGACCTCCAGCGATCAAAAATCATGAATATGTTTAAAATACTATATTATTTACATTTGTAATTATAATTGATTTTTTTTGTTTGAAAATTCCTTCGAAATAGACGCATGTTTTATAACCATGAAACTATTAAAATGCATTATTTTTTCATTTCCGGTGACTGAAATAGTTGTCTTTCATTATTATTATACTGATAATGGGTTTTAAAATAATTTCTCGGGTGCCAAAATCTGGACTATCGACCGGACGCGAACTATCCATTGAGTGCTGGCGTATCCGATGGGTAATCTGAAAGCAATACTTTACACACTACAGAGGTATTAGGTCGCGGAAGCTCGACGTTCCAAAGGTTAACCAGGTCCAGTAATTCTGGATATTTACAGTGTGTTTTAATAGCTTCATTCAGATGGCTTCCCTAATACTTACGTTCAAAGTCTCTATGGTTCCATTGACAACCGCCAAGACTTGGCAGATTGTATCGAAAGAGTCAAACATGGTTTTCTTATCGCCCTGCAAGTCCTTGTTGTAGGTGGAGGGCAGGGCGTGCAAGGCGGCCATCATGGCGGTGCTGTTGCCAAGCAGAGTGGCAGCTGCCGCCCTGGCCAGCTCCAGCCCGTCGGCGTTCCTCTTCTGCGGCAGCAGGCTGCTACCCGTGGAGTAGGCATCGCTTACTCGCACAAAGCCAAACTCCGAGGTGCTGAAGAGGATTAGATCTTGCGCCAGACGGCTCAGGTGGGAGCCGCACAGGGAACACCAGAACAGGAACTCAACTGGTTAGGAAATATAAAACTTATTGTCTTTGTGCTTATTAAATTAAGACGTAAATAGTAGTTCTGTGAACAATAGACCTCGCGTCCAAAAAGTATGTTTCTAATTTCCTTTTATTTAATAAATTAAAACTAAAATTTTCTCTGAAATCAAAAGATTTGTAAGTAGGTATTTAACTTAGTAAAATGTCAAAGTTAACTACTTAAGTCAAAGCAAAGTCTATTCTAGTCAAAGAGTAAGGGTTGATTGAATGATAAAGTGGATGCAGCATATTTTCGGAAACTAAAACGAATGCACAAACAAATTTACAGACAGATGAAATGCCTAAAGGTCAAATATATTTGAAAAGTTGTTAGGATTTGTCGATCTTTTTCCGATATTCATACAAAATGACATGCACAGGATGGTAAAATTCAAATTGCACCATGGTTTAACGACTCAAACTTTTGAAGTATCCATGTAAAATCCCCAGATTCATTAAGTACTACATATGTGCGAGTTGCTAAATTAAAATATATTCCATATTTTAAAATAAAACAATAACTTAGTAACCACCACTTTTACTTATTTATTACACTTTATGCCGACTGGGTTTCGCTAAAATCGTAGCTTCTTCAGGGCAGTACATTCTATTACAGGGGTCACCAAATAGCGGACCGCGGTCCGGATCCGGACCGCCGACCTATTTTGTGCGGACCTTGTATTAACAGGTCCGCACAAAATAGATTACAGATTTAAAAAAAAATTGAGAATGTCGTCGAAATCCTCAGTAACATTTTGCAAATATTTTCGGGAGTAGTAAAGCTGCTCTCAGATGGAAATGATCGATTTCCAAGAAAATGCAGTTTTAATACACCAAAAACAGGAAGTTTCTTGTCAAGAGTATTGGATAAAATCGGTTTGTGGTAAAAAATACCCAGAATTAAAAGAAATAGCCTCGAAACTTCTCACTTTGTTTGGGTCAACGTATGTTTGTGAAGCAGCATTTTCCAAGATGAACTTCATTAAAAATAAATTCCGGAGCAGACTTACCGATGAACATCTCCAAGATTTAATGACAATAGCCTGCATAAACTTTAGTCCAAATTTCAGACGGATAGTCCAAAGCAAAAAATGTAATTTTTCTCATTAAACTTCTTTTTATTCATAAAAATTGTTTATTATTTAATAAAATAATGTTCCGGAACCCATTTGTTTTATCAAATAATTTAATTAAATTAAATATCATAATATCGTAAACGTTCATTGATATTGTATCTACCCATATTTAAATAGTGCACTTTATTATTTGAATTGTTAGGCCATGAGGGGGGGGGGGGGAAAGGTTGTTAGGCTTTTTTCCTTCCGGACCGCGACAGTCATGTATTTAAAAAAAACGGACCCCTCATGTAAGTAATTGGTGACCCTGCTCTATTATAATCTAAAATCTGCGAATAACAGGTGGTACAAATATATGAAGCATTCACACAGGGTTGCAAAAAATTGGGCAGAGCTCCAGCAGAGGAGGTAGTAAGAGGATTGGGTTGAGAGTGCTCTTTGTCAATAAGAAACAACCCAAGTATGTATCAGACTTTTATTTAGGTTGATTTGAAAACCACACCCTCGTGTGATTTATAATCAGCGGCGTCCTATAATGGTGCTATAAATACATACATATTATTTATAATGATAATGTTTCATAGTTTACCTATGAAATCCCTGTTGCCGACCGCGTTCATACTGTTCATGGTGATTTCGGAGAAGCCAAGTTTCCTGGCCATCTCCTTCCGATCAATGGGGAATGGATTTCCTGCCAAGGCCCCGCTGCCCAAGGGAAGGGTACCTGCCCTGCGGCCTGTAACGGCCAGTAGCTCCGCGTCTGACTGGAAGCTCCACGCATGGCTAGAAGACAGTACGTAATAAGTAAATCGGGCATATTCTCAATAAATAACTAGTAGTTCTGTGAACAGTAGACCTCGCGAATGTTTCTAATTTTTCTCTTATACGATAAATCAAAACCAAAATTTTCTCTGAAATCATAAGATTTGTAAGTAGGTACTCAAATACTTACCTTATTAATTTAAAAAATTTCAAATAAGGAATTATGTAACCAAAGAAACACAATGATAATTCTTTTTTCAAACATTCATCAGGCAGGTAGGTACCATAATATTGAAAAAGCGCTAATAAAAAAGTCCAAATAAACACAAAGATTTCACATTTCATAAAAGAATCTTTACTAAACCATAATCAAAGTTAGCCATCTAGTCAAAGTAAGGCTTGCTTGAATAATAAAGTGGATATAGCAGATTTTATAAAACTGATCACACAAACCAATTTACGGACAGATGAAATGCCAAATGGTTGAGTTAAAACAGGGCTTTGCCACGCTCAGTTAATAATTGTTTTCTCTGATAAGTACAGTGTAGTCCAGTCAAGTTAAACATGAAAAGGGGGTTGTGCTTGCAAAAGGTCCAGTCATTCTGAATTTTTTATATGTTGTTAGGACCTAAACCAGTATTAAAAAAAAAATTTTGCAACTTCGAAAGTGCTGTGCGAGCGGCGGTGGACCTAAAAAACCAGGAAATTTTCGGATTTTTTTCAGGTTTTGCTCAAGATCTCAGTAAAGGAAGGGTCTGACCGGTGTAGTTGGTATGCATACTTTTAAAGTAAACTAAATTTTATATAATTTGAGACCAAAGCAAGCTACATAAAACCATTGGTTTTCAAGATACAGTTCTTCAAAAATAGGCATTTTTTTCCAAAAAGTGAAATTTTTTCGAAATGGTCACTTATTTTGTAAAATAATTTCTAAAATACGCATCCCACGTCAAATATTATAGGAAATAAAGTTGTTGTAAATTTAATAAGCTTTCATTTGAGACTAGATTAATATCTGTAGACTTAACAGTTCTCTCAAAAATAGCAGATAACCAAAAACAGTCATCAGTGGATTTTGGGTGAAATGCAAATAAACTGTTCTCACGTCTTTTTATGGTATTATTTATCAAACAGTTAACACATTTTTGATGAAAAAAAGAAAAGATATTACATCTATCGGGAATAACGTCATCTTCAAACATTATTTTATATACCTACATACTAAAATGCTTGTACCAACATCACGGTACCTACTATAAGGACAAATTACATGTACACAAAAAATAAAACTAATATAAATCATGTGGGTATTGTGTCTTGGTTGCCAAATCATGTCTTTCTTTTTATCTTAGCTGGGAGAGGCGCCCAGTCTGTAGTCGGGTCATCTTCATCGTCCGAGCATTTCAGCTCCACTTCCAGGACGTTAATGCAAAATTTGCCACCGCGTGACTGACAGAGGACTGAGCAGTGGAGCCCAGCCTTTCTACACGAGCAGCTCCCAGAGCATCCTTTCTTGCATTTAGATGAAATTTTTCGCAAAAGGGCAGGAGGTGCGGGATCCATCGTGGTGGGGATGGGGGTGAGTCCTTGAGAAGACAGCTTCCACCCCCATTCAGTGGGATTCAAGTTGACTCCCCACCACTTCTGCACTTGGAGGTAGCACCTTGCTGCATGGTGGCCTGCAGCATCTTCCGTTGGTGGCAAACGGGCGAGGTTTATGTTTGTTGAAGTGACAAACGTCTTATACCTCAGGAAATCCAAAGTATCCCTCGCGATGTCACCCCCATATAGAGCCACGAAGCACTTGATGCCTGCTTCACTCACGGCTTGTGGGGTAGAGTCTGGCCGAAGGAAGACCTCCACTTGCTCAGCAAGTGGTTCACTCTTGCTCAGAAGTGTGCTGATTTTGGTCGTTCCTTGGCCAAACGGTGCTGAGGTGGTATCACACCCGGCAAACGCGTGGGTAAATAGTATCGTTCCTGGTAATTGTCGGGAGTCCTGGTTGTTGTAGGAGGTCGTAGAGTAGTGACAGCAACCAGCTTCACCCTTCGTGCTCTTCTGAAGATAGACGTTTGTCTCTTCAGCGCCTAAACCATTGAGAAGAACGATCAGGTCGACATCTTCTCCCACTATGACGACCCGATCGGCATCTTCTTCGGCAACAGCCACTTCTACTCCCTCCTTCTGAAAGGCGTCACAGAGAAGAGTTATAAGGCGTCTCTTATTGTTTTCATTGCCCAATACATGCTCTTGAGCAATTTGAATTACTGTGGATTCATCGAACGTCAATTCGTAGCTGGAATGAGCTGCGTAGCGCCGGAGTCGTTCCGCTGTTTTGATGTTTTTTTTTTGGTAGCATCTTCGGGGTAGCCGTCAAAAACGATGGAGACGTTCTTCCCAAAGTGGTTTCGGACGTAGGTGGTATAACGCGCCAAAAGTGCTCGAACCGTGCTCTTCCGCTGCCACACGACCTTGTGCAAGAGGTAGCCACCATCCAAAATGACGTGAGTGCTGGTATCTATCGGCGTGTGGCTGAAAAGAGGAGTGAAGGCAGAGTACAGAGTAGATTTTGTGCCCTTGCGCATCCCTTGTTCATTGAACAGAGACATCGGGAACGGGGCCAACTCATACTTGAAGTCATCCTGTAAATCTTGTTCAGATTTTTTTGCAATACACACTCGCTGAAAAATTGTGAGCGGATCTACAGCCACTCTTCTGTTTTTGTCCGGCAGTTTAACGGTTGAGGTGATCGATGCCAGCGTGGTAACTTTATTTTTCCGTTTTTTTACTACCTTGTCGTTCATTTTCCCCACAATTTTCATCACTCCTTCCGTTCCAACTCTCTGGGCTGTGTGGAAATTAATTTCAGGACCTGTCAGTAAACCACTACTGATAGAAATTAAACTGTCAGTTTTGGGAAATGGAGGGTGGAGAGCAAACCAGTTTTTTAGTTTTTCCACATCACTATTATCTCACTAGGTCTCATGTCTACATGCTGCTCTCCAGTAGGACATGATAAGCTGCAAAAACTTTCCAGTTCTTCACAAATATTCAACATAAACAGCATTCCTGTTGTCCACCTTGCCAGAACACTTTCGGAGATTCCCCTTCCTTGGGTCAACCCACCGTAGGTTTTCATGGATCGCATCAGCTTCTGCTCAATCGTTAGGTCTGACCACAACCCAGACCAAAACTTGTCAGACCGGGGAATGGTGAAGGATCCTTTTGTGAACACGTCGTATTCACTTTTATCCATCCGATCTTGTAGAGCCATCATATCCTGAAGGTAGAGGTGCGCGCTATTAGCATACAAAAAATTTCCAGCTGCGTGGAAAAAAGGGAGCATCTTGTGGACAGTGTACAAATGAAGGTTCCATCACCAGCACGCTCTGCCTGGATGAATAGTTTTATCAAAGTGGTCATACGAAAGTATTGGACCCACAACTGTGATGTTGGACCATTCGCTTCAATTTTCTCCAAGGCACTTTTAAATTTTACCGTTAGTATTTGGTAGGTATCAATTTCTTCTGCTGATATAGTGAGAGACCGTAAATAGTCGTATTTATATTATAACCCTAGGATAAACCCACGATGATTAATGGATTTACTTAACAGCACAATAAAACCATAAAAAGACGCGAGAACAGTTTATTTGCATTTCACCCAAAACCCACTTATGACTGTTTTTGGTTATCTGCCTTTTTTGAGAGAACCGTTTAGTCTACAGATATCAATTTAGTCTCAAATAAAAGCTTATTAAATTTACAACAACTTTATTTCATACAATATTTGACGTGGGATGCGTATTTTAGAAATTATTTTACAAAATAAGTGACCATTTCGAAAAAATTTCACTTTTTGGAAAAAATTGCCTATTTTTGAAGAACTGTATCTTGAAAACCAATGGCTTAATATAGCTTGCTTTGGTTTCAAATTATAGCAAATTTAGTTTACTTTAAAAACATGCATAACAACTACACCGGTCAGACCCTTTCTTTACTGAGATATTGAGCAAAAACTGAAAAAAATCCGAAAATTTCCTGGTTTTTTAGGTCCACCGCCGCTCGCACAGCACTTTCGAAGTTGCAAAATTTTTTTTTTAATACTGGTTTAGGTCCTAACAACATATAAAAAATTCAGAATGACTGGACCTTTTGCAAGCACGGATGTACATCTTGACTGGACTAAGTGGTAGGTACCTGAGTAAGAAGTGGCTCCACCGGACTGGTTGTGCTCTCTGCAGGTGGGTGTATCCGGGCATCAGTATGTTGATCTCTCTCTTTGCTCTTGTCACTATTGTCTACCAAAAAAATGTCCTCAAAATCAATGTCTGCATAGAATAGAATAGGTGTTCCACAATTGGTTTGGTAAAGACTGTATTAAAATTTGGTTTATCTTCATCGGCCTTTTGGCATTAATTTCGGTAATACAACTAATATAACTAAAATATATTGAGTTTGGTTCTGAACCCAGAGATTGTGCTTTCCATACCCAGAGCCGGTCCTGAGCCAAAGGGCCCCTGGCGCAAGTGAAATTTTGACGCCTTGTCAAAACCAGTAGACGTCTTGGAAGGTGGTCCTTTAATCAATAATATTCCCAAGATAATCTCGGGGGCGATGTGTTAGGACTGTTAGGTATTAGCAGCGCCTTGGCACCTTGACAATTTAGTGCCCGGAGCGATCTGCTCCAATTGCGCCCGCATAGGGCATGCCCTGTCCATACCAGGGGTAGTCAATTAAAATTTAGTTTAATTTAAATATGTAAAATTAAAAATTTTGAAAAGTTAATATTTGCACCTTGTGGAAGATTAAGAAAGTGGAAGATTCTCCCAGTATAGAATTTTTGTTTGAAATGGCTTTAGCTATGTCAGTTAACAGGTCTCAATAGTATTTAATTGGGAATGTCATAGGCCCACCGACTCCGGGCAGTTGGTATTTTAGTGAAATATCGCACAAATATGAATCATTCATTTCTGAACAACCATCTGCAACCAAATTATTTATAAACATCCAGTTCTGTTATGATATAGAAACCTTTAAAACCAGTTTCCTTGAAACACATATCGACCCTTCCTACGTAAACTATCGTAACCCACAAAATGGCAATTTTGAGTTTTAATGTACCTAATTTGGATGCTGTTTATATTTTATGTAGGAATTAACTAACAAAATATATAAAAAAACATGTTAACAGGTGTTTTTACACTCTCATTTATTGTAATTCCTTTGTGCTGTGTGACCAAAAAAACTGCTCTCCTCAATAATCAGGATTTTGAAGATACAACAGTTTACGCAGGAGGGGTCGATATATCTACATGCATTACTAGTAGTTCTGTGAACAGAACAAACTACCCGTGTCCAAAAAAGCATGTTTCTAAGTTTCTCTTATTTAATAAATTGAGACCAAAATTTCCTAGTAGGTACTTAAATACCTACAAAGCATTGTAAACCACAAATATTTTATGTAACATTTAAAAAAAATTCAAATAAGGAATTATACAATTTGCCTGAAAAATGTCGCCTTAATACTGATTACCTGATTACAGCTCCCTTGAGGTGATTTTTCACAAAAACGGCGCTCTACAAATTATCCAATTATTATTATTATTATTATTACCTATTCCCACATATTCCGATTTGACAGCTCTTCGTATGAACTACTGCAAATTTTCGCAGGATAAAAAGGCAATATCAACAAGACCATCATCTTGTACCGGGACCGGAACATAGCAAACAAATTCACAGACAAATGAAATGCCAAATGGTCGAGTGAAAACAGGACTTTGCTACTCTCAATCAATAAATCCATTAATAACCAAATTAATATCCTACCTTTAGCAGTTGCTGCAGCAGATTCTGTATGGAGGGTATGTTATTGATGAGCCAGAGTCTGACGTCGGTGGCGACCTGATCGTTCCTGCTCCGCCCGGTGTGGAGGCGGTGCGCCGGATCCCCGATCAGCTCCCCGAGTCTCCGCTCTACCGCCGTGTGCACATCCTCGTCGTTCTCCGACAGCACAAAGGATCCCGTGTCCCATTCCTCCCGGACCTGATGTCTCCAAAAAAGAGAATTATTGATATTGTGGAATAGGAGTTGTTATGTTATTGTAAATATATACAACACATGACAAAATTATAAATTCTTTTGATTAGGTTAACGTTTTCCATTCCTCCCGCACCTGACGAATCAAAAGAAATAGAATTGGTATTTTATTGGAAATATAATAAATGACAATAATACGTAAGTACTTGCACTTTACATTAGGAAACTTTTTATCAATTCTACAAGATCGTTACTATGGTGCTCCCACCGAGAGCTCTGTTGTATTCTATGTGTAGTTCTGTTACATGAACTGGTCATTAACAAGCTGTCTGTTATCAGTGGCAATCCTTTACCTGGCTTTGCTTTAGTATCAAAACTCCTCTTTTCAAAACCTCCCTTTCTAACTGAACAATGGAACAATCAATAAGGCTTCTTGCTTCTTACATTTTGTTAATTTAACTTGTTGTCCCCAGCGTATCCTTAAGGATACTATTAAATAAATATTTCTGTGAATATAACTGAAATGAATATAAATGACACCGACCGGTCGGTGGCTGAGTTGACATCGCATTTGGGTCCCACCCAGGCGTAGTGTGTTCAATTCCTCAGGACTGGCTAAGTCCTCCATCACAACACAAGCAACATTTTCCTCTTACTGTGGTGGTAGTAGGATATTTTCAATTAGGTTATTCGTAACCCAAGAATGTTTGTCTTTTTTTTTTAAATAATAACCAGGTTTCCTGGGGAAACTACTCATTTATTTTTTTTTATATTATAGAAACAAAACAGATTTAGTTACAGTGATGAAACAATTTACATATGTTAAATATATCATATTATGTTAATATTTCACAGATGAAACGTTTCCTTATAATATCCTAGGGTAGATTATATACTATTTTTATTAATATATTAACACATTATCGGGTAAAATTTACAAAAAAACATTGTTACTACGAAAGTAGTATTAACAGGAACGCGACAAAAATTTGCATCGGCGATCAAGACGTTAATGAATATTGCAAAAAAAATCATGTGTCATGATGGAAAAAAGTTTTTAGTGGGATGTACAAAAAGATTTTCTGCTATAATACTAAAGAGTATTAATATATTTGTTTATGTTTTTTATTTATGTATGTACAGACTTAGCAAGCTTATGTACCTTAGCCAATCCCTCCACGATGGCCTTGCAGTCCACCTTGGTGATGATCCCCGCCTTTTGCAGCGCCTCTGCGTAGACCTGGCTAGCCCTGATATCTTCCTTATACAGCCTCCGATCTATCTCTATGGAGGAGTTGAGGAGAGCCAGGCACGGAGCCGTGCCTCCGGTGAAGCATCCTCCCCATAGACGACCTTCAGCTTTCTATGAATAAAAAATTGAAAAAAGTAATCATCATCTGTAAAATTTAAAATATCTAGAATAGTGGGTTGCCCCTACATTACTAGGAAAAGGGAATAGATTCATGATGATTAAACATTGGATTATGAGTTCTGAAAATTTGAACTAAAAACATGTCATTATGTAAAAGAGTTTTTAGTGTGGCAATAGACTACTATAATATAGTTTTCCTGGCTAATTACTAGCATAGGTATCACACCACTCCATTTCCCGCAGGGGTAGGCAGAGAGGACGAATCGCCAAACAACTTTGTTTGGCACACATTCTTCGCTTCATTCAAATTCATACATCGTCTCATATATATTCTTCTGATATTCTGACTCCTGACATGGCCAGACATAAGTATTTGATCCACTTGATTATGCCATGTGTTCTTCGGGTGTCCCCGATTTCTTCTATCATTCATTTTGTGTCATATATTCTCACTACACTCGTCATTCATTCGCTCTACATGCCCAAACCATTTAAGTGACCCTTTCTTAATCTCACGATGCTTACATCAGCCTTCCATTATTTGTGAATCTCCAAATTTCTCACGCGATCATACATGGTTTTACAACACATACGCCTTAGGAATCTCATTTCTACAGCATTCAGTCTACTTTCATAGTTCCTCTGCCAGTTCCATGCCTCACTGCCGTACATCAGGGCAGGTACCAGGAATCCATTGTGAATTGTTAGCTTCGCTTCTTTTGAGAATTTTTTTGGTTTGCTCTTAGTGTGCCGGCACTAAATTATTGCAGTGCGCCAGCTTTCTTTTATTTTTACGTGACATCTTACAAGAGCGCCCCTGTCTGTACAGTGTAAAGGCAGGGAAGCTATGGCGCCACCCGGTTGGGTAGCGTTGTGAGGCAGGTTAAGGTAGGGAGCTTAGATAAGGTAATAAGGTACCTGATTCTAATTTCGTAATAACTTACTTGTTTTTTGCATAATCATGTTTTCAAAAACAGTATTTATATAACCTACCAAAAGTACTTTCCCCAGAATAGCATTATATTCAGAGAAATGATTTCTGATATCTTTATGGATGCGTTGGCACATAAGAGGTTAATGCATTTACCCTTCATTCAATATCTCTCTTTTATATACCCCTCTCAGTCTCACCCGTGTTGCGGAACTTTATTGTGACCTGGTAACGTTGTTACTTTTTTATTTCACTCTGTGATCTCCAGTAATGGATTAACTTAGCTAAAACAAGTTTAAAAATGTAAAATCCAACATCTAATGGTTGTGAAATAATGATACTAAGAACCGGTAGTTTCACGGAATTTGAACAATTCACAAATTTCAAAGTTGATTTTCAAGTTCTGTGAAGGTTCTATTCAAGTTTTATTATTATACCATTATTGCCCAGGAAATTAAATTAAAAATTTAAATTTAAATTAAAAATGTAAAATCCAACATCTAATGGTTGTGAAATAATGATACTAAGAACAGGTAGTTTCACAGAATTTGAACAATTCACAAATTTCAAAGTTGATTTTCAAGTTCTGTGAAAGTTCTATTATTATACCATTATTGCCCAGGGGCTTCACAAAATTGAAATAATAACAGAACTGGAATAGAACCTTCACAGAACTTGAAAATCATCATTGAAATTTGATGACATGTTCAAATTCTGCATAACAACCCATGGACTTTGACTAGAAATAGAATAAAGGTTTTTTTAAATTTCTGGATGATATATTAAAATATTTAACTAGTAATAACGAATGTGTCTTGAACTATAATCATACAGGTTTTATAAGGAAACAGTTAGGCACATAATAAATTAAAGTAATAAAAAAAAACTAATATATTTTTTAATAGCTAATGACTGTTTTAGTTGCATAAAATGTGTAATATTCATGCGCTTCTTCATACCTTTGCCATTGTGGTTAGTTCAAGGCTTCACCAACAACTATTGAGAAAATATTTCTTACGTTATAATAAAGTATTTATTTTGATAAGGGAAAGAGTTCCTCCTGTATAATGATTAGAAAGGTTATCGTAATGCCAACTCTTTTGTAAATATTTAATGATAATATAATAAATCATGAACTTACTATCTGTGATTCAATTATATTCATCTTAGAGTTTTTAATGTTTGTTTATACATTCCTGACATATCTATCTTTCTATATATTATTGTTTGAAGAAAAGTGTCCGTGTTTTGTTTTTATACAAATCTACAGTTTTTATCCGGGATTAATGAAATCTTGCACACTTCACCTTCAAAACAAGAGGAAGGTCACTGTCTATATGAGATTTTGAAAAACTTGCATCCCTCTTTCCAGCCCCTTTAAGCAGAAAATAGCTCAGGCAACGCTGGGTGCTTCAGAGCTAGTATATTGTATATTTGTACTTTAAAGAAAACAACAACAAAAATTTTTAAGACATTCACATACCCTGTGAAATATGTATACCTATGAAAGGAGGCCATGGTCATAAAGAGAGCGGTACTAGCAAGTGTCTCAGCGCCTTGAATATACAATATGTGTAGGTACCCATTGAGGGAATAGGAATAATATAAACACCATATCACATAAGAAACAATGCGGCGTAGCAAAACAAACACACAAAATGACCTCGGAGAAAACCGCTTGTTCTGCTAATCGCTTTGCAGGCACACAAATACAAATAGTAAACAAATTTTTAGGGCGGAAGATACTCTAAATATAAATTTTAAAAATATATTGGCGAAAATTGAACAGTATGAAAAATGTCCCCACTTGAAAAAAATTTTGGGTTCACTTAAAGAAAAAGTTAGGGAATAGCACTTTATTAGTTTTAATAAAATTTTTAGTACTCTCATGAAGTATTTTATTTTTTGTTATCTTTAGGTCAATAATTTCTATTTAAAATTAAATTTTATATAAATTAAATTTTAAATAGAAATTATTGACCATAACTTTGACTTTCGTAGGCCCTTAGTAGGTTCGGAGGCAATGGGCACCAAGCCTACTGTGTCTAATAAATAAAAAGGCCCTGCTAATACCATGAATTTGTGTAGAATTTTTTTTCGAATGATATCGAAATTCAGGTACCACTTGACTCAGAGTGGGGACTATTAAGCTGCGTTTACACATATGAACAAAAGCGCGAGCCAAGCCACTAGTTATGGGAAAGAAACCAAGGTAGATTAAAAAAGCGGCATTTCACGTCGTTTGCGATTCTTCGTTCCTTTCCCATAATTCCTGGATTCGCTCGCCTTTGGTTCGTATGGGTACACGCAGCCTAACATGTACAAGCAACAGCATTTCGATATTTTTTAGTATCACTAGGCTTATATTGACAGGGTTCTTACCAGAGAGAGACTTTACTGAAATAAATATCTCTCTTAGCGAGTATAAAGAGCAACCACTGATAAACTGATGCATGATGCTTCTTCTGTCTTTGATGCTTTCATATAAGACGTGTGAGAAGGAAGGTTTTTTTCGTTGATGTCGTACGTATAACCTCTCTCTGAGAATACTATACCAGCCCTAGATCCTAGATTGATCATTTTGTTTGGTTGTGAAAAAAATTATAAAGAGATGGGCAGTCGTAGCCCGGAGCAATCAGCCATGTCATGTTTTCTGTGCAGAAATGGGCGATTGTTTGATAGATTTTCCTATAAGCAGGTACCACTGTAAAAGCGGTGAACGCAACTGCAGAGGCATATAAAACAAGAGAGCTACGGCAGAACGTTACATGGTGCAGAAGACGTCAGTTTAGACTACAAGCTATTTAGGCAGAATATGTCGAATATTAAACTCTGGGATTTGTTACGGTGTTTTGATGGTGAGGATGACATCATACAATGGCTCACCAAAATTGAGCTTCTTTTTAAATTAAAGGAAATAACAGATGTGTCGTCGATCATCCCGATGTTTTTGGAGGGACCTGCCTTTGCTGTATACAACGAATTTAGTGCAGAATGTGCTTATGAAGAAGAAATTCAGAGGTGGATCTCCGAGGGTTCGCTCAAACTTTGGAAGGGAAGCTCCGGCGGCATCCTTCCTCTATTGGCCGTGATCCAAATGAACAAGGGAAAAGTACGTCCTGTTTAGGATTATCGTGAGCTCAATGAGAGTGTTCAGTGCCATACCGGTGAGGATGCAGCAGTGTGCGATGAGACACTTCGGAAGTGGAGGAAACTGCGTGAACCTCTGAAGTTGCTTGATCTCTAGTTAGCATATTTACAAGTGCACGTTGACAAAAAACTTTGGAAGTATCAACTCGTTAAGCATAAAGGAAAAATATACTGCTTGACAAGATTAGGTTTTGGGTTGAAGTGTGTAGCAGTTCTTACTCCTGGGCGGCGAGTTCCTATCCGATTAGAAATAATTAGTTGGTTAATTTTCTCCGGTTGGCACTCCTGTTTTCGAGTTCACGGTGTGGAGCGTACTTCGACTGAGTGAGTTGCTGGCTGGACTCGGGAGACTGCGGTGTGTTTCGTGCGACGCTGGACATGAGGGACTATATTGCAATTTCACGAAAGGTCTTTTTCTTTTAACTTTTATTTTAAATATTTAACTTAACATTTCGACAGGGATTACTGCTTTAACTTCTTGCATAGTTAATATATACTATGCTGGCGCCCACTCAGACATTTCTTTACAAGATACTTAGAGTTTTTAATTAATAATGTTACCGGCACATTAGTCATATTTTATCACGATGGCGTTATCATACGTGCATTCTTGACACGCCCGGAGATAATATTTATTAGAGTCTCATGTTCGTTTTATTGATCAAATATTTAATAATTGTTATTTCAATAAATTAGCTTCTGTTAATAATTAAAACCTTCTTTTATTTAGAACTTCCTTCACAGATTACATTTGCTACCCACATAGATTTATTGTCAGTGCGCGTGGTTGAGATGACTTGATTATTATAATGGAATGATCAAATTAATGTCACAATCTTAGGATCCATCATTAATTATTTATAATAATCTTTTCATCACCCATCAATTGGCATTAAATGTTACAAGTGTGGTCCCAAAATGATGACAAGGATCGTAAACGAGGTGCTCTCGCTTGACGAAAGGGTGCGGCGGGGTACAGATAGCTACATCGATGATACTCAGTGTTGCCAACTCGAATTTTAAAGTAGAGCTAGGCGAAACCCAAAAAAGAGCCAAAAAGGAGCTAAAATTTTGAAAGTGACATAAAGCATGGGGGGGGGGGGGGGGGTTGTTAGAGAATTTCAGAGAAGAAAAATTCGGGGGCGGACTGCAGAATTTTTGACAAAAAAAAAACTTACCTTTTGTCCTTCTTATTGGTTGCTTTTGAACAACTCATAACAAACACTCAACAATACACTTGTTTGTTTTTGTAATTTTCAAAACACAATTATTTTTGATAATATCGAAGTCTTCAGGATATTTTTATTGTTTTTTTTTTATATTTTTTTTTTGTTAGGTAGCGACTAGTCCTCAAAAAAATCTAAGCAGTCATCAGGTTCCAGTTCCTGTACCATCGCACTGTTAGGACCGGCTTCATCAGGATTTTTTTCATATACAGCCATTGTTACAATTTTTTTTTGAACTTCTGGGGGAAGTTCATAATCCTCGCAACATTTGTTGTGTCGCCTGAGCCCCGATCGAATTGTTAAAATCGAATTAACCATGTAATTGCCAAGTCTATTTCTAGTTTTATTTTTGACTATATTTAACTGGCTAAAAACTCGTTCCACTTCTCCGTTTGACTACGGCAGAGCAAGTACCGAAACTGCGAAAGAGCTGATTTCGTGGAAAGGATTTTCATCAGCGGCATCACGATACTTTAGAACCTTGGTGCGGCGGCCTGAAGTGTCGCGGGACTCGGTCGCTCCGAAGTGTGCGTGTAAACGGCGCTATTTTTAGTAACTGTTTACTTGTGCAGGAGTTCGGGGAATCTCTTTTTTTGGGAATTCCTCGTTATTTTGGAATATTATTGCAAATATAATTTTTTTTTAAATATTATTTCACGTGAATAAGAGCTGAAAAATCTGAAAAACGAGCTAAGAAGCTAAATGACTTTTTTTGGAGCTGACGACGTCGATTTAGAGCCAGATCTAGCTCTAAAGGAGCTGAATTGGCAACACTGATGATACTATAGTGAATGAGTCTATAATATCAGCTTAAGAGGTAGCATCACACTTGCTTGCTTATAGACTACACTTAACAAACAGATTGCAATCTTTAGACCACAGGCGTCAGGTAGGTATGCTGTCCTTGTTCTACCGGTATTACAATGGAAGATGCTCCGAGGAACTAGCGTCATTGATCCCTTCGGCACCGGCGCATAGTAGGCAAACACGCCAAACGCACACCCAACATATGTACACGGTTGACATTTTTCACATGAGAATGGGTCGCTTCTACGACTCATTCTTGAGATTAACAGCTCGGCTGTGATTGATCAACGATTTGCCGGCCTCTGTGTATCCCACCCCTTCAAAAGACCCATGTTTACTCCTTCCTCTCCTCGAAAAAACCCCACACAGCGTCTCCAAAGATGACATAGGCCCTGAGGGAAATCATTTTCCTCAGGGCCTCCTGTGTGGAGTTAATGTAAAAAAATGTCAGCTTTGTCAGCAGCGCGCTTTTTTTTTTTAATATCGTGCATGAAAATTGTGTACTTATCTATCTTGTTTTGTTATGCATCTATGCAATTTCATCTGTCACTTCAAACGTCAGTGTCAATTGTGGATTTAGTAGGTGTATTCGGCGCTGTTCTTTGTAAATACATTAGCCAAGTCAAGGAAAAAGCTTGAGTTTTTAGCTTTTCGATGTAAATAGCAATGGTGAATAAATGGAAATAGAAAATATCAGGATAATGGTGAGTTGAATTTATTTCAAATTAGATGAAACACGCGATTACTTTGTGGCGGTAATCTGGTACTTGGTTTGTGATTAATTTATGCAAGTGACTAATTTTGTTTGTACAGAGTCTTCGGCTAATGACTTCAATGATATCAGGCGGGGCAGATAAGGAAGATATTGCCAGGTACCGGAGCGAAGGACAAAAGGCTTTGGGCTCCTTGTTGAGCGCTGTCCAGGGCTGTCAGACCCGCTATGGAGGGAAAACGGAACTGGCCACAGAAGATGATGTCAGGTAATAACATAGAAATACCATCAACACCTTTCATGTCCTTGTTCTGTAAGGATATGGCCTACTTTCACCAACTGGAGGGATATCTAAAATGGGTACTTACTTCCAAGGTAAATTGTTTTAGGCAAAAATAATTTCTTGTTGGCCGGGGCTATTTTCGTAATAACTTACTTGTTTTTTTGCAAAAATAATGTTTTTATAAAGTGTACCATCTTACTAGATAATCTGTTTATATATTTATAAAAATAGTATATAATCGTGTAGCTGTAGTATAACTAGCTATTCTGTGTAGCTTCCACAGAATAGCTAGTTATACTCAGAGAAATGATTTTTTAAACGTTTCCTTAATGATAAACTGGCTTATAATGATCTTAAATATCCTTATAAGAGGTTAATTAAATTGTAATATGCAAAGTTTTATAGAGGTGTTGTTCGTAACAGTTCTTTTATGACCAGTTATGCCATGCGTCAGTATATTGTTGAATTCAGCTGATGCTGGCGGTTAACCATGAGCAATCGATTATTGCTAATGCAGACGGTGCCACGTGCAGTTGAATATTGCTGACGCAGCATTTTGTTTGGACCGTTGCGCAGTCCCATTGTCTCCAGGCGGTTGTGTCTTTCGTGCGGTAACCACATTAATTATGTTATTTTGTAAGTAATTATTTATTTGATTCCAGAATATCGGAGTTGTGCGACCGCTGGGCGGCTGTGTTGTCCCACGGGCTCCGCCCACCTCAGCTGTCCTCCGCTCCCTCCTCCATACAGAACATTGTCTCGGCTGGCATCAACTTTGCTTTCAACATTAACTACATAGGTACTTAACACTTCAATAAACCAGTCTCTATCACATCATTGCAGTTTTATATCTTTTAAAGTGCCATTAAGAAACACCAAATAGGAGGAGACAAATACACCAAACAAGAATAGTTATAATACCTCCAACTTCTGACATTTCTTATATATTCTGATGACAGTATGCTACATCATAATACCTCCAACTTCTGACATTTCTTATATATTCTGATGACAGTATGCTACATCATAATACCTCCAACTTCTGACATTTCTTATATATTCTGATGGCAGTATGCTACATTATAATACCTCCAACTTCTGACATTTCTTATGTTACATACAAATAAATTTTATATTAAGTAAAAAAGAAAGAACTATAATTTTTTTATTTTTTTTTTAAATCTTATATGTAGATAGATATAAGATAAAAAAAAATTATACAATTAAAGAAAAAATATAGTACAATAGTATGCATATATGTATAATATCAAAAAATCCCTAAATTTTAAAATATTAAGAAAATATTTTTAAAACAAATAATTCCTTATTTACAAAATTATAATTTAAAAAAAACAAGTTAAATAAAAATTAAGAATTTATAAAGTTACATCAGTTAGGATGTTATAGCAGGTAAGTATTTGTGTCATTGGTAACGATCCAAGTCTTTATTACATTTTTGTATACGCTGTTAGACGATATATTTTTACATCTAATTTCTACAGTCTGATAGAGTGCATTGTAAATTTTTGGCGCAGTGAAAAAACCATGTGCAAAACACTAGTGCCTACTTTTTTGTAGAATATTTTACATACAAAATATTATGGTGAATTTATGTATATTAGTGATATTTCTTGGTCCTCCTCACTAGGGTGTCATGTGCTAGGCAGAATAAAGTTATTTATTTTTTGGAATAAGTTAATGGGTAAAACCTCAAATTGTAATATTTAATTATTGAAGACAATATTAGCGATTCTCAAACGAAAATTTGACCCAGAAAAAGATACATCTAGGACTTATGTAAAGCAGCCTAAAAACATGTTCGATGAGAAAATGAGGACAATGTTGGTAGTTATTATTCGAAGTATGATACAGTTAAATATGACAGAAGGAGATAGGGTTCCATTAGCTCAGTTGGTAGAGTTGCAACCCGGCAAGACGAGGGTCCTGGGTTCACGTCCTAGATGTGACTGTATCTTTTTCTTATATTAAAACACAAATAACTTTGTTTACCTCACTTTAATATATATAACCTCTACATGTTTCATGAACAAAGTTCACCTCATCAGGAGCAAGTATATACTAAAAAGTATAAAACTACTTTTTTTTTACCAAGTACTTTTTTAGTATATACTTGCTGCTGAAGAGGTGAACTTTGTTCATGAAACATGTTGAGGTTATGTATATTAAAGTAATGCAAACAAAGTTATTTGTGTTTTAATATAATAAGTAATGACATCACAAAGTGATAAGCTTTCAAAAGAAATTTTCTTTGAAAAGTTGGTATATTTTTCTGTTTTTTTTTTGTGTCAAATTTTCGTTTAGTAATCGCTAATTTTGTCTTCAAAAATTTAATAGAATAAAGTAAATTTATTTGTCTTCTGTGTCATTTTTAGCATTTTTTTTTTTAGTTTTTTCATTGACAGATTTTTATTCTTGATTTGTACTCATTAAACTTTTCTATTCGTTTTATATCTGGGGAAGGATGTTGTGAAGTTTTGTGTAAATGTAGTTTCTTTGTCTGAATGTGGTTTTAAAACTTGGAATGTTTTTTATGTCATTTTGGTTTGATCTAGTGTGGTGGGTACGCGGTCTAATAGAGGATTCCGTGTTTTTGAATTGTTTCTAGTATACTTTTGGCATATATTTGGTACGTCAAAACTATTGAAAGCTAGACTAGATCCTAGTGACTCAAGCTGTGCGCCTTGGTTTTCTTTAATTACTTTTAATGGATTTTATGCCATGCTACAATAGCGCTTCTAGCGACCAAAGTTGAGAGCCAATATGGCCAATATTTGACTAGAATTGGGCGAATTATTGATATTCTAGGGTAATTGGAAACACCCTACGATACATGGTCAAAATAAAAACAATGTTTATTTTAACTCCAATTATTTTGAATTCAAAATTCATTAAAAATTAGAACGTTGTGTAAGGTTAGGTACCCAGTGCCACCTATAAACAATTGTGTTAGGGTAGGTACCTAGTGCCACCTATAAACAATTTTGTTAGGGTAGGTACCCAGTGCTACCAATAAACAATTATTTAAGAACTGATTCGCTACATAATATTTGCTAAAATATTTTTAAATATGTTCAGGTACATCGCTGTGGAATTATGCTCGTCTCCACTTGACACGGCATGAAGAAGAACGGTTTAAGAATCTCAAGCAGATAAACACCCCTATGGGACACTTTAAGGCCTTTCTCAGAGCCTCTTTAAATGAAAGATCCCTTGAAAGGTAACATTTTGTTTTTACATTCCTACCATTGGTATTGATGTTTTTTGAAGAGTGATTTAAAATAATAATTAATAAAACATTCCAGGTACCTCCATGGTTGGGTGGGTCACTCTCTTGTAACGGAGTATTACGAGGAGTGGGCGCTCATGAGGGACTCCGAGGCCACCAGCTTGCTTCCAAACATGGCGGCAGGCTTGATGTGCGTACTGTTTGCGCTGTCAATCGACAAAGCTGAATTGAATGAAATCCAACCTGTCCTTCCACAGGGCCCAGTTCCTGTCGAGCCTGTCATTGCAGTCAAAACTCCCATGATGAAGGCCAACCTTAAAAAGAAGTCACTGCGCCAAGTCATATCATTTGATACAAAAGAAGATGAAGATGAACTAAGCAATGTTAAAATTGTTAACAATAAAAAACCGGAAAAATCACCTGTTCCGGCTTTGAGTAATATTGCTACACAAGCGACCAGTTGGAATAGCGCTCCACCAACCTGCGTCAGCTCTCCCGACCCCAACTCTGTGTATACGGCTTATTCCCTGTTGGCGTCACAGAGTGAACCCACTACATCAAATTACGAAGTAAAAGGAAAACATTTTTTCTCCGAAGACTCTTCCACTTCATCGGAGAAAGTTTTGAGCGAAACTCCCGGCCAGATACTCGCTCGCCTGTCTGAAAGGGCTAGAGATATCTTCTCCAGCAAAAAGAGCCTAACAGGATCGCAGAAAGATTCGGATTTATCTAGCGTTAGCGGGAAGGGACGATTGTCTGAGAGTGATAGTGAAGGGGGTCCGGGGGAAGGAAGCGTGTCTTGCCTGGAGCTGTGCTTCCCGGATGATGAAGTGGGAGACGTGGAGGATGGCCATCTCCAGGGCAGGCTCACCAAGCAGCAGGAGGAGAATCTCTCACTTCAGCTCAGGATAACTCAACTTGAAATGGCGCATAGAGAGAAATGTAGCAAAATGGAAAAAACAGTCATGGATTTAAATAGGTATGTGTAAAATATGCTAATGGAGTTCTATTAACAATATATGAAATTATGATTTATTAAAATATGATATTTTTGGGCACCAGCGGAGATGGGACCCTGACATCCTGACTCACAGTCCAACATGTTAATAGTAATGATATGAAGGCCATTATATATTTTACATTTTATTAATATACAATCATTTTGTCTCTAGAGAAAATGAGAGATTAAAAGACCAGCTGCGGAAGTATGTCTCCGCTGTTCAGATGCTGAAGCAGGATGGCTCACAAGCAGACGAAGTTAAACAATACGAATCCAAGCTAGTCCAGGTACATATGTACAATATGCCAGATGGAAATTATTGCCATCTTACATCTTTCATGGTTACCCCGCAGGCGTCTGGCATATTGACCGTTATATTGACTTTATTTGACTTTTGGTTAACTTCTAGATTTGAATATAAAGCAATTGCCATCTTACATCTTTCATGGTTACCCCGCAGGCGTCTGGCATATTGACCGTTATATTGACTTTATTTGACTTTTGGTTAACTTCTAGATTTGAATATAAAGCATGGTGTTTTCTCTTTCTAACACTGTTTAGATTAGTAAGAGTAAGAGAGAGACCATATGAGCTGTTCGCAAAACCAAACAAATTAGCCTGCAGGGTTAATGCATAAAAACATCCACAAAAAATAACATTTAATTGTATTTGATGTGATATACATATAATTATAATGAATCAGGTAGCGGAAATGCATGCGGAGCTGATGGAATTCAACGAGTTCCTGCAGCGCCGCCTGCTGGCCTCGGGGGCCCCCCTGTCCCCCGGGGAGCCGGGGGCCGGGAGCGCAGGCCCGGGCAGGGAGGGAACCAGCAATGTGCAGATCTGGATTCCCTCAGCTTTCCTGATCACCAGCGGATCCAAGTCTTTCCATGTCTATCAGGTCAGGAAAACACACAATACTACAATGTAGATTTTTTTACTAAATTTGAAAACTCCAACGTTTCCTTCTTTCTTTCTTCATAATATGTATTCTTTCTTTCCTGTTCTTCTAGGTAAAACTATTTTTATATTATTTATTTTGAACACTTTTGTGTAGGTAATAAGTTAACAACATTAAATGATGAAATTAGTGGCAAGTCAAGTAAATGAATTAATGCTTTTTTCCAGGTGTTCCTTAAGATATTTTCGGAAGAATGGAATGTCTACAGAAGATACTCTGAATTCAGAAAGCTTTATTCTGATTTGAGAAACACCCATCCAGACATATCACCATTCAAGTTCCCGCCCAAAAAGGCTCTTGGAAAAAAGGTAAAAATAAAAATTATATACCTAATTTTACATTGTGTATAAATTTATAAATATTTTTAATGTTCCACTCACTTACAGAAATAAGAGAGACATTCTTAAACCGGAGAATTTGGCATTTTAAAAACCTAAGCCGTTAGTGGCATATACAGTAGGGTTTTCTCTTGTGCTTCTTCAATAAATTGGATATGGCTTTGTTACAATTGCTTCTTTTTAAGGCGATGCACTACGTCGTGTAATATTTTAAATTGAGCCGCTATCAATAACAACCCTTACGTAGATGGCGATAAGGTTTAAATTCCCGCTTAACACCATCCGCCTGTTTTGATTTATGCAAGAAAAAAACATGGCCAAAAAGTGCCTTCTATGTTATTTTGTTGATGTTCAGGCATAAATATTTAATTTTTTTTCAATCATTTTATAAATAACTTAATTTACCACACTATACAATAAAATCATAACCGAAAATGGGTTCGTAAGTAGGAGATTTTGAACTTTAAAGCAGTTTTCATAGGCCCTATACATTATTTTTTTCTGGGCTTATAAAAAGAATTATCTAAAAAATACTCTATTATTTCAAAGGCCGAGATGTATTCTACTCGCAGTATTTAATTAAAGCATCTGAAACATTTCTAGGTGACCAAATTTACAAATAATTTACATGATTTTGCATTACTACGTATGGCATCGCCTTAAATTATTATTTTTAACTTGATGGTAAATGAAACGCTCCTTCGTCATAAATCATAACATTTATTAGCTTATGAAGAAAATTATACAAAAAGGAAGAATTTAACTTTTTCTTAAAATTGAGTTTTGTTTATAAAAAATAATAAGTGGGTAATTCAAATTACAAAAAAATACTGTGTAGCTTTCGAAATTTGTCAAACACATTTACGACACATTCATTGCACGTCAGTTGTGTGTTAATTATGTCATAAAAATAGCGGCTCATTGAGGAAATCCTTTACAGCCGCGATGTGCGTGCAGACAGCTCTTCTTAGCTCAGTTGCTTGTCTTCTTAAGAGATGAGCTTTGAGTTTCGCTCTGAATTCTGCTGACTTTTATCAGTCTTAACCTGTCGCCACTGACTTGCCCCACTGTATCGGTACCGAATCGATAAAAACCAGAGACCATGCGCAGGAAAGTAACTGAAGTGAACTAAGTGGCACTCTTCTTTTCTGATATTTGTCAATTCGGAACTGATACCGAACCAATGAAACTTCAAAAGGACATTCTGGAGTGCGCTTTGGTTCCTTCAACCTTCTGAATATACACAGTTCTAAATGCCAGATGTCCGTGAAGTTAAACTATTTCTTGCATGTGCAGTATGCTCTTAATGTTGCATATACAGTGGTAGACATAGAATAAGGTTATACATAATTTAATTTGATTTTTAATTATTGACGACAATTTTAGCGATTTTTAAATGAAAATTTGAAACAGAAAAAGGTATGGTTGCCTTGCCGGTCGGTACTCTACCAAATGAGCTAATGGGACCCTATTCCCTTCGGTCATATTTGACTTCATATCATACTTCGATTAAGAACCACCAACATTATCTGCGTTTTCTCATCGCACATTTTTATTGGTTATTTATTATTTTTATTGCTATCTTTATGTATGATCGCAAGATTCAACTTTAACTAAATGCAATCCAGGTAGTGTCTTAGATAAATATATCCTGTTTTTATTTTTAATGCGCGACATCTATTGACTTTTAAAAGTCAAGGATGAATATTTATTTTTGGGATAACTTAATAAGTGAAACCTCAAATTATCTAGGATGGTAGAGCACCGCCCCGGCAAGGTGAAAGTCCTGGGTTCATGTCCTAGATGCGACCGTATCCTCTTCTGTTTCAAATTTTCGTTTAAAAATCGCTAACTTAAAATAATTAAATATTACAATTTAAGGTTTTACTAATTAAGTTATACCAAAAATTAATTTAATGTGTTTATACCATATGTAGGAGGCGTGGGTGGTGGAGAGGAGGCGCTCTGCCCTGGCGGCCTGGCTGAGCCACGTGTCGCTGGCGCTGCCCCAGCTGCGGCAGGCCTCCACCAAGGCTCAGCTTATCTCTCTGCTCCCGTTCTTCGGGTAAATTACCTTTAAATTATTGTTATTCCTAACTGAAATTTTGTTAAACCTGATCGTATTACACATTTTTCTCCTCTGCTGTTTTTTGTGGTGATCTCTGTTTCGAATTCATTGGGCACAAATAATTTTCTAAGTCCTCCACTACTTTCGCACTGTATAGATTATTTCGTTAAATTATAATGTTGCATTAATTATTTCTTGTTAGTTTATTGTATTTTTTCCCTTTTAAATTCACAGCTGATTTGGTTTCCGTAATAACTATTTTGAAAAATGATGTTTTTGTAAATGTACCGCCTTACCAGATAATGTGTTTATCTATTTATAAAAATAGTATACTATTTACCATAAGTAGTTTCTCCAGAATAGCTAATTGTATTCAGAAAATAAAGCTTAATAAGTATTTTTCACAATAACAAAATAAAGAAAACACACAACAAACTCAAAGTTGAAGAATGACGCAGTAATAATAATTATTTTTAAATGGTTGCTTTTTACGAAACGAAAAGCATGAACTCTTATCTCATAAATTTTACAACTATTGTTTATTTTGTTGCCAATCGAATAAGATTTATTTTAATAAGCTATGAACATTTTATACAATGCAAAATCCCATAAGAAGAAAGTATGTTTTGATTTTACCTATTTGCCACGGTGGCTGATAGGCACTTCCAGCACACAAAGAGTTAATTTATTATGAGTAAAATCAACAATGAAAGTAACTACCCTAATTTTGTATTACCCATATTTTTTTCTAATATAGCACACCTTAATTATTTGCATTTCTTTATCATCCCATAAAGTTGACCGGTCGGTGGCCGAGTTGACATCGCGCTTGGGTCTCACTCGGGCGTAGTGTGTTCAATTCCTCGGCTGGCTAAGTCCTCCATCACAACACAAGCAACACTTTCAGCTTACTGTGGTGGTAGTAGGAGATTTTCAAATATTGTCAGGTTATTTGTAACCCGGGAATGTTTGTCTTTCCTTTTAAAAAAAGTAAAAAAAAAAAGTTAGGTAATTGTTTGGTTTCGGTTGCCTCCTTATTGTAACTTTTTAAAATGTCTCCTCAGAAGATTCTTTCACCTTCCTACAACCAATTCTAAACTCATGATGAAAGAGAAAGGGGCCTTTTTGGCCCGGAGCTCTGTATGCCATTATTTCAAAAAGTCGGAAGATTCTCATTTCTGAGCACAAACTGCCTCCTGTTTTATATTATGTTTTAGTTTTAATGTTCTTGTTTTGTCCTGTCCTGGTGTTATTGTTATTCTAAGTTTTGTTATCACTTTGTATAAACAGTATATTTAGTACGTCTGTCTCGACACAGGTTCATCCTAGTGAGACAGACATCGAAAAAAAAAAACCTGTAAAAAAACTTTATATTGTTAATAATTTTTTTTTTTTTTTTTCAAGTGTTATATTATTATATCTGTATTGTGTAAGGCACACTGCGGGAATAATTTTAAGAACATGACCACTAATACTAAATTACCGTTTTTAAGTTTGTTATAGTTAAGCGCACTTGAAGTGAAATGACACTAAATTGCGCTATATAAATGCCATGTTATTATTATTATTATTATCCCCAAACTATCGCCAGGTGGTTTGAAAAGATCATGTGGCGATATTTTTATATATAAAGTTTGAATGCAAGTGTTTTTTTCGGTGACCGGATAAATCATCAAAATGATAATTCATCACATCTTTAAAAAGTTATATAAAGTCATGGAAAGTGATGAAACAAAAACTTTATTAACTGGGTTAAGTAGGTTAGGTTAGGTTGGGTTTAAATTTTTTTTTTCATCGTTTTTAATGACTTTATATCACTTTTTAAAAGTGTGTTGAATTGTCACTGTATTGAGTTATCATGGAAACGTTTTTTTCAATGCCTGTCTCACTAAGAAATATACTTCTGTCGAGACAGACGTAGGAGGTACATAATTGTGTACAAAATTACATACATAAATATTACTACTAAAGTTAAATGCATTTTAACATTCTTTCTTTGAGATTGATAGAATATTTTTTTCCAATAAAAACAAAACAAATAGGAAATGTAGGTTAATCCCATAAATGGGAATAATAAATAGTACAGCTGTAGAAAACAGATGAAATAAAATAAATATAATAATGATGATGGAAGTTAAGTTTGTCAAGATTATATTACAGATGTTAGATTGAATTTAAACTACTATTCACATCTATTAAAACCAGTGGCAGCTCGTGACTTTTGGGTGTGCTAATATTAATAATAATGACCTTATTGATGTAGCTGAAATCTTTTTTTTTTTTTTAGAATATATTTTTTTTTTGCCTGAACATTTTCAGGAAATTGGTGGAGCGAAATCTTTATACAGAAAACCTAATTTTCGAAAAATAAATATAAATTGTTTTAAACTAAACAATGTTAATAATATTTTAATAATTCAAACATAATTAATAATCAAGTAAATTTAACTAATTGTCCCATTTTGAATTTATTCCGTTAAGGCGATGCACTACGTCGTGTAATATTTTAAATTGAGCCGCTATCAATAACAACCCTTACGTAGATGGCGATAAGGTTTAAATTCCCGCTTAACACCATCCGCCTGTTTTGATTTATGCAAGAAAAAAACATGGCCAAAAAGTGCCTTCTATGTTATTTTGTTGATGTTCAGGCATAAATATTTAATTTTTTTTCGATCATTTTATAAATAACTTAATTTGCCACATTATAAAATAAAATCATAACTGAAAATGGGTTTGTAAGTAGGAGATTTTGAACTTTGAAGCAGTTTTCATAGGCTTTATACATTATTTTTTCTGGGCTTATAAAAAGACTTATCTAAAAAATACTCGATTATTTCAAAGGCCAAGATGTATTCTACTCGCAGTATTTAATTAAAGCATCTGAAATATTTCTAGGCGACCAAATTTTCAAACCAAAAACACATGATTTTGCATTACTACGTATGGCATCGCCTTAACCTCTGCTGAAACTGTTTACTCCCAGGGGGTGGGCTACCTATCTTATAATATTGTTTCTCCCTCTATTCCATCCTTACTAATATTCTTGTCTCTCTCTATTCTTTTTCTATCTCTTTCTATCAACAATAAGGTGCATTCTTTTCTATTTGTATCTTTTTCACTCATTGTTTTATATATATGTCTCTGTATGTAATTATCTTTAGTTAAAAAAATGTCTAGAAATTGTTACATAGTGAATGCCAAAGAAATACAAAAAATAATATAATAAGCCCTGACGAAGCTTGAGATAAGCGAAACCCGGTTGGCTGTCATTATTAATTCAAATAAAAAGTGTGTTAATAATTAATAATGTTGAATTTTTCAAAGTTAGCACTCTATCACAACCAAAAATTATGAGCCGCCACTGATTGGAACTTCGGTTTTCTAACGTGAATATTTATTTATGATACTTTGTCATTTTATTTTCATTCATGTTTATTGTGGAACATAATGTTTTCTTATTTTTTACAAGCAATAATTATTCGCCTGAAACACTCATCCACATTGAAAAATCTCCTGATAAAAGATACATGACGCCAACGGGACTCGAACCCGTGTCCCTTCGATTTCCGGTCAACAGCTCTGACCACTGAGCTATGGCGGCTTATCTCATATCCGCGAAATAATTCAATATATACTAGTGTTTCATTCAACAATTACTGCTTGTTACATTTTTTCACCTGAAAACAACCAACTTTATTTTATGTTATTAATTATTGCTTGTAAAAAATAATTGTTACCCTTTGTGCTATGCATAAAAAATCTTGTCTTAAACATTATTTTACCAAAAAAATAATAAATAATGTTTTCTGTTAGTCATTTTTTCTTATAATACTGAATTACCTTGTGGCTTCTAATGCAAATATACAATAACTAGCTTATCATTGAACATTGCTCTTTGCAGAGATTCCAATGGAGGGACCCTTCCCGGCAGCCCCCTGAGACCGGCGCCCTCTTGCTGAGATATCTCTCCTTCCCTCTCATCCCAACTGCACTACATTCTAGTGTAATAATCACAATGGGGAAAATTGTATATTATTTATTTGACTACTTCAACAAAACATGAAATTAACTACAATTTTCATAGTAAGTGACAACACCATGAAAAATATTTGGGTAAAAAAAAATGATGCATTTATGTAGGTACTGTAAAAACTTCACAACGGCAATTCCTTGACAAAATTTGAATAAGTATTAGAAAAAGCCTGTAGTCCCACAGGTAAGCAATCGACATACATCAAATGCTGTAAGACCCTGCGCAGAAAAGTTCCACACTGAACTTCGCTGCAGACCATTACCTTAATATGGTGAACTTCATTTTCTGGACAGGGTCTTGCAGCATTAGGTTTATGTTGAGTGCTTACAGACCCGTGGGACGGCGGGCATTTCGAATTCAACATTAGTTCAACAAGTCTGTATTCAAATATTGTAATCAAATATTGGTGGTCATGTCCGAAATAACATTGTATCAAATAATTAATGTACTGTATCACATATTGGTGGTCAAGTCCGAAACAACATTGTATCAAATAATTAATGTACTGTATCAGTTATTGGTGGTCAAGTCCGAAACAACATTGTATCAAACAATGCATGTCTGTTTCTGAGAAAATTGAGTTTCAGCTGCTGAATAAAAAACATTTTCCTGTGATTTAAGAAATGTTAAGCATGTATGTATTTATTTATCTGTATTCAATGTTATTCCTTCAAAATGTCTACTTTGATTTTTCTGCGTAACTATTGTATTATGTGTATTTTTTCCGGTCAAGTGCTCATTTATACAATACTAAATTTGTATTGCTAGAAAAATGACAATAGGTGTGTACGAAAATATTTATTGATGACTTTTGTATGTCAGTATTTTAGACCAAAAAATTTAGAATATTGGTATGTTCTATTAGATCAATATATGTACCTTCTTATCTATGTGGATTTAATGTATATATTCTTTTCAAGTAAGAATCTATTTCTCAATAAAATGTGTGTATATTAAATTCTATGTATAACTAATTATTTTACGTGTAGCTTTTGCATTTTATGTTCCAAAAATAATTAATTATGTTAGTTATATATAAACGAAATACTTTGTTTACACCACTTTTGATCAATAATAATCTACATGTTTCAAAGCCAATGGCTTCTTCGTCAGGATAATGAAAATTAACAAATTTAAAAGTTGATAACAATATAAAAATTAAATATAACATGTTAATTTTTGTCTATACTTATCTATTTTTTTTTTTTTTTGTCAATACCACGCCCTGCATAGTTCTACTCTGTTGTTAATTTATTCTTCTTTATATATTTTTGCATTTTTCATATATATATTGTACAAAAAATATGTATATCTTTATGGAACGTGTGGGATTGCACTAACCTCCCCACATCCTGGAGTAAAAATTATTATTATTTATACATAACCAAAATGACGCCACAAAGTAATTTTACAACCATTATGTTAGTAATCATTTATACAATGTCATGTAAAGGATCAATATATTCATGCACGGGGATCAAACACATAAGTCACTAACTGTGTTTTTATTTATTTTTGTAAGTGCACATTATAGTACAAATTGAACTACAAGTTAGCTCAACACAAATAGATATTTTTTTTAATATAATTCATCGAAATTAACATATCTCTTTTTAACATGTCTTTTTTCCCTTCAACAATAAATTTGCAATTTTTAGTTGTGTACATGTTTCCTGCATGCTTAGAAATATATGTTAACATCGGAAAATGTCGACAAAACAAAAATTGAATTTGAGACTCCAGTTTGAACATTATGCTGCTATCTCCCTTCAAATTATCCACTTCAGTATTAAAATATTGTTAAAATAAATTAGAGATATATGTACACTGACTTTTTAACTTTTTACACGCGATCGTTTCTCGTGTTATAAAACAAAAATTACCGTTTGTATGCGGCCGTATCACATGTCAACTTTGCCCTTCAATAATACAGTGCTCCTCTGAAACAAAAGGTTTTACTGCTCACCAGTAAAACTGACAGCTGACCTATACCGACAGTATACTAGCAGTTTTGTTATTTATATTTGTAAGTGATGGTGGTTCATCTTTTGTCTATCGACGCAGTATCCCGGCAGCCGTAACATAAGGCACATTTTTGTACGGAGTTTTATGTTTTCATAAAAAAAAACGAGAGGTTTTTTTACCCATAGATTTGATTCCATATTGCACATTGTAATATTTTCTTTATATCTGACTTGATAAGTCATGCTCAAGTGCTTTATTTTCACGATAAAATACACAATAAAAAATATGTTCCACTTATGGGCATTGAAAAACTTGTAACTACATAATTAATGTAGTCAAAAGATTTAACATCACCATGTTTATTTAAACAAATCTAATGGGTTCAGTTCAATAAAAAAACTCACTTTTCCATTGAGGTATAACAGTGACTCATCACTTATTTCAACAGTAATTAAGGTTTTTTTCAACTGGTTTTTTGTCAGCAGCCGGCCGTGAAGTGTGAATCATACTCCAATAGATGGTACTGTTTATTATTTTGAAGTAAAATAAATATCCAAATCTAATATAAGCTTTTTTCAACTCTGAAGCACAGATTCTGTTCAGAATTTTAATTTAATTTAAGTATCAAATAATAATTTATTAAATTTTTTAGTCATTTTAAATACATGTAGGATAACGAAAGATTTTTTAAATATTTATGTTGAGGGATCAGTAGGATTTATAGGTCCTGTTAGGAGTTCTACCGAGCCGAACCCTCTGATATGAAAATATCTGAAGTCGGTGAATTATTTTCCCATTTGATCTCTGGTGAGTTGACGTGTTATTCTTGTATTGTTTTGTATTTATTTTGCTTATATAATGCACTTGCATAATGTTGATTGACTAGATGATCATTTGTGGAAAAGTGTGTGGAAGGGTTTAGTTTTTCCTATGGGGAAGATTTAACCCGGACATAAAATTTGTATAAACAATGTGTGCTATTTTACTTTACTGTCTATATTATTTTCAATGAGGTGTTATTTTGAAATTATGTTTAATGATCTGTAACCTTTTCACTGTGTTCCTTGTATTGCACTATTTTTAAAAGTCATACATTATTCTTAAAATAAGTTTTATTGTTAAAAGAATCTTTAGTTAAACAAATAAATGCATTCCTTATAACATGTTGTAGAAACTAAAATTTAAGTATTCAGATACTGAGAAACTATGGCAAAATGGTGTTTTCTACTTAGATAAAATAAAATGTAGTTTAAGTAGATCTTAATGGTAGAACCAAATTCAGATAACTTTTCAAACACAAAGATTTTTTTTATCTAAATAACGATTGACATTAGACTTACATAAAGTACATATCTGCAATGTACATTAGAGTTTCACATTATTTTTTTATTCAATCATGGAAAATATGGGCATCTTGTCATATCTTTGACAGTTAAATAGATAATTGCAAAGCCCCATAGCTCAAAATGGAGGAAATATTTGCAAGGTCGACCTCGAAACTTTAATGTATATTTTTATTTTTTGAATGTTGTATAAATGCATAAATATGTCGGCTCATTGTTTTGACAGTTTTTCCTGCTTCCGCATCACACCAACAGATTTACTGCTTTATGTAAATTTAAAATATTGGATCAATGTTTTTGCATCCTATACATTCCAGGATAGAAAAATTATGACTGAAAATAATAATTAGATCTGATGAAAGTAATTCAGTTTCAAATTCACATTGGTAAACTGCCTTTCTTAATTTTTTTAAAAATTATATCCATTCATCACGTTAACATTTACAGAAGCTCTGATATTCGTATATTATGTTTATACACTCGACGTCACAAAAATCGCCTGAGAATCAAAAAAATCTTATGAGACGATAAAGCGATTGTCTCTCCGGATGAAGCCACCAGTCTCTTGAAACCTTTGGATTAACCTGTTGAACGGCTTAAGTTTAGTTGCCGAGGAACATCACTATGTCGCATCCCTGATTGCAGTAGTGCCACCACTCGAGCGGCTGCCTCAGCAGTGGTGTCCATTTAAGGGGTTGTTTTCTAGCGCCAATTATTCACGTGTGTCTTCTTCAAAGGTCAGATAGTGAATGACCTACATTTGACTTAAACCGCTCCTTTTATAGGACCAGGAAGATGACACAAGTTGTGACACATGTAAAGAGTATTAGCGCAACATTTTTTTAATGTCTCGTACTGAGAAAATTTGTATTGTTTTTGAAATTAAACTATTGTCTGATTAGAGGTCGTTAAATGTACGTTCAATTGATATCAATATTACTTGGGTTAGATGTATTGCTCGGGGCTCGGGAAAACTTAGGCTTGAAACTTATTTTCGAAGATGTGCGTTTTTTGTAACGCCGAGTGTATATTAGTATTTTTTTCTGAATGTAAAGTATTTTCCTCTGTGTTACCTATTTGTCCCAAATAAAACAGTAGGGTATATTTTATATTGCATTTTATTTGAATTCAATACATTTTTTATAAATATATGATGAAGGAAACAAGATTTGATGAAACGGATGGTGAAAAATGGAATAGAAGGCGGCTCCATTGACCTGGTCAAACGGTAGCACAATAATATGATTTTCTTTTTCTAAATTTAATTGGCAATAGCAAATTGAGCACAACAAAACGGCAACGATATTTTTATGAAGCCTCGTGCTGTAAAATACTGTTATACACCTTTTCCATTCTATTTTAAAGGTCGATTCAAATCCGCACTAAGCTGGCAACATTTTGAGATGTGATCGAATTTTTTTTTTTTAAACTGAGACCCAGTTGTTTCACAGAAATTCAAATGTAACTTTGTCATCAAATGGGCATTCAGCGCCATTTTGTTTTTTTGACATTTGAAAGGTCCCCATTAAACGCCGATTCTAGGTGCGTTTCAGCTTTCTATCAAATTGTAATAAGCTGACAAGCTTAACAACATGATAGTTTTCTTCTTCTGGTAATCACAATTTGTTGAAAAGCTGAAACGGACTTAGAATCGGCTTTTAACGGGAACCTTTCAACTGTTAAAAAAAAAACAGAATGGCCCCTTGATGACAATGTTACATTTGAATTTGTGCTAAACTGGGCCTAGGTCTATCAATACGTATACCATCCTTGGAGCACAGAGGTTAAGTGATAAAACATCTCCATAATCGATAATAAAATCAGTATTGATAGGAGCGAATATTTAACGTGTGCACTCCCGAGGGTGTGAGTTACATAGTATGAAATAAAAGACATATTGTTTGTGTGGTTGCAGAATACGATTTATTAATAAAATAACTGCAAATGTGTGGGAGGTGAAGTACAGAGCTCAATTACAGGGCTCCGTTAGCTTAAGGCAAAATTGACAATAATGCGAGACATACACTGGACAGTATGAAACAACTTAAATTTTTTACACCTATATTAAACTAAATACTAATCATGAAATAAATTACAGGAAAGAAACCCTTTCTCTTAAGTATTATAAATACATACAAAAAGATATACATAGTGTAAATCACTAGGTGCGCGGGCAAGACCATCTGTTCAAGGCCACGGCCGTGCTGCGGTGCCGGTGAAGTTAGCACGCATCCCACGTGGTAACACGGGGGCACTAGGCCTTATCGCTATTAGTCAACAGTGGCCTTCTCCCTTAATACAATTGCGACTAAATAATTCCCTATTAACGTAACATTTCATTATTTAAATCTACTTAAAATAATAAGTAACATAAAGTGGCTTCGTTTGATGCTATGCAGAACTCATGTTTTAGTGGTTTCGGATGTAAAAAGTTGTAAACTTATCAAGTAATCAAATGCGAATAAAATAACTGCACAGTTTTAGGGCTATTGAGTAAATACACAATTGGTTCATTCGGTCAGATGTAAAATGCCCAATTTCATTGCACAACTTAAGATTTTTTATAGAAGTACCGCTGTACTTCCATTAACTAAAATAATATATATTATGTTAAAGATTAAAACGAAATGAGCTTGGTTAGTGTTGTTTGTTATTCATTGAAAGTTTGTAAACAATAATTGCATTTAGCACCGTTAGTATCACTTTCCATCTGAAGCCGGTATAATATAATTAAATCACAAATTGGTACAAATGAATCTGTTGACATAATATTAGAGTCCTGTATGAGGAATGAAAAACAGACTAAAATCACAATATTGAGTGCGCAAAGTACCCATATCTCATTAGCCTCAACGTCACCTACTACGCGTCCTATTCAACGTGATCAACATCATCATGACATGTGAACATTACGCACAATCAACTTAGCTTTAAGGAACTCCTCCAGAGTGGAGTTGGATTAGATAGTAATATGGTAGAGAATATACCGACACACACACACATGCATGAAGAGTATAGATCACTTTCCTCTAAAAATGCTTCAAAGAGCAGTTAAGTTAATAAGACAAAGCCGTTGCATTCCGATAAGAAGTTATTCAAGATTTATTGCGAACGCAATGTCCTCTGATATATAAAAAATATAATAAACTTTATTTTACAAAAATGTATATATAAAATTTGGCAAAAGAAAAATAAATAAGCGTTAGATTTTAAAAAGATCTTTGGACCAAGCAGTGAACCTTTAACAAAAATATTCCAATAGCTGCGCTATTCACTCCTTCCGCTTCTCTCTCACGCAATATAAAAATATGGGTGCATTTAAACCGTTTGGGTGTCGACTCTTTATCCAACGCAAAGGCAAATAATAGATTCACAGAAGCTCAACACTCAGCAACGTATAAAAGCTCACACCACGGAGGCAAGGATAAACACCTAGAATATGAATGTCAACAAGCGTGTAACACGACTAGGTCAACTAGCCGGGAGACTGGCGTGTATTACGTACTTATGCATTACGGGATTATAAAAGGTTCCGCACTGAGGCGGTATACATTTCCTAAAGAGAACAATATCCAAAAGCCGAGCGCATAAGCGTTATCTTTCACGTAGAGAGATCTTTAAAGCAATATTCAAAATATAATATTATATCAAATAAATAAAAATTCATAATTATTTCATAATACATTAAGCGATTTGTAATAGTACCGTCACAAAGCTGTACAATTCATTTTCACAACTAAATTCTTCCCTCATTATGCTGGGGTGGTGCGGGGTTCGGGAAGTCTTCCAGGGCTGGTGACTTGGTGGCGGAGTGATGTGAACAGACAAGAGAGGAGCGGAGACGTCAGGGAAGCGAGCGAAAGTCTCCGAGCAGAGTTAGGCAGTTCAACTCTCATCTGCAATCACATCAAATATAACACATCATCTCCAATTAACCCGAGGTTAACTGAATTTAGCACAGAAGGTCAATCATCATGGAATACAATCAGAAATATAATGAATAACATAGCTACTAGAATAACAGAGGCAGTAGTATAAGCTCCATGGACTGTATGACCAACTCACCCCTGTTCCCGCCGATGATGATGGACTTGCGTTTGTTGTCGGGCTGCTGCATCGGGCGCACAGCGCCACCGGCAACCAGGGGGCCCTGTCCGGCGCGGATGGGCTTGGCTGGAATACAAAGAATCACATTATTTCAATATACATTATATAATAATTGTTTATATTTCACGCAATGTGGAAGACTGGCATTGCGTTATCCTTCTAGCCAGGCTGGATTAAAAAATAAAATTACAAAAATTCTTGGTAATTTTAACATTCGAAATACGTTTTTGATAGTGCTTTTATAATTCTTTTTCTATTTTTCTGGAGCAGACTTGCGAGATCTAAATCTTTCCATCGACATCTATCCCAACTAATGGCACGTTTTGACACAATGTACTTACATATGTGTTTTATTGAAACTGTATAGCTCATGTAATATGCAACATTTGCATACAGGGATATCCGCCGATGGATCACAAATGTGACAGCCGCATAGATCAGATTGAAGCAGAGGTGGCCTTGATTGCAGACCATAAATTTCCTTCTCCTATTTTTGGGCTTACTAAACTTTACAGCTTTAATAGACTGCATACCCCGCTTGGTGATTTTTGCACAAACAATTTAACATCAGGTAAGTTTTTAGATTCTCACGGCCAAAAGCATTTTTGTTGTTTGTTTTTGGGGTGTTATCACATCTTCGGATCTACCGGATCTGCCCTGATGATGGACACTGCAACGCTGTCCGAAACGTCGGCTAAAGAAGGAGTTAGCGCAACACGGCATAACACCCCAAAAACAAACAACAAAAATTTAACATCAGATCTGTAAAGAAATGCAAATAAACATACCGATCTGTGCCTGAGGGCCTAGCCTGACACGGGTCTTCTGTCGCACGGCCTCCCGGATGCGGTCCACCTCGTACTGGTAGCGCTTGCGATCTCGCATCGCTCCCTCCTTGGCTTCCTGCACAACATCAACACAAACACATTACTTAGTACAGATCAAACAAATAAATGTCAGAGTATTATGTCGACTCAGGGTAAGCAGACAGTGTTTTGATCTCAATGGGTGCGTTTTTTCTCATGCCTGTACGCAGCATAAGGACGGGTTGTTTCACATAATTTGAAGAATTCATCAAACTTCAAAGTTAATGTTCAAGTTCTGTAAGAGTCCTATTCGAATTCTGTTATTACCAGAGTACTGTGAAACAACCAGCCCATGATCAGATAACAGAACTTTAACTACGAAATTTGATGAATTTTTCAAATTCTGCGAAACAACCCGACTTGAGAATGAGTTCAAAAGAGTGAGTTTTTTTTACCTCCAAAATTTTCATTTTTAAAAATTGTATTCATAGTATATGTCATAAAAATCAATAGAATTAATCAGATATTATTAATAGGAGATTTCTACAAACACCGCCATGCGGAGTAATACACATATTATTTTTACAGATGTACCACAGTACGGTCATAGTCTCCTAGAGATTGTAAAATAATAACAACCAAATAAACTTTATTATTACTATAAACTTATTGTAAAATTAAATATGAGCATATCAGCAGAATGCTGCCTGCTCATTAACTAATACATCATAATAATAATAAAGCATTAATTGACTGTGTAAACGAGGGCGATTTCATACAATTAAAAGTCTGTCAACAGATCGATTGCCTTTTGAAAAGCAGACGAAAAGTAGGACTATTGAATAGATATTACAACAGAGCCTGCCTGGATAAATAAGCTGAATTGATTTCTTACACACCAGTGAAAAAGTCAGTGGACAAGAGCAGAATCCTTATTCAAGGTTGAAGTTGTTACTCTGACTCACTGTTTCGTAAAAAAAGCAGACGTGTGGAATGAGCTTTCTCTATACCCTTATGAAGGTGCACTTTTACAATTTTTAATAAAATAAATCATCGCTGTTCAGTTAAGCCACCAAACCACAATATAAGAATTTGAGATAATGTCAATTTGAAAGCTAAAATATGTTGACGGCCTCCGTTGTCGAGGGGTAAGGCTCTTGACTAGCTAGCAGGAGTCAGTAAATTTTATTTGATTAATTTGTGTTATTTCACAATTTTCTCATTTAAAACAATACACAGTACATTTGCAGCAGATTCCAGAGTGGAATATACTCTCGGTATGGTTGGTAAGACCACCATTCATTCCCCACTATCTTCAGCCTCACAACATACCCCACTGTCTCACTGCCTCCAGGCGGTTGGGAGCAGTTGGGACTGTTGTGCGGTTTCACACAGAAACCTTAAAATTGGGTTTTAACTCCTCAGAGTTCAGCCATATTCTGTCAGACGGTCGGAGTATTTCCGCTTTGCAAAAACATCCAAATATATGGAATATTTCTGAATGTTTCTGAAAACTAAAAACTGATTTTGAAAGATGATTAAAGACGCTTGTACATTTAATTATTTTGAAATATTAAACTTTTTAATGCAAACATAAAAAAAAAATTAAATGGCTCACTTTACTTTTTTTGTAACTAAAATTACTGATAACGAAAAAATATACAAAACACTTATTTTATTAGACAAATGTATTATAAACATTATGGTTTACCTGACCTTCTTATCGTTATAAGTCTTTTTATTTCAAATTGCGGTCGGTACCTTTGGTAACATAAAGGTGCACATTTTAATTCTTCTGTGGTTAACTTCTAGACTTGAATATAAAGAGTGGTGTTTTCTCTTTCTAACACCGTGTAGATCATATTTCTCACCACAACAATAAGGAAGATAACGATTTCTGTGAGACCATATGAGTTGTTCCCAAAAGAAAAAAAATTTGCCTGAAGGGTGGAAATTTAAAAGTTTTATCTATGTACCATGTATTTATAATGATATTAAAAAAAATCATAAAAAATAGGATTATTTCTTCTCTAACAGTAAAATTTAGGCATCTTCAAAATATTTCGCTCCTCCCAAAAATGGTTGAGTATAATATCACTTATGGAATAGCTTTCAAGGAAAAAAGTCAGGGTCACTGTCGGGAGAGTATTTAATAAAAAGATTTGTGGATACCTTGAGTGCAGTCTCCAGAGCCTTGACGCGTTCCATGGTGGCGCGCAGCCTCTTCTCCAGCTTAGGCAGCTCGCAGCGCAGGTCGGCATTGTCGCGCACCAGCTGCTTGTGCACCTTGGTCAGCTGGTCCAGGTTGTTCTCCAGGAAGCTGATCTTCTGCTTCTGCGCCAGTGAGCCTCCTTCTTCTTCTCCCTCCTCGGAGCTCACTGACTTCTTGATGCGGGCCTGGTAGAACACAACGCATTAGTATTACATGTCACAATATGACAGTGTGGAGGCAATGGTGGATTCTTTCGGGGCTTGTCATCTCAAGGGATACTGTGCGAAGGTCTAAAAGAAACTAATGTCGTAGAAGGAGGAGCAATAAGATTAGTGCTCCATGTAGAAACATAATAATTTGCGTTTTTTGTGTCACATTTCAGAGAAGAAAATCAATTAAAATAATCTAGCAAATGTTACATTTGGTGGATGTCATATACACAGAAAGAGAATCCCAGTGCTTATGAATCTCATCTAATTATTTATTTATTTAGAATTAACGGCACAAGTGCCATTTGCATACATAGTATGTATTGACAAACATAGTACAATATAGAAAGAAAAGAGAAAATAAAATATTATATAAGTAAACAAGAAAAGAATATAAATTAGTAAAATGTTAGAGAAGGAAATAAAGAAGAAACACAAAAATCTGTTATGCAGTGACCTCGTTAAAATAAACACGGTTAAAATGTTTAAGCATATTAAAAACATCAGCTAACATGGCATAAGATTTACCAATAGTATGTAATCTATTTATAACAGAATTGTGGCTTGAAACCGTAGTATAATCGTCACAACAAAACATACTAGGGAAACCTTGATCTAATGGTGGGAACATCAGATCAAGGTTTGTGAATCAAAATTAATATATCAGGGCTATCCAATTATGTACTATTTTTGTCACATAGACATCCAAATTCATGCCCTAACATTAAATCTGGGTATCATTTTGACGAGGTGGAGGAGGCAAACCACGTGACCAAATTTTTGGCATAAATATTACATTGGAATATACTATAACATCAGTCTTACATTGACTGCTGAAGAGCTCGCATAGAAATAACCAAACTATGAAGTAAAACAAAGGTTCCCAACGCAGTCCGTTGTGTCCATGTTTGTTTTTAAACAAACCGCTTGGAGTAGCAACGCTAAAAATGAGTGAGGTGGGAACTAAATATTCAATTTTGGAAACAAGCCGGAACTTTTGAGAATCTTAAATCATATCACATCTGAATACACCTTTGGATTCTGAGAAACTGATTCCATGATATTTTAATAACGAGGGAGATGTCAAAACTATCTGAGTATTGAATGCATGGAGGTGGTGAAGCTAATGTCAGACAATGGATGTTTGTAAATGGAGATATGTAATGAGGTATATATACCTGCAGGTCTTGTACGAAGAGCTTCCTCAGGTTATGCAGCGTCTGCAGCTCCTTGGCCACGGTGTCCTCCAGCCCCTGCAGGTCGGCGCGCGCCTGCTTCTGCCTCTCCACGCTTACACTGCGCAACACACAACAATCACACACATGTCACACTCTCTCCTTCCTCCTTCCTTCTTCCTCCTTCCTCCTCACCCCTCGCCCGCCCGACCCCATCCATATTCACTCCACCCTCCACTGCCAGCTGCCAGCCGCCAGCTACTGACAAGCCGTCAGTTGTCCAGTTTCTTACTTAACCAAGTTTCCATCCATTTCGAAGAATTTAGGAAATGAATATGAATGGGAGTCGTGTAGGAAAAACGAGTCTAATAAAAAAAACAATAAGAAATAATAAAAAGCCAAAATGCACAAATAATGGTATACTACAAAATAAAAATATACTTCAAAAATAAAGATCTCACCATCAAGTAGTTTCTTTGTGAAATGGGCTTTATATAAAAAATATATTATTATTTATCTCGGAAAAGGAGATGTTCCTTCATTGCTTAAAATTAAACAAACATTGCCACCAGCGCCCGCAGTAAGATCGTCCCTTCTTATAAAAGATAATTATTCCTCTAATATTAAAAATAAATTTTAGTCTTTAATTTTATTATGTATCTTCAGATCAAAGCCGCCCGAGATTGCCTCAACGGTTCTACTAAAGAACAATTGCTAACATATTATTTCCTAATTAAATTTGACTAAGCGCGATCAATTTACAGTTGTTAGTACATATTATAATTATTTATACATAGATACAATTATCATCAATTAAGAATCGGTTTATATTTTATACTTAAAAGTACCCAAATTTAAAGAGAATCAATTGAAAAATATAAATTAAAAATTATCTTGACCAATTGAGATATGTTCCAAACTCCAATCTCCAGATATTTATCCCAATGACACGATAACTTCTTATATCACAGATTATAGTAATACCATTTCCTTTCTTCGATACGATAAAGGCAATTAAATCATAATTAAAATGAGATCGTGGCAGTTTGATTGAATAAGAAGCATTCTTGCGCTCTTTTCGGGAAGAAAAGACAGAGAAACTTTCCCATCAAACTGTTGAAAGCATAAAAAGGAATGCAGCGTGAGCCGGTTCGACTCCAAATAAAAATAAAAATAGGAACACGAAACTAAAATCAGGTACGAAATAGCCAACTTCTACCACCTCTTATTTCACAATATTATGTATTTACACTAAGCTTATAAATATTTTAATGTTAACATTACTCAACAATGACTTTATTTTTTAATCCTATATGTGACAGAAAATATAAACGGAAATGCTCCACAGCGACGTGGTGATGCAGTCTTTGTTTGTAAATGCCAGCTTGGCATTTGTGCTATATTACCATACACACGGTATTCACACAGATACACGATAGAGAGAGGGGTTATTTCTAAAACCTTCGTTAGGCTTCTGGTTATCCCCTGCTAACTTCATATTGAATTTCTGCAACACTCATTAGTGCTATTCGTTAAGTAAATAACTGTTTGAAAATGGTTGAACCGATACACTCAGAGCAGTTATTAGACTATCAGTAGTTAACATTTTCACGCATGTAAAAATGTCAATGACATTTAGCTATAATTAAACTTTTGAGACATACGTACATGAAGTGACCGAAATTGGAAGGTTTAAACACCTTAGTAAATGAGTTTTATGGTGATCTCGATTATGATAATGCATTTCCAAATTTGTATTCATTAATTTAAATAACGATATATAAAGAATTTCAAATTACAAAAATGTAAATATATAACAATTTTGAACACATAAATTTCTAAATTCATATGACATGGCATGCGCTTGCTTATGTTCAATATCATCATACTGACGATTATTAAGTTAAAGCAAAATAAAAACTTGTGGGGAAAACGCTACCTTTGATGGAGCTCTATATCATTTGATTGGTCAAATCATTTGAATGATGACAGAGATGTTTGGAGAAATAGTCCCTAAGATTGTTTGTTACCTAGAATAAGGCGTTCCGTAATTAAATTGAATAGACAACGAGTAATACTGCTAGTACCATTAGTAGTATTCTTATTGCAAGAAGCCAGCCCACGTTAATGGGATCACATTAGCATCACTCCATACTTAACTAATATTGTATTCACCGTCACTGTAACAATGTACAATAATGAATTAAATGCCAACGAAAGTACGAAACAACTATGACAAACTTGTTACATTATTGTCTAAATGCCACACGTTGTTGTGTTTTATGCCGTTTCTTATGAAAATAGGAATGTACTGTACGGTAGGTAGCCTAACCTAACAAATCAACATTGACAAGGAGAGGTGGCAGGTGTACTACTGCTAAACAAACTAAGAACTAAACCATAATGATGATGTGGGGACAGCGGTGGGTGATTAAAATCATAGTGACAGAAATGAGCAGATGAATGTGCAGGGGGTGGAGTGGGCAGAATGGCAGGAGCGGTAGGGTGGGGCGCATGGACACCTTCTTTTCCGGATCACTTTTGGCTTTAATCATTGTTTCGTCCAGTCTATCGAATCCATTCTCAGGGACGGCTTTTATAGAGCACCGCCTCATCACCGATCTCAGGCCCCGGGGGCCGGCGGCTACCACCGAGTCGGTGTGGCTAATAAGGTTCGCGTTAACTGAATCCTTCTCGATCTTGCTCATAATGAATTTGGAGTCGAGTTGTAACGCGTGGCGGTTGTCTAGGACACTGCGGGCGCATGGGGGCTGTTTGCGAGGAGTTACAAGGAATGTTACGGACGTGAGTTCGTGCAGTTTGGCCGACTTCTCCGCCTCGTCGTGCTTCAGCTTCTCGTAGTCGCTCTGCAGCTGTTCCTGGGCCAGCATCATCTTCTGGTTCTCCCTGTAATGAGACATTCATAATACGTCAGTCATAGATCGGAGAATATAGTAATATCATCACAGGAAATCATTTCTGCTATTCGGATATGATTGTTTGTGGTTCTGATTTATGAGTCAATAACATGATAGTTTTTGTTTCATAAATAAAGCTAAATTAATTGTTAGAGAGATTTGATCAGGTTTTCCTTCAAGATTCCTATTGCATGTCCAAAACATGAAATACTCACTCCTTGAAGTCTTGGTGCAGCTGGCTGGCCTGGTGCAGTTCGTCGCGCAAGGCAGCTAGCTGAGCCGTGTGCGCACCGCGCAGCTGCTCCACCTGCTGTTCCAACGCAGCGCGCACCTCGCCCGCCGCCTGCTGCTCGCCGGCCGCCGACACCTGGTTAGCCGCCTTGAGCTTAGCGCATTCGTCGCGCAGTGTGTCCGCCAGGTCCTCCAGCTGCCGCTTCTTGGCGTCTGACTCACGCACCGCCTCGGCCAGCGAGCGGGCGCGCGCGTCCTGTTGGGTCACCTGCAGGCGCCATTCGGCAAGTTCACGCTCGTAGTCAACCAACTGCAAGAGATCAAAAGATTTTGTATAAAGTTCTGAATCCTAATTGGTTTTAGGTCAATTTATGATAAGTGCAATCAAGCAACATCTTATTTGCACTATTGTGAAATCAGAATAACTACACTCTATATGTAGTGAAATTATATCAATGTACCCACAAAGTTCCTGATTCACCACAATAAATCTTTCACTGGAGCAACTATAAGTATGTTATCATCAGTCCAGCAAACCAAAACGAATGACTTGAAAGAACATAATTCAGTACAATTTTTTAATTTCTAAATGCCTACTCTAAATCAGCTTTCTACCCACTAAGCTCTCAACCACCTCACAATGTCAATACACGTGTGACTCACTTCTAGGACGTACCCATACTACCTGAGAGTGGTGATTTTGGATTACCCATATTGTGGCTTTTGTCATAAATAACCTTAGAAACCCCATATTCAATATAATCCATCTATATGTATATCTATGCCTGTATAATGTACTTTACTTATTTGATTAAATATAATTGTGTTGTTGCTCATCTCGACACAGGAATTCCTCAGTGAGATTAAGCGGCGGAGGATTCTATTGTAATGTATCATTTTATGAATTAATAAATGAATAAAATGGCTAAAAGATCATTATGTTGGCTGCCTGTTTATTGACACAAATCATTTTGAAATTTAATGTGGTATGTGTGGTTCTCCAATGCAATGCATGACTGTGGGAAGTGGAGGAGCCTTATTCAACAGAAAGTTTACCTTCTTGGTGGACTCGGCGCTGGAAGTCTCCAGTCCTTGGCAGCGCTGCACGAGGTTCTTCACCTCGCTCTTCATCTTGCTGATGTACAGCCGGGCTACCGTGAACTCCTCTTCCAGCTTTCCAACCGTGTCGGCACTGATCTGTAACAGGACAACAAACAATACAGATTGACACAAGTATTGAGCACAGACGTTGATTTTCATTTCACTTTCCCTCCCATTCAAAATTGGAACATCGTAGGTAAAAAATTGGCGGTACCTACCTATGAAGATATTTAAATTTAAGAACTGAATTGTAATCAACTTATTTGAGTGGGGTATAAAGTTACCTTAACTTCGTTGTCAGCCCCACCGATGGCGCTTCCAATGTCTCCCAGGTCCTTGAGCAGGTTGGCCAACATCTCGGCCAGCCGCTTCTTCTGGTGGGCCATCATGTCGCGATTCTGCTGCAGCTCGCTTGATGTTGTGTTCAGAGAGGACTGCAACGAAACATTCAATATTATTAAAATGATAATAAAACTTACATAATTTCATTTACATCTTTTGTCAGCTGTTTAATGTCTTAAAATGCGTAGAAGCTTAGACCAATCTTCAAAAGTTTTTGTAACCCTTTAGTTGTGAAAACAAAAAAACGTAAGAAAAAAAAATCTAAAAAGAATTTTGCGCTCTTTATGTGATGTAAATTCACCAGTTTCTCACTGGTACCATCAGTTTCCGGATACCATGTATTATATATCAATGAGTTGATATGTAAGCCCCTTTGATGTTTAGCATTATTAAAATAATTGTAAGTTAACCTGTTTGTGAAGGAGGTCCTCCTGCATTTGTTCGCACTCCTTGTTCTTGGCATCCACTTCCTGGCTCTTCTGGTCGTAATTGACGGCAAGCTCTTCCAGCGCCTGCAGTACCTCCTTCACTTCCTCCTTGGCCGACTCGTTCTCCTGCTGGATGCGGTTCATCTCGCCCTGCAGGGACTCGTAGTCGCGCCTGGAATTCAAAAAATGTAAAAGTCAAAAATTGAGTAGGAAAGAGCAGTCACAGTTTTTTTTTTTTTTTATAGTGAATACCTCACAAGAGTCCCAACTGCTACCGTCTGGAGCCAGTGAGACTATGGCATCCCCAATTGGGGGATGTTGTGAGGCTGAAGGTAAGTGGGGACAGTGTAATAATTAATAATCAATGTGCACCGGTCGCCACCAAGAGATAAAATATTTTTATTAAGAGGATTGTCAAATAATAATGCAGCAGTTTGCCGACCACTGTGAGAGTTGCTCGTACACTGATTGAATGAGGTTTCTAAGGACTTGCAACTCTGGCAGCATCTTTAAGAAATATAATTTTCAATATACCAGAGGCGTGAAGGGTTAAAAGTAAATATAAATGCTGTGTTATGGCGCACCTGGTGCCAGCAATAAGCTCCTCTTGCTCCATCATCTGGTCCTTGAGCTTCTCCACGAGCTGCGACTGCTGGTTGATCTCCTCGTCCTTCTCATCCAGCTGCTGGTAGAGCGCCTCCAGCTTGGCGGCGTCCACGTCGCCGCCCGGCACCGCCACGGCCGGCAGCTCTGGCACCACCAGCTTCTCCTCGATGATGGAAGTAACCGGCGTCACGGCCTCCACCTCCTGCAGGTTCACCTGCTCTTCGGGGTTCACCGTCTCGCCCACGCGCCACCTGTTGAGTTCCGCCTCCAGTTTCTCCACCTGCCATAGTCAATCGGGAATTAGCAACAAATTCATCAATGAATTGGGATATAAAAGTTGAAAAGCGAATCTAGACAAAATTGAGACTGATAAATTATAGGACAGGCTTTATGTAGAGTTTTTCGAAATCAGATGCACACAGTAATTTTACTCTTAAAAATATAGAAGATGGACTAGATTTTTTTGTTTTACAAAATTTCATGAAGGAATACTTTCGCTCTAATGGGGATGGGTCTTTCGACAGGAAGGAGTGAACCTGTTATAGGAGGGAGGAAACACAGAGGCCGGCAAATCATTCCAGTCGAGCTGTGGAACACACGAACAAGTCGTAGAAGCAACCCGTAATCATGTGACAAAAAATGTCAACCCTTTACAAATTTAGTTATAGGTTATCTTGCCATAATTTTATAGTTGTATTAAATTCGGAAGTCTATTTGCATGTCGAAACTTGTTATATAATCTGAAAATCACATACCTTCCCCTTGAGTCGTCCAACCTTCTCCTTTTCGCGCTCGTACCTTCGCTTCCATTCTTCGGCAGTCAACTCCTCGTTGACGCATACAACGTTCTTCACAGTCTTGGCTCTGAAAGATAACCGCAAAGCATTAGAATAAAATAATAGAGAAATGGTAAAACCAATGGAAATAGCCAGACACCAGCAAGAGTGGGGGTGTTTGATAATAATATTAGTGGATATATCATACCTTCTACCAAAGTCCAAGGTAGACTTGGTTTCAGACTCGTTGAAGGAAGCCGGAGAGCAGCAGATGACAATGGTCGTGCGTGCGTTACCTCCGAGGGACTCTTGCAGGATACGAGTCAGCTTCGAGTCTCGGTAAGGAATGTGCGTCTTGTTGCCGTCAGCTAACGCCGAGATGACGTTGCCGAGGGCGGACAGAGATTTGTTGATGTTCTTGGCTTCGTCCAACACGGTACCTTCAGCACCAGTTTTGGAAACCTATTAAAAATATGAAAAATTATTGATTTTTAAAGATAATAATTATGTTATCTGACAATCAAATTAGCTTTACAAAGGAACTGGCAGATAAGAACTTCGACTTATTTGATTTAGTCATTTTATAGCTAAAATAAAAACACAATGAAGATCCATTTCAGAATCTACTTTACATATTGTATCTCAAGATGCATAATTCCCTTTTGTCCGTTCTCTGCTATCTTTTTGCTTCAAGTTTTTACAAGAGGTTTATGATACTCATAGCGAGGTTGATAAACAAAGTATAGGAGACAAAAAAAGGTCGTCCAAAAGGAAAATCCTTAAAATTATATTAGACCAGTGGGCAATAAAGATGTGCCCAATCTCTAATTGTTAATGATATCAGAGTCACAATTGTCCCAAACAAGCAAAAATGCACTCTACGTCGGAGTAGAGTAGAGAGATTTTCTCTTGGGTATGCTCTGAATGAACCATCTTCAGGTCAGAAGCAGTGGTGGCTCGTGACTTTTGAATGTGATAGAGTGCTATGTTTGAAAAATTCAACATTATTGATGTTGTTTAGTCCAAAACGATTTTTTTTCGAAAATTCGTTTTTAAAATGAAGATTTTCAGGAAATTTCAGCTTTACCGTGCGCCGCACATTTTTCCTGAAAATCTTCATACAAAAAACCGAATTTTCAAAAAAGAAGACATTTTCGGCAACAACAACATCAGTAATGCAATTTTTTGTAATATTATCACTCTAGTACAACCAACAGTCGGGAACCACCACTGGTCAGAAGGGATGTGCACGTTGCTTCACTTTTCTTCAGACTGGTTTATAGATGGTTCCAAAACTCCACTATCATGGAGAGCATTAAGTTCTATGTTACAGCATTGACTGTTTTATCCCGGACTATGTTGCCAATGATCATGCCGGTGGGGAGAGCTATCTTGTTGTTTAATAGAATCACTTCGGATATTTAACATTAACAGCCACTTTTGTTGCATCTCGTATAAAACCTGATTTTTATATCTATTTGTTTATTTGTTTTCTTTACTTACACTGATCAATAATATGAATTGAATTGAATGTAAAAATGATAATGTGAAAAGATAAATGCAATAATATTAACCTTTTCAGAACCGGCTAAATCCACAAGGTATAGTTTTCCGGAAAGCTTTTTCTGGTTCTCCAGATTTTCTTGCTTTACGTTGATAAGGAAAACGGAGTGGGATCTGGAGGAGTGCTCATTCATGTCTGGAAAAGTAAATCAGACATTATAAATGTGAAAATAATACACGTGACAAATCATGAAGGAGTTATAATTAAATCATGCAATAATGAAATGGTACTTTATAAATGACATGATTTAATTATTAAATTATAACTTACTGGTGACGGCAATATGCCTGTTGGATTTGCCCTCTTCTATAACCTCAAACACCTCCTCGGGACTGGAGACGAACCTCTCAGTTGCTCCTTTCACAAAAGGAACTCGGTTTTTGTCTTCGTGAACACTCAAGTTCACCTTCGATACTATAAAAAAATAAAAACAATTTAATAAAGATTTTCTCAAATTTACGAAAAAATTGAATTAACATTATTAGTAATGTGAAATATCAAGGTAAAAATGTGAGCATTACCATCTAACAGATCTCTGATTTTGTCCATATAGATTTCAAAGTAAGAAACCTTGATGTGGAACTCCAAATTCTCCTCCATGGCGTAAATGTGGTTGAAGATGTCATTGACAATCCTAGGGATGATACCTTGTTTGCCAGGATCCCCTGTGAGACAAATATTACAATTGGGTTATTATGCAAGTACGACAGCCGGTAATGCTTTTTACGTGGCATCAGTTTAACGGTATACAAAATGTTGATGCACTATTCTGAAAATACATAGTGGGCGGCGGATAATTAAGGAAGCTATTCTGCAAATCTACCAGAGAAATAAAGACTTGAATCTGGTAGAATATTACAAATTTGGTATCTGGTAGGATGTTATAGAAATTTGCAACTGGTAAAATGTTATATTTATTAAGACATACACAGTACAATAAGATACAGTTAAGGATATTTTTTGTTATTACATAGTTGTAGTACCTATAACGTATGTCCATAAAATATAAAATACATAAAATGTTTTAGAAATTTACGATATAACAAGTAGAATGATATAGAAATTTATATCATGTAGAATGATATAGAAATTTATATCAGGTAGAATGATACGAAAATTTATATCAGGTAGAATGATATAGAAATTTATATCAGGTAGAAAGATATGAAAATTTATATCAGGTAGAATGATATAGAAATTTATATCACGTAGAATGATATAGAAATTTATACTAAGTTGAATGATTTGGAAATTTATGTCAGGTAGAATGATATAGAAATTTATATCAGGTAGAATGATACCGAAATTGAATCCGGTAGAATGTAATATTTCTGAGGTTTAAAATTAATATACTGTTTTCTTTGAGACATTCACTATCTTGGTACAGGTTCAAAGGCTCGTGTCAAGTGACGTGTCAGTAGTATCGACCTTATAAACATACAACAGGTGGCATTGGTAAATTATTACTAACAGAACAGCATACACAATACAAATTTATGTCTTGTAGAATGTTACAGAAATTGGAATCTTGCAGAAAATCATAGAAATTCGAATCAGAAAGGAGAAATCTTACAGAATTTAATATGGTAATATTTTATTTGACAAGGCTTGAAATGTCAAGAGCAATCTGGTCTGATAAGAACTACTAAAAATATCTAGAGCCAATCAATAAGATTTAATCTAACTAGCTATAATTTCAATATGTACAATCATTGATGTGTCAGAATGGCTAAATAGTCCTCTCATAAGTCCGAGAAACAGTCGATATTAATTGAATGGAAAGACTAGGTACTATAAAGCCGTGTACTCACCTGCGAACTGTAACCGTAACCGTTGGTCACACTGCAGACACGGTAACCGGGCTCTACTGTGTACACTAGGGCTATTAATACAGGTGTCGGTTTGGTGCAAGATGCTCGTGAACCACTTTTTGGTAACGGTAACATGTAACAGTTACAGCTTGCAGGTGAGTACGCAACTTAAGATCTTTTTGCTGAGTTTGTATACAAAAAATAAATAAACCTAAAATGTAAGGCAAAATTTCCTCGAAATCGGGGTTGTATTAGATTTCAGTCTAGGGGTTAAATATCCTTAAACGGCCTCTGTGTGCACAAGTAAATTTTATTTGCGGCACGTTCCAGATAGGAAGATCCTCTCAGTTTCGCTCTGGTGTAAGACCAACATTCAGAATTGAAACGTTGTTTAAATTGGCTTTAGCCGTGTTTGGTGACCAGAACTTAATAGCCAGGTACTTCCCCACCTTCTTCTTTTCCATCTCCTTCCCCTCCCCTCTACCTTCAGCCTAACAGCATACCCCAATTGGGGATGCCATAGTGTCACTGGCTCCAGATGGTTGGGAGCAATTGGGACTGTTGTATGGTATTAATTATTATTTTTTTAAATGTTAAAAGATCAGAAATATATTTAAAAAATATATATGTATATAAATATGACAAACCTAAGACACCCTCCATAGTGTGCGTCTTTCCGGAGCTGGTCTGACCGTAGGCGAAGATAGTGCCGTTGTAGCCAGCCAGCACATCCGACACGATGCTTTTGGCCGCCTCATTGTACACCTTCTCCTGAGTCGCATTGGGCTTGAATACTTTGTCAAATAAATATACTTTGCCCTGGAAAGAAAAACAACGATAAAAAATACGGAATAGTCAAAAACATCTGGGGGGGAACTTTAGGCGGGATCATACCAATAATGCTTAGCGAGTCACTATAAGTACTGCAGGTAGAGCCACTCTAGGCTAATACAAAAAGGATTCTAGCGAAACAACTTCGCTTAATGGTGAGCCATGCATAGGAACTGTGAAGTAACATAAAATGCTAGCTCACCGTAACCCATTCCCAGTTCTGTCTTTCTTCGAGTCAACAGTGTAAAAAATGTTGTCAAATTCTTCACTTCTAAATTATGGTAAATTATAGTAAAATTTACAACTTGCGTAAGTTTTTGATAAGTTACTCACAGAAGCGTTTATACATTCAACTTATGGTAATTAATGCTCATGAAAGTTGTTCGGAAGTTCAACTTATGTAAGTGCTTATAGCGACTGTTACATCTGTAAGTTTATTTGAGGTAAGATGGTTTCCTGTCAACAACGATTCGCTGATGTCAAATTTACGCGATTTTGTCAATAAAGATGAAAGGGCCCAAATTACGTGTTGGAATAAAAGATGACTTAAAAGAAAAAATTATCCACGCGCTTTTGTTCCGTTAATGGCGGAACTGAATGGAGTTCTTTAATTTTACCCGAATGACAGCAACCGACTTCGAATTCAAATACATCATGTTATAGACATAAACATTGAGATTAGAAAGGATTGGACCGATAATTAAAAAGAAGCATGCTAATTTTAAGAAAGCTTTAATCTCTTCAGTTTTGGAATCAGAAAATTTTCTTTCCGTTTACATTAGTTTTCGTAGATAGTGCCTATTTGAGTTTTTTCAAGTGTAAGTTTGTATATTGTTTTTGGGAGATAATAACGTACCTATCAACTTATTCTAATCAGATTTTAGTTGAAAATTCTACAAAAAACTGTCTTTTAATTTTTGACATCTCCCATCTGCGCATTTAGGTCAACAATACCAAGTACACAGTAAACACGTAAAATTTTTGCTCCACAAAATTAATAGTTAACAAATTACTTAAGAACACTTTTCAGTTATTTTTATATACATAAACAACACCTTTTTATGTAAATAATATATCACAATCTCTTTGTAAAGGTCCCAATTATATGTACATAATTATCGAATCGTAATGCAAGTTTTCTTTTCATATTTATCTTCGGCCTTTCATTTATATCGGTATTTGGACAAAAAAATAGGATATTATTTGTTATTGTAATAATTTAATTCACGGAATGAGGGTTTTTATGACCGTGAAACCCGATTTGAATCTCTATCTCTGTTCCGCGCCACTCAACTTCTAAGTGCAAGCGAGCGAGAGATGTCGGGCATATTTAAAGAAAGCAGGTATGGGCAAATACCGATAGGAGGTCCGTAATAAACATATTAAAAGGTTAATTGAGTTGAATTTCAAATAACTTTCGATTTTCGTTTGGTACTTTTATAACTGGGGTATGCTGAGTTATTACGATTAAATTTTTATTATTTTCGAAGATATAGTGATTTAAAACAAATTAAAGAAATTTTCGCGGGACCTTTATTTTCGCCCGGAGAAAGCGTAGCACAAACGCAAAAAAACCCAGCCGAAATGTGTTGACAAAACATTCTCTAAAATGTTTTAATTGTGTAATACAAAGGGTAGGATGTATAATAGAGCTCACAATGTTGTGAAAACTGTTGTTCCAATATCCCCTCCCCTGTTTACTTATCTGAAGATATTGTTTGCTCTATGGGCACTTTGTATTTGCTCAGGAAACTATTCGACTAATGATGAAAATAATTCACAGGTTATGGGATTGATTTCTAGCCACAAATAATATGTATTTCAAATATATTATTACGTAGGGTCATAGGGAGCACCAGGTCTAGGTGAAAGACCTTAGAAAAAGGGTTTATAGCTGCCATAGCCACAGATTAATTAATAAATACATAAAAATAATATTTTGCTAAAGTCATGATCCTTTTTATAATTGATTTTTACGATGCCCAACTTTGTGTCAACACTTCTTTATAGACTTATTATTTAAAAATTACATTAGATAGAACTTTCAATTTCCTTTGATTCGCACATAACCTTTTGTTATAACCCTTAGGATCTGATCAACTACAATAGCAGTTCAGTGAAATCAGTGCAGGGTGTAGAGCTGGGTTTTAGAAGTTTTCAATACTGTCCATGAAAATTCCTAAGTAAAACGTTGTCATTGTAGAAGCCGGTCAATTATTTCAAATATAATTTTCAATATTATATTTGTCTTTGAGATATTTACAAAATATTACCAGTCTTCTAAGGGTTAATGTCGGCTTACTAATAAAAAAAAAACACTTTTCAAACGTAAAACAAATAATTGAATGATTAACAAAATAGAATAAAGACTGTAGTACATACTGTTATTACATAAACATTGATATATATGAACATTGTAGTGAAATTAAATTCAACTAAATTTACCATCGAAATCATAAGGTATGTGTTATGTTTAGAGATGGCAAAATTTCGTTTTAACTAAAAACGCGAAAAAATATTTATGGTTCGAAAATAGGGCATTTATGAGTTTTCTTTGCGTTTCAAGGCATTTGAAAGTGTTTCCAGTGATTTCTATTTCGCGAATTAACGCGAAAAACGTGATTTTGGCGGTATTTCAGCTAAATTATTCTATTTAGCGAAATAGGCGCGAATTTCCCGAAAATACCGGGTATTAAAATAATATGTGAGAATTTCAAAAAATTGATATTTATCAGCGGAAATAAGTGATTAAAAATCATCTCTAACTTCAGCTCGCGCTCCCCCGACTGTGTGCGTAAGCTCGGGTTTTCCCTACATCTCCTTATAATCCTTCACAAACTGAAGGGACAAATTGTGCGTGAAGGTAAAGTGTGTGACTTGGTGCAAATGTTGATGGCAATGAAAGTGACAAACTCTGCCTTTGCTGGGCCAGCCCTACAGACAATTTGGGCCCCTGTAAATAGTGTTGATGCAGAGCGTTTTTTCAGTCACTACAATTTAGTACTGACTGACAGGCGTACGAGAATGAAGGAGCCCACTATTGAAACATGCGCAATGCTATCATTCAATCAGTAAAGTGCCATTTCCATTGTTTTTTGTATTTACCTGTATTTCAAATATGCCTACTTTATTTCATTTTTGAAGACTGTCCTACCTCTTTTTACAATTTTGTTACTATTTTATGTGTAAATATTTAATATTTTTAATTTATACAGTACGCTGAATTTAAACGCTTTCCAAGAATATAGCGTATTTCAGAAGTCAAAGAACCATACAAATTGGAGAAGCTGATACAGTAATATTTAGTCCAGTACAACTAAAGAAGAATTGAGAAAAATGCATAAGGAAGGTAGTTTCATGTGAATGTGCAGGGAAAAGTATTATGCCTACTTTATTTAATTTTTGGAAGCCTTTCCTACGAATTTTTATAATTTTGTTACTATTTTATATGTAAATATTTAATATTTTTGTACTGTAGGCTAAAATTGCTTTTTACTTTACTAATTACTTTTTAAACTTACACAAATTGTGCGAAATAAATTACGCCTATTGATGTTAATCGCAATCTGCATTTGTTGTGTTTGTGTTCGACCCGTACTTAGAGTTTCCTTCCTTATTAATTTAATATTAAAATTAATTATTTATTATCTTTCACATGGAAATACTTGCAAATGAAGGTTAAACACATATTTTACCAAAAATACTTAAAATATGCGCTAAAAACATTCAGGAAATACATTTTTTTCTATTTTGCTACAAAACGCTAAATTATGCCTCAAAATGCTATAAAACGCTAAATTTCCAATTATTAATGCTAAAAAATCTGAAAATTAATGCTAAATTTTGCCATAGTTATGTTTATTAAATTAAAGAAAAATGGTAGAACCTGAAGACAAGCGCTTTATGGCAGCTTTGCGAGTCTACTTTCTTGTTATTATTAAAATTCTAATAATAATAATAATAATATAATATTAATATATTGTTTTGTTCTTGTTTTGTTTTGTATTTATTTTGCTTATATAATGCACTTGCATAGTGTTGATTGACTAGATGATCATTTGTGGAAAAGTGAGTGGAAGGGTTTAGTTTTTCCTATGGGGAAGATTTAACCAGGACATAAAATCGGAAGTAGTTAAAAAATATATTATTTAGGAAATGAGATAAAAAGAATTTGCCATTCTCAGACTATAAAAATATTACCATTTGTTATTTCGGCTACTGGCATTATACCTAGCTCTCTCATTAAAAATGTAGGCGTATTAGATCTATCAAAAAATTTATATATAAAAATGCAAAAATCAGTCATTTTAAATACATGTAGGATAACGAAAGATTTTTTAAATATTTATGTTGAGGGATCAGTAGGATTTATAGGCCCTGTTAGGAGTTCTACCGAGCCGAACCCTGTGATATGAAAATATCTGGAGTTGGTGAATTATTTTCCCATTTGATCTCTGGTGAGTTGACGTGTTGTTCTTGTATTGTTTTGTATTTATTTTGCTTATATAATGCACTTGCATAATGTTGATTGACTAGATGATCATTTGTGGAAAAGTGTGTGGAAGGGTTTAGTTTTTCCTATGGGGAAGATTTAACCCGGACATAAAATCGGATTATATTAAAAAAAATAATGTTTTAATCAATGTTTTATAATAAATTGTGATTATTTCAATAAAAAGGGGTTCAGTTTTATGCAGTAATAACTTTATTCTTCTTCTTACAAATGTACACATTGACAAGTCTCTTCTTAGTAATAGACAATAGGACAAGGTTAAACAGTATTGCCAACAAAACAATGTTTACAGATACCTTATAGCCAACCTAAGATAATTGCATTTATATTGCCATATTCTAACACCCCTTCTCAATGTAAATACAGTTGTTAAACATAAACAAACTAATAATAATTCCTATTTTAACATTGATTATGTTATACAGTTTTGCCCGTAACACCACACTTATTTAAATGTTTTACAATCAGCTCTCTGCTTAAAGCTTTTGTTAATATGTCAGCTGGTTGCAAATTTGTGTTAATATATCTTACACAAATCTTATTTTCTCTGACCAATTCCTTAAAAAAATGATAGCGAATATCTACATGTTTTAATCGCTTTATAGCATCTGTATTTGCATTTGTTAATGCCGACTGATTGTCACAAAATATATTAACAGGGCAAATACTTTTAAAATCAAGTTCAGTTAGCAGATTTATAAGCCATGACACATCACTAGCAGCCATGCTCATAGATATATATATTCTGATTCAGTGGATGACAAAGAAACAGAGGCCTGCTTCTTTTAACTCCATGTGACAAGACAATTATAAATCAAAAATATACAACCGGAAGTGGATTTTCTGTCCTTGATATCACCACCCCAATCAGCATCGTAATATCCTTCCGAAATGATATCATTACATTTATAAATTAACTTATAATTTAGACTATACATTATATATCTTAACACTCTCTTTAATGCACTTAATAGCTCATTGTTGGCGCAGGTTTGATACCTACTTAACATAGAAACCGGAAAACACAAATCAGGCCTGGTACCTGATACAGCATACATTAGACATCCTATCATTTGTCTGAACAAATTCTGAATACTGTTGTCTACAGCAATACTGTCTTTTACAAATATTTTAGTGTTAAAATTAGGGTCAATAGGGGTTGACATAGGCTTACAATTTTGCATATTAAATCTTTTTAAAATATTCTACAAATATTCTCTCTGATCCTAACTCTATAATACCAGTTTTCAAATTTTGCTTTACATTTATACCTAGGAAATTTGATATTAGCTCTAAGTCTTTCATTTTAAACTCTTTACATAATATACTCTTAAATTTAGAAATATCTTCCTCGTTTGTACCAAAAATTAAAATGTCATCGACATAAAGTAAAATGTACATTTTCTCATTGTCATAATACTTTAAATATAAACACGAGTCACAGTTAGATTTAACAAAACCCTCTTTATTTACTACAGAATTGAATTTTATGTTCCAACACTTTGGTGAACTCTTTAAACCGTACAGTGACTTATTTAGCTTTACAATATTATTTCCCTCAGAATAAGCCCCTTCTGGCAATTTAATATAGACTTCTTTGTCTATATCGCCATACAGAAACGCCCCTATTACATCCATTTGATATATAGGTAAATTTAATTTAGTCGCTATCGCTACAAAAATTCTAAATGTTGATAATTTAGCCACAGGAGCGTAAATGTCACTTAAATCAAAACAACCATTTTGTTCAAACCCCCTTGCAACTAGCCTAGCCTTATACTGCTTTACATCACCATTTCCTTTAAGCTTAAAAACCCACTTGCTACTTACTACCTTTTCATGTACTGGTGCATTACAAAAATCCCAAGTATTATTCTCTTCTAAAGTTTGCAATTCTCTACTTATTGCCTCTTTCCACCTATTTGCATCGCTTCTTTCCATAGCTTCTTTGTATGTCACTGGCTCATTTGCTTCACTTACAACATTTTGACATTGATAGAATGTTGTCGGTTTCCTCACCCGCTTGCTTCTTTCATTTTGAGGTAACAATGTTTCATCTAGGTCTGATAGTTCATCATCACATGGCTCATATTCACTCTGGCTTTCACTTTCACATAAAGAACTGTTTACAGTGGGATTTGTATGGCTGTCATTTTGGGTAACTTGAGTTTCCTCACATTCAGCAACCTTTTCTTCTTCCACTGTTTCTTCTGACGTCAACAAAATTTGAGTATTCTGATCCGACACATCCTCAATTTCTTCTGTTTCCTCTTGACTTTAATTACATCTATCTTTGAACACATACACTGGTGAACCAAATGCCTTCAGTTGATGAACATCAAAACTACTATTTGTCCATATTTCATATGGAGAATTTCCCAGTTCTATTCAAGAAAAAAACAGTAGTATTTACCGCTTCTGCCCACAATTTCTTAGGTAAATTCTTTGCGTGTAGCATTGTTCGTGCTGCTTCAACTAGGGTTCTATTTTCCCTTTCAGCTTTCCCATTTTGTTCGGGAGTATAGGGAACAGTAGTCTGGTGGGTTATCCCACGCTTGGAAAATATTTCCCTTACATCTCTATTTATGAATTCTAGCCCATTGTCACTCCGAAATATCTTGACTTTGTTTCCAGTAGTATTTTCGGCTTTATTTATAAAATCCTCCAAACAGCGCTTAATCTCGTGTTTTGCTTCAACGAAATACACACTTCTAAAGTTAGAATAGTCATCCTTTAGAACGACAAAATATCTCGACCCGCCAATTGATTTTTCTTCCATGGGTCCACAAGTATCCCCATTTATGATTTCACATGTTTTTGTGCTCACATGCTCACTCCTCTTAAATGGTAGCCGGTGTATCTTTCCTTTCAAGCAACTTTCACATTGGAGTACGTCAGTTTGTTTTACTTCAATGTTTTTTTTTTTTTTCTTTATTTATTTTCATTTCTTTACATATATTATACATATTAATAAATAGTATATAATAACATAATATATAATACCAAATAGTATACACAAGAAATGAAAACCCATTAAGGCACTGCCTGAGTGTGGGTAATATAAAACGATTACTATATTTCAAGTACCTAAAGTATAATATACATTAGAAGAAAAATATATATTTTTTGTTTGTAGTTATTATAAAAAGTAAAGAGAAAAACATTATGTACAATAGTTTATAAAGTTTCAGCAAGTGAGTTGTAGAAAGACTTAACATTTCTTTTAGCTACGAACGCAGACGAGGACGAAGTATCTTGTATTTCATCACTTTTAACTTTCACCCTTTCCTCTTCAACTAATAACCTGGCTACTAAATTGTAGAACGTTTGTTTATCGTCTGGCGCAAATACAAAATGTTTGTATCCATCTTGCAAGCTCATTAAGACTTTAGTTATTATAAATTTATCAGACATATCCTCGCCCATTTGTTTAAACTGATTTTACATCTCTTGAATTTTAGAGAAAAAAACTGACATTTCGGTGCCTTTCTCAGATCTGTATTGAAAGAATCTTTGTTGGATAATTTGGATACTGGTTTCCGACTTCTGTTTATATACACTTAGAAGCTTACTCCACATTGCAGCCGAAGTTGAGCACGATATGATATGTAGAATAACGTTTTCCGACATTCTCGTAACCAGTAGCGTCTGAGCTTAAGCATCTTTTGTCTCCCAAGTGGTTCGCGCGGTAACATCTTCAGGTTTCATAGTGCGCCCTTCAACATTGTCCAGCCATCCCTGTCCTCTGAGAAGTACTGTCGTTTGAAATTTCCAAATATTCCAATTCCTTGCCCCTTCCAACTTCAATACATTGGTAGTCATCGCGTTTCCTTCCATTTTGCTATCCTGCCTTGCCTGATCAGATATATCAGTGGTATTTTATCTTTCTCAACGAAAATTTTCTGCACGCGTTCCGGCAACCTAACCTCACTTTTCGCTGATATTCACTCCCGTTGATTTATTTTGCGTACTTTTAACTTCATCAACAGATTAGCGACTCTGGGCCCATAACCTGTGATTATTTCAATAAAAAGGGGTTCAGTTTTATGCAGTAATAACTTTATTCTTCTTCTTACAAATGTACACATTGACAAGTCTCTTCTTAGTAATAGACAATAGGACAAGGTTAAACAGTATTGCCAACAAAACAATGTTTACAGATACCTTATAGCCAACCTAAGATAATTGCATTTATATTGCCATATTCTAACATAAATAAATTAAAATCATACTAATCATATCATAATCATAAAGCATTTTAGTGACTGTATAGGTAAAACTCGTTGTGAGCAATTTGCACTGTGGCAACATCGCTTTGGGCAACGCAGCGCGCGGCTGTGTGTTGTTAAATGACAGAAGATAACAGTTTTGAAGACGTACTTCTTCGTAAATCTATATTTTGTTTTAAAATCAGCTTCACGCAGATCAAATGGATTTATGCGATTTTTATATATTATATTATGTTTTGCCTACTAGGGCGTAACGTCAATTGGGCTGATGATGATGCAAAAACATGCAATTTTAGTAGGGTTTTTAGGATTTTTTTTCCCTACCGAGAAAATACAAGGCCTCTAAGTCTGTAATCGCCAGGTAACATATTAACCACCCATATGAGGTAAAAATGATGAGGCGCATATGATGTCATTCTATTTGTCTGAAGGACATTAACTTTAAATTCAGTAAATTTAAATGATTCATCACTTCACGGCAAATAAGAATCTAAAATACGATTTTTTTTTAAATGCGTAAAGTCAATATCATTATATCATTCACTTCCATAATATCAAAAAACAATCAATTTTATAAAGTGAAATTAATTATCATTAAGAAAAATTATTTTTAACTATTACATATGGAAAAATCTGTTTAGTCAAAACTAGCCAACGTGTACCCAGCGTTGCTCGACTTTTCTCTACTATATAAACCTATACTATATAAACCTATACTATGTAAACCTATACTATGTAAACCTATACTATATAAACCTATACTATATAAACCTATACTATATAAACCTATACTATATAAACCTATACTATATAAACCTATACTATGTAAACCTATACTATGTAAACCTATACTATATAAACCTATACTATATAAACCTATACTATATAAACCTATACTATATAAACCTATACTATATAAACCTATACTATATAAACCTATACTATATAAACCTTCCGGAAGAAATTCTCTAAATGCTAGTGAAAATCCTATCAACATCCATTGTATGGTTTAGAAGAACTAAGCGCACCAACAGACAAACGCGGATAGTGAATTTATTTTAGTACTAGCTGACGTGTACCCGGCGTTCCTGTGGGTTATCCTTAGGAGATAAACACCACGGTGGACTTTTTTTATAGGTCTTTTTAAGATATACAATTCTGTAGTACAGGGTTTTCCAATAAGAGGTGTTATTTTGATATTCAATCGTAAAAGATCAATGGTTTCGTTGCTTGTGTGGCACGTAGCGCCGTCTTGTTAAATGTAATCGTTGTCCAAATCAATACCATCCAATTCCGGCCATAAAAAATCATTAATCATCTCTCGATAGCGCAATCCATTCACCGTAACTGTTGCTCCAGCCTGATTTTCGAAAAAGTAAGGTCCAATGACTCCGGCGGACCATAAACCGCAGCAAACAGTCACACGTTGAGGATAGAGAGGCTTTTCAATAATAACTCTTGGGTTTTCCGAGCCCCAGATGCGACAATTTTGCTTGTTGACAAAGCCACGGAGGTGGAAATGGGCCTCATCACTCAAGATGATTTGCATTTGATTCACTCAAGTGAATTTTAATAATTTCAATGCGTTGTTGAAGCGTGTATCGTTCCATTTTTATTAATGGCGTAGTTTCTACTTGTCAAATGTCAAAAAATGACAGCTTCAAAAGTAACATCTACCGAAATAGCGGGCTATTCAAAATAACACCTCTTATTGGAAAACCCTGTACATTATTTTGATATATCTCATAAGGCTAGCTTTGTAAGTTTTTTCGTAAATTTACGACTTCTAGCCAATGGGCATATTGGATTTTCAAAATGCAATATGCCCATAGGCTAGAAGTCGTAAATTTACGAAAAAACTTACAAGTCTAAAGCTAGCCTATGGTTTAGCCAGCATTAGCAATGTAATAAGCGCCTGAAATATATTTTTTTTTCACTTGATTACAAAACATTGACTTTTTTCTACCCATAATATGCATTTGTTATATAGCGACTTTGTTTAGTACTATTTATAGATAATATAGAAAATGATGCATTTTGTATGTGGATTTATACATTATACTAGAAAATACATATTGACATCGTCATCTTTTTTTAAGTTTGTACAACTTTTAATAACAAGCAAGAAAATACATTGATCTCAAAAATAATTCAAGACTGTCAACGCTAAAATATAGATAAACAAGCCTTTTCCGCTGGATAAACAATGTGTCATTTTTAATCAGTTGTGTAAAATTTAAAATGCGTTTATTAGTAAGACAGTTAGGATGTGCTGACCCATATTTTATAAATAAAACTTAAATTGTTTTTTTAGAACACCTGTAAACAATGGAAATGGTCAATCAAGTGAAACCTGTGAGGCAGTGATTGCATAACCATTGTTCTACAATTCGTTATTTCCTTCCTCTTTCGCAAAACACCTTTTAAACAATCTGCCATTCAACTCAGAGTAAAGTCAAATAATCGATACGGAGGGCTTCTATTCTAATTTTGTCAGCAAACATTCATTTCATCTTTCGAAGAACATTTTTTGTTTGTACTGATTTTGAGTAACACTTAAGCATCCTGATAAACCAATTATTAATTTTATGTGAACACATTACCAGAATTCCGTCGGTTGGAGGAGGTAAGGATTATATTACTTTAAGGTAGATGGAAATGTGAAAAGGGAGGGTGAGCCGGGTTAGGTAGGTGATCTCTGTAATCAACAAAATCAGTAGATGCCTAGGTAGTTAGGTAGGTGATCTCTGTAATCAACAAAATCAGTAGATGCCTAGGTAGTTAGGTAGGTGATCTCTGTAATCAACAAAACCAGTAGATGCCTAGGTAGTTAGGTAGGTGATCTCTGTAATCAACAAAATCAGTAGATGCCTAGGTAGTTAGGTAGGTGATCTCTGTAATCAACAAAATCAGTAGACGCCTAGGTAGTTAGGTAGGTGATCTGTGTAATCAACAAAACCAGTAGTGATTAGGTATTTAGGTAGGTGATCTCTATAATCAACAATATTTGGGTGAGTTGTATTTTTGTGTAACGCCGTTTTCATGAATAATAATCTCAAGGGTGATGTGTTTTTATTATTATTACAGTGCCTTAGCAATTCGGCGACAATATATTCCAAGGTTACGAATAAACTGATAATATTTGAAAATCTCCTAATATTTATTTATTTATTTTTTTTTTTTTTTTTATAATTATTTTTTATTTTTAATAATATGTTTTACATGGGACATAATTCATTTTACATCATTGGTTTTTTACTACTCTTCCATTGAAAGCATTTGCTTGTGTATGGAAGGGGAGTGTACATAAATGTTGTTGTTAGTTAGTACTTAAATAATTCATTGTACATAAATGTATGTTTGCTGTAATATTTCTTTGGAAAGTAGTGAAGGATAATATATTATTTATTAAATTTTTAAAAAGAAAGGAAGCTATGGAAAACTAAGGATATTTGTGAGATTAATTAAGTGACAGTAGTTTTTTTTTTTTTCAGAATATTTTTAAAGTGTCTCTTGACAGAGAGCAGTATTCGGGTTTTATCATTAATGCTTCTGATTTCTTCTGGTAAACGATTGAAAAAAGTTCTTCCCTGGTAAGTATAATGATGTTGTGCAAAAGACGTATTTAGTTTTGGGCATAGAAAAACATGTCTAAGTCGCGTTCTGTTTTCATTTAAAAATTGATATTTATCTTTTTCTTTTATAATTTGGATTAATGAGTTTTTAATATATAGGTCTTTAAATGTAGGTACTTGAAATTCTTCAAACAGGCGTTCTGTTGGGTAGTCAAAGGATTTTTTTAATATAATTTTAATAATTGTTCTTTGTATAATTTCAATTGGAAGAAGGTTACATTTATACGCGGATCCCCAACTAATAATAGCGTATTGTAAAGTGGATTGAACTAAGGCATAGTAAATTAAATATAGATTTTTTATCGACAGAAAGTTTCTAATTCTTAAAAATATATATATTAATTTTCTAATTTTGTTTACTACTTGACTTATTTGTTCTTTCCATTTCAGATTTTTATCAATAATTACTCCTAGATATTTAATTTTATTTGTTGTTTTTAGTACTGTACAGTTTGATTTGCAATAGTTTTGGCTGTGAATTTTAGTATTATTATGTATGACAATGTTAAAATTTTTAGGAGTATCATTTGTATGTATTGCAAATGGAATTACAAATGTCTTTTCATTATTAAGTGACAGTAAATTAGTGTCGAAAAAATTCTTGAGCGTGTTGATGTCTTCCGTGGCCTTTAATTCTACATTTTCCCAAGTCTTATCACTTATTATTAATACTGTATCATCGGCGTATGACGTAATTTGACCGTGTAAAGGTTGAAAAAAAATATCGTTTACATATATAGTAAATAGAATTGGTCCAAGCACTGTACCTTGGGGGATTCCAAAGCTTGTAATCTCTTGATCACTATTAACACCATTGATTTTTACTAATTGAGGACGGTTTTTTAAGTAGTCGGTGATCCATTTAATCGCGTTGCCTTTTATGCCGATATTATTCAATTTTTTTAATAGCATCTCATGGGATATGCTATCGAATGCCTTTCTAAGGTCAATAAATATACCCGCACATTTTTTACTTTTATCTAGTGATTCGTAAATGTATGAAGTTACGTTAGCAATAGCATCTTGTGTGCTGAGTGATTTTATAAAGCCAAACTGGTTTTTGTGTAATATTTTATTATTATCTAGAAAATTTACCAATTGTTTTTTAACTATTTTTTCAAAGATCTTTCCTATATTAGAAATTAGACATATTGGGCGATAATTCGTTGCTTGATGTGGATCTCCAGATTTGTAAATAGGTGAGATTATTGTGGTTTTGTAGTTCATTGGAAAAATTCCATTTGTTAAACTTAAGTTTATTAAATGATTGATAGGTTTTATTAAGTGAGGTTTCATAGTTTTTAACATGTGTGTCGTAATAGAATCAAAACCGGGGGACGAACCTCCTTTCATATTTTCTATTATTTTCGAGATTTCACATTCTGTTGTTGTTTCAAACATTGAAAGTATATTACGTTTCTGTATATTTTTATTTTTATGGTTTTCTTGGTTTGAAGGCTTATGAATATTTTTCGCAAGATTTTTCCCAACATTTGCAAAGAAGGAATTAAATATGTTTGCACATTGTTTAGGCTGTATATTGGCATCTATAATTTTTTTATCATGTTCAATGTACTTAATGTTTTGTGTTTTTTTTGTATTTTCTATGGCGAAATTAACAGTTTTCCACATTTGTTTATGGTTATTTTCTGAAGATAATATTTTATTTTTAAAATACTCTTCTTTACTTTTTTTAATATAAGATGTTAATTTATTTTTATATTTTTTATAGAAAATATATGCTTTTTCATCTTGGGGATTTTTTAAAGTTATTTTGTAAAGTTTTTCTTTATTTCTGATAGATATAATAAGTCCTTTGGTAATCCAAGGTTTTAAACATCTTAATTTTGATTTTATGTGTGTTGTTATCTCAGTTGTCGAATTTTTAATGTGTTGTGACATAATATTTTCGAAGTTAGTCGAACAAATTTCAGTATCATCACTGTTTAAAACATTATTCCAATCTTCCTTTTTTAATTTTTCAGAGAGAATAGTCATATCTATTGTTGATTTTTTGGTTAATAAATTATGTTTTTTATGTTTAATATTATTATTATACAGAAGTAAGCATGAGTGATGATCAGTTATGTTAGTTTTCCAAACAATTGATTTTATTTTGTGAAGATCTTTAATGTTTATATTTGTCCAAATGTGGTCTAAACAAGATGGAGTATGTTCTTTTATTTCCCTAGTATTTTTATTTATGCAAGATATAAAATTTTGTTCAGTCATACAATTGATGTATTCATTTTTGTTATTATTTTCTATTTTTTCATTAATATTAACGTTAAAATCTCCTACGACGAAGCAAAGTTTATTTTTTAATTTTAATAATATGTATTTGAGGTCATTAATAAATGTAATAATACTCGAGCCATGCGTTCTATAGATAGCTATTAGATGGTATATGGATTTGCCGAGTTTGAAATGTACTTCGATGCAGTTTACTAAGTGTATTGGATGTTCTAATATGTTAACAATACTAAATTTATTGCTTGCAAATATTATTATTCCCGAATTTTTATTGATGTCTACTTTGGTAGAAATATAGTTGTACTCAGGTAAGTGGTAAGACGGTGACTCAGCGTTCGTAAATGTTTCGGTTAACACTATAAAGTCCGGTTTTTTAATTAAATTATTTATTTTTAGAATTAATTCATCTAAATTTTTTTGAACGCTACGGATGTTTATGTGCATAATAATTATATCATTGATGTTTTTAGAAATAATTTTGTTACACGAATCGGTACATATACATTCATATTCTTGAATTTTAATATTTAACTCTAATTCGTTACTTAAGAAATCATCCATTTAATGCATTTTCGGTTGTATTTTACAAAATTATTTATAAGGTTTTTATTCAATGTCGTAGTTAATTCTTTCTTTGGCTAATTTAAGCATGTAAGATCGGAACTTACATGTTTCGCTGTTTGTTCGGTGGTCTACTTCATTCATTTTACTGTTCAAGGAGTTTATTTCTTTCTTCTTGTTAGCTGAGTTGCAGTTAGCGCATTTGGGTGGCAGTTCCAGGGATTTACACTCGGAGATGGGATGATCTTCTGAACAGTGCTTGCATGTTGGTTTATTCATTCTATTGTAGCATTTTTGTGCTGTGTGTCCAAATCTTTGACAGTGGAAACATTGGGTAAGAGGACTGCAGTCTTCTACATAGATTCTCATGAATCCTAGATGAATTTTTTTTTTATTAACAAGATGTAGTCTCATTTCGGGATTTGTTTGTAGTATTAAGTTTTTGCTGTTAGTTTTTTTGTTTGTAATGATGGCCTTAACTTGTAATATTTCTTTGTCTTGGTATTTTTCACATATCATTTTGATGTCGTTGTTTTGTTCAATGATGTCTTCTAAGAATTCTTTTTCGGTATAGTCTTTGTCAAGACCTTTGAATATTACGCATGGATCCGTTTTCAGAAGTACCTCCGCTATTATGGTTTTGTCGACTTCATTTATCATATCTTTTAATTTTTTTGCGTCTTCTTTTTCTGGGCATGTTATTATAAGGTTTTTTTTTGTTTTTTTAATTTCGCATACTCGAATTCCCAACTGCGATATTTTAATCTTTTGTATTTTCTCTTTTAATTTTTCAGTGTCTTCTTCTTTTAAGCTTTTAATTATTATAGGAAATCGTTTTTCTTGCGTTTTTGATATTAAGTTTTTTACTGCAGAAGAGTATGAAAATGGGTATTTTTGTGCTTGGTTTTTTTCTTGAATATCACACTTTTCTTGTAATTTAGCTAATTCTATTGCCATGTGCGATATCATTTCCATGATGTTATTTATTTCTTTCATCATTTTTGATTTGGTTTCTTTGGTAAGTTTATTTTCTTCCATGATTGTATGTAAGTCACTTATGTTTTGTTTCGCCTTTGTTATGAAGGCATGCGGATCAACCGCTTCCTCCATTTTTTCAGGTTAAAAAAATATATTTTATTTTTATTCTTGGATAATTTATATAGCGCCGCTTTTGTGAGAGATCACCTGAGGGGCGCACCACAGGAAGCAAAAAATGTTGTTTGTGTCGTGATGGAGGACTTAGCCAGTCGAGGAATTGAATGTACGACGCCTAGGTGGGACCCAAACGCGATGCCAACACAGCCACTGACCGGTCATATGATCTTATTCCGCATGATGTTGGATTTGATTGAATACATAAATATGCATCTTTATAAATAATCTAACAGCAAATGGAACTCTTTTCATAAAAATGACAGAGGAACGTGTAATACTTGTGTTATGCGAATTCGACACCCAGAGCGGACTACTCCAATTGACCCGCATAGAGCCGGCCCTATAGGTACCCCACTATTCAGATCTGGTTACTAAACACCACTAAAGCCACTTTAAGATTTGCAATGTAAATCTTTGAGAGTGCACAAAATCATTCATGTCTCAAACTTCATGTCGTTATAATAAACTACGTTAAGTAAAGATATATTTTTTTTACATTAACTCCACACAGGAGGTCCTGAGGCAGATAATTTTCCTCACTACCTATTTCATCTTTGATGGATGCTGTGTCTAAGGGTCTTTTGAGGGCAGGAAGGAGTGAACCTGGGTCTTGACGAGACCGAGCTGTTGAACTAAAGAATGAGCTGTAGAAACATCCTGTTCTCATGTTACAAATGTCAACCGTGTACAAATGTTAAGTGCGCGTTGAGGATGTTTCGTAACTGTGCACCGATGCTGAAGGGACATACTGACATACCGACATAACAAAAACAAGATTCCCACCTGACGCCTGTGCTCTAACGATTCAAGATAGGAGAATCTATCAAACGAACCGCCTGTCAAGAGTGAAGGGTTTTCAGGTATTTTGGGGCTCCAGACCAGAGGCAGATGCCAAATTCAAAAATGGAGCAGACTCGCGATTTGTACAGGGCTGGGGGTTCTTTTTAAGGAAGGGAAGTTCTGGGACAGAAAGAGGAGTAGGTAGGAATCTAGGGATCAGAATCCTGTGTCCAGGAGTGACGGACGTGTGAATACATCCCTTCCACTGAAGTGAAAGTCCAGCTGGAGAGGTGAAATGGTCTCCCTCAACAAACCTCTCCAGATCCGGCCCGCCACGCAGTTGATTGCCAGAGGAATCTAATCGGCCATTAAGACCTGGACAAACCTCAACCCATGAACCCTACTTGGGGTGACCTACGACAGAGGTATTGGTTATCAAAATGAATGGTTTCCGGGGCAACGATACCCATACCCGCCTCAGTTTCTGTTGGCTTAAAATCTATTATAGTATGTATAAGCAAAGTTAATACACAATATTAACACTAGTTAAACTCTAGAATTTATTTCTCCAAGTTTATTACTGTCAATATTTTTGTGCTTGTTGTTCACTAGCTGGCGTGTACCCGGTGTTGCTGGGAGTTATCCTTAGGATATAGACATATACCATCTCGAACTTTTCTGTAGGCCTTTTTAAGATATACAATTCCGTAGTACATTATGTTGATGTATCTTATAAGGTTTAGACAGCGTTAACAATGTAGTGCCAGAAAAAATATTTTTACGACTCAATTATAAAACATCGTATTTTCTGTGCTTTCTATAAATATAAAATGCATGTATTATATATGTAAACCTTCCAGAAGAAATTATCTAAATGATAGTGAAAACCCTATCCAAATCCATTGCGCAGTTTAGAAGAACTAAGCGCACAAACTTTATTTTATAGATAGAGACTTTATTTTATACTATTTAGGGATTTAATACTTCATCTAGCCCCAATGTTTATTTATGATTCAAGATAGATTGCTTGTATAATAATCAACACCAATGTGGTATACACCCTTAAATTTGTATGGAAGGCATTTTTATAGTAAAGCGTACTTGAGAAGGAACTCTAGTAAATTGTGTTGTACAAATATGTTTTATATTACTGTTATGGTATTAGCTGTTTGATGACCGATTACATAATTCTAATGCATTAAAAATGGGTCTTTTTCATTACTGCCCAACCGAGAGTGCCAATTGATTTTTAAGTTTCCCCTTTCAAAACAATTAATTCCGTTCATTTTTAGAGAAAGTTTCCATCACTCACAGATTACTCGTTAACAGTAACCGTCAGATTTAAACGCCACAATGATTCGGCAGATCTTTAATAATTCATAAGTTGGAATACCTGCGGACTTTCACATTAGCTTTAAATGACCAGCCATGATATAATTACTGTTACCTTGTGTATACCCGTCATGCTATCTATAATATTAGATTACTTTATTTTCTAAAGCATTTTAAATAAACAATTAATTTTAAAAGTACAAAAAAAATTTACTAAGATATTCGCATTGAAAATAAACAATTTTTTTATTTTATCAAAAGTACCTTTTCTCTAAATATAAGAATGATAATATGATCTGTAGGGACCCTGTGTGGAAATAAGGATTGAACGTAGGTTCTGAAGAGGCCGATTTTTTAGAAGGAAGAAGACGTTTTTTTACGATAACACACACAGAAAAAAATTTCCCTCTGGGCCTTTTGGGATGCTGTGTGAGGGGTGTCTTTTTTTAAGGAAAGGAAGGCGGGGAAGTTATGGGAAGGTCAAGGGTATGAGGGTTGGGTAGAAATCTAGGGATCGGTGTATCCAGGAGTGACGGACATAGGAATATATTCCTCCCATTGTGGCACAAGGCGCTGGGTCGAGACCGGTTGGAGAGGTCAAAGGGTCTCCCCAGACCAGCCTCTCCCGATCTGACATGCCACGCAGCTGGTGGGCAGGCGCATCCTGAACCCCCGATGAACCCGGCCACCCCTGCTAAATCACCAAACGTAGCGAACCACTTGGGGTGACCTATGGCAGACGTATTTGTTATCCAATAAATTGTTCCCGGGGCGACGGTACCCAAACCCGCCTCCCAAATTGTAACACAAAAGCATTTTTAAAGTTTTTACATTTTATGAATGAATTTCTTATTTGAGATGCTTCCCTATTGATAGAGATGGCAAAGTTTTTTTAAGTGTGAATTTTTTTCATTAATTTATTAATCGTGAATGAGTGAGTGAATAGGTTTTAATAAAAAAAAACACACATTCACCATAATATTATCCTTCAGCATTTGAAATATGATCTGGTAGTCAAATGTCAGTAAAATCAATAATCCTACCAGAACTAAGTAAGTACTTGCAGTAAACTACAAGAAATGTTGATATACTGCACAGAAAAAGTTTGATTACATAGAAAAAAATATGTCAAAAAACATGTGACAGGAGTTAATTTTGACAATTGATTACTCATCATCTATTTGCGAATGTGATCTAATTTCGCATGATGTTGGATTTGGTCGAATACATAAATACGCATCTTTATAAATAATCTAACAACACATGGAACTCTTTTCATAAAAATGACACATGAACCAGCAATACTGTGTTATGCGAAGATGGAAGATACCCATCACTTGGACAAGTCGAACGTTCTTAAAATCGGGTGTTTTCTTATATTTTTTTGCCGGCGGATCCTTGCCTCCGAGATAATAAGATGTTTGCCTACAGATTGCATCCATTTATGGAATCTTTGACAATATTCAAGATGGGTCAAGGTCGCATTGCCGTATTTGTATTGATTTTGCCGGAAGAAATAGCATCTTAGACTCGATGGAGACATAACGGATCGCCGCCTGTATCTGTATAACAATAGAAGCTTTACTTTCCATTTAACGAGATCAAGTTCATTACCCTTTCCATCGTCTTTGTAAGAAGGAAACTAGAGTTACCGTCGCGTAACGATAAATCGATAAAAGCGTAGAAAACCTCAGAAGACTTTGTGAAGGGAAATCCTGGGAAATATGATCAGAAACACTCACCCCTATAGAAATGCAGTTATCATCCGATGGGAATTTGACAACAAATTTGGATCCAGCCTTTTCCTCTGAATCATTCAGCGGCCGAAATCTGCATACGACTCTAATACTGTCTTCCGCTGCTATTTCGCGTTCACCCGACATGTTGTGTTATTAACTTAAACTAAAATTATGATAAATTATAATTTTAAATCACTTTAAAAACTTAAAAACACGAATGAACGCTCAGATATTGGTTTTTCATTTCGCACCTATACAGCCCATGACAACTCAACCAAAATGTCCCCCATTATGATCGAATGTCTGACACGGTAACTAGGAGCTAGGAGCTAAACAATGCTTCCTAAAACCACAGCGAAAAAATACAAATCCCGACAATGGAACTGTTTCTGAAAGTACCTGACTAACGGAGTCAAATTGCAATATTGACGACTAAACATATTTTATTGAAGCAGAAATAATCGAAAAATTAAATAATTCATATACAGCTCTACCAAATTACAATAATTCTAAATGATGATAGCAATAAAATAATAATCAAAATGTTTAAAACATCAATAAAATCATCGACTTGAATCTATACTGGAATTATTAATTTCTTTAATATTTATAAAACACTTTTTTTTGTTTAATTTCAACGTCATAAAATTTATGTGTATATACATATTTTAGATCTAATTAATTCGAAATGGCGAAGTTTGAACTAGCTATTTAGTTCCTGGCCCTTTTCTGCTCTTTTTAAATCAACTTTAATATTTAGACATTAAAAGGGAATTTTAATCAATTACTGTGCAGTTAATAATATTTTCGTAAATACATAAATCTAATCAGAAATGATACAATACAACTAGAATAGTCGAGTTTTATCTGCATTGATACAAAATTATTTACACACTATGTTTCAATATAAAATAAAGGTACAATAGAACTCTAATATTCATCTAAAAATGACAATCATTTTATATTTTCCCTAATATTTATGGTTTCTTTTGAGAATGGTATCATTATAGTTCAGTTTTGTATCGTTTGGTGCGCTCGTACAAATGTCAAATTTCCTAATATGGAACGCCTACACCTACAACTCGAATAACTTCAGTGCGGTCTGAATGCGAATCGTGAATCTGCTGTGAAATAACAAATTTACCCAAATTATGCGGGTTCTGTAATCGGGTGTGGATTAACAGTGTATTTGTTTCAGCTCCATGAATAATATCTAACGCAGAGGAGTACTATTCACAATTCAGGTAAACTATCAATATAATGTTTTTGTTGACTTATAAAATTCTTGTACTTTGTGCAATTTCTTTGTGACCATACCCATTGCACAGGGGTGCATTTCAGTCAAACCTTCAAATATTTTTATCGTTTTATTAAAGTTCTCTTCCCAGTCTTAGGGAGTTTTGTGTGACACAGCTTCTAAAAATAACACATGTTATGGCGGTAATGCTTTCTGGCGAACCGATGACACACCTGTGTGTTTTTTACGATTTTTCTCTATTTGTTTTATTTATTAACATGTTTATTTTACCATTATAATGTGCATTATACATAAACCATCCATTTCAATATTATTTTTACATCCCTGCACCTCAAGAAGTTTGTTATATTTGCCTAATACAAAAGTTGACAATCCTTCAGAGATGTCCGCTGCCTTGCATTGAAACAAAACCCACATAATATAATTACCAACCAGAAGTTGATACAATTTTATGTTTAGTCCATACTCAAACTACCCGCAAAATTATTATTTAATCGTTGGCGTCGTCAACTTTTTAAAAATAATTAATCATGAGTCATTCCATAATATTTATACTAAGAATAAACCAGTGCATGAGACATTCAATGTAATCATCGCTTTCCACACCGTATTCAAGGTTGTAAAACAATACATTGGATCATTGGAAATTGAATAATTTAAATAGTATAAAAGATTAAAATATATATTATCTTGTGTCACCAGATTTTTACCTACCATAATATTGGGAAGTGGTTTTTAGCAGAAATTATCTCACGATGACTAAACCCGTCTTACCACTGAAAACAGTTGATAGCATAAACCGCAATTTTATTTTAAAAAGTAACTTTTTAGTGTAATTATTAGTAGTTACCTACGCGATCGACTTGTGACTTCTTGACTGGTCTTTTCGCCTAGATATATATTTTTTGTATTTTTCCGGCAAAAAACGGGTAATACCCACCCATTTGTATTTTTCCGGCAAAAAACGGGTAATACCCACCCATTCCCTAATACTTAAACGTGTAATAATAATAACCACCTCTTGCTTTATAAACATCATAAATGGGCAAGAGGGCCAAGAGTAAGGTATATCATAAAAAATCTGTCAATATTAGAAATATCTATTCCTCATTGGTGGTATCTTATTTGAATAGTATTATTATTTTAAACACACATACTTAACGAAAGATAAGGTCTAGGAACCTATTTGGGTTACATTATTATTTCGTTGGTATTTCCAATGACCCCTATTTGGCGCCGTGCGGGTAGTGACCCGGCTGCGCCCCACCCGAACCCTATCGGGAAAAGTACCTACTCCAGTGCAGCAGTGCTTACGCCTACACATACACAGCCTACCCATGCTATAACAGTAGTACCTACCCGCCTGCAGCAGTACCTACACATTCTATAGTATATCTAAAAGTACCTACCCTCCGCAACTCCGCAGTGCCTACACAGTAACGGAATCTCCACTTTTCCTCTCTTGCACCGCTATCCCGTCTGCACTTCATTCGCTTATTTTCTGGATACGCCAGAGGTTTATTGATTTATGTCTAACTAGTATTATTATTATAAATCATAGTGTTCATATCTCGATTTCTCAGAAAAATAATATGTATGGCTAGTATTATTTTACCGGGCTATAAATTCGAGAAGCTCATAACCGTTTTATTAGCAATTTGTCAACAATTTTATTTGATTTCAAGTTAGAAATATACAAGAATTCCCGGGTTACGAATAACCTGAAATTAATTTGAAGATCTTCCACTACCACCATAGTAAGCGGAGTCGTGATGGAGGACTTGCCAGCCGATGAATTGAACTCACTACGCCTGAGTGGGACCCAGACGCGATATCAACTCGGCCACTGACCGGTCACTTTCATAATTTCTCACCCATTTTTTAACGTTTGGTCGAAACCTTAGAGGGTATAAATATTATTCATTAAGGCCCCGTAGCAAGCGTTTAAACATGGTTTGTAAGGAGGGGGGGTTCCATGATATTTCATCAAAATTACAATTAAACACATCTTTAAAAAGTGAAATAGAGTCATTAAAAGTGGTGAAACAAAAACTAGGTTAAATAATTACCTATGTGACCTAGTTTTTGTTTCATCACTTTTCATGACTTTTTGTAGGTGTGTTTTACTGTCATTTTTGATGAGATACCCGGTCACCGAAAGGGAGATATTTAATACGAATGTTAGAGGGAGCGCGCTAATATTAAAAAAAACTATAATAATTAAATGAAAATGGTGAAAATATTTAATAAAACCCGACTCGTCTGAAATAGAGCAAAAATGTCTCGACAAATACTACGATGCAATGTGAATAAAGAGACACTGTTATTTATTTTTATACCCATAACATATTAAATAACAGAACAAAAGTGTTTTTAATAATTTTCGGAGCTAACTTTGCGATTTTTTTCTATCGTTTTCATATAATTACCATTTCGGCATAACATATGTATAGATATTATCTTCAAAAATAACTTTTTTTTTGGAACTTAAAAACTTAAGAGTTAAAGAAAAATATGTTGTAAATCGGTAGAAATTGGGTAGCGGGGGCTTAAAAAAACCCTTCACTTTGTGTAGAAACGGTTGGTCCATTTGATAGTTTCCTCATTGTTAACAAGCGGATTGCAATCTTTAGGCGTCAGATAGGTATGCTATCCCTTTTCTACCGGTATTGCAATGGAAGGTGCTACGAGGAACTAGCATCATTGATCCCTTCGGCACCGGTGCATAATCAGGAAATACGCCAAACGCGCCTTTAACCATATGTACACATGTTCACGAGTTCAACAGCTCGGCTGTGGAACGATTTGCCGGCCCCTCTCTTTCCTGTCTCCTACAACACGGGTCTCTTCAAGACTACCTTCAACGGTGACCGGATAAATCACCACAATGATAATTCATCACATCTTTAAAAAGTTATATAAAGTCATGGAAAGTGTTGAAACAAAAACTTTATTAACTGGGTTAAGTAGGTTAAGCTAAAAAAAAAATTTTTCATCGTTGCTAATGACTTTATATCACTTTTTAAAAGTGTGTTGAATTGTCACTGTGTTGAGTTATCATGGAACCACCTTCAACACCTCTTCTTAAAAAGACTCCCACACAGCATCCCCAGAGATGACATTGGCCCTGAAGGAATTTATTTTCCTCAGGGCCTGATGTGTGGATTTGATGTAAAAAAAATCTCCACGTTTTAACCCATTATTTTAAAACATTCTATTTTCCCATCACTACTTCCACAATACATATTTTTTTTTTTTTTTTTTTACAGTTATACCGCACAAGAGTCCCAACTGCTCCCGTCTGGAGCCAGTGAGACTATGGCATCCCCAAATTGGGGTATGTTGTGAGGCTGAGGGTATTGGGGAGGGGAGGGAGATGGGGAAGAGGAAGGTGGGGAAGTACCTGGCTATTCAGATCTGGTCACCAAACACGGCTAAAGCAATTTCAAGCAACGTTTCAATTCTGAATGGTGGTCTTACACCAGGGCGATACTGAGAGTATCTTCCACTCTGGAACGTGCCGCAAATATACTATGTATTATTTTAAATTAATTAATTGTGAAATAACACAAATTAATCAAATAAAATTTATTTGCGCACGCCGGGTTCGAACCCGCGACCGTCGGATCTGTAGTCAAAAGCGTATACCACTAGACCACGCCGGCCGTCAATATATTTATTACATAACTATTTGCTTTCCATTTCACGTAGGTACATTCAGGTCGACATTTTTAAACTCCTTGTAAGTAAATACTAATGTGTTTGAAACCGTCAGTGGCCATAAACATTATCGTCTTGTTTGCTTCAAACTCGCGAGAAGTTCTTGCGAGTTTGAGATTCGCTTTCCGGTGTCCAAGGCTGCCCGTAGGTGGACTCGCTAGGCGATGGGCTTCCTGTGACACCGTAGTCTGTAGTGTCTGTACAACACGCGTTAATAATACCTACTGAATATATTAAAATAATTTTAGTTAGCGCCAACTGCTATCTTTAACGCTTGACTCGGCCTCGAAAACTCACCTGAGACAAATTAAAATGGTGCATTTTTTTTTAGGTTGTCAATATTATCATTGCGAATAATGGTAGTTTAGCTTAGGCACGTTCACGCATTATTTGTCATCAAGTCATCCTTGACGTGGAGTCCTGGTGCTGAGAAGTTCATTGTAACATCTCTTTCTATTACATGCGTCGTTTTTGAGACTTTTTTATTTAACCCCTGAAGAGCCCTGATGCCCTCCAGGAAATGTCTCCAGTTCCTCCCGTCGAGATGCTCTGTTCGCCTCTACATTGCCCAGTCATCTAATTTTAGGTCTTCTACAGAAACCTCTTTGTTTGTTGACTATCTACCATCTTTGCTACATGTCCTGGAGAAGCCGTCCCAATTTTTTTTTCACATTCACGTCTTTGTAATGGACATTTCATCCAAAATTACTTTCTAGAACCTCTTTAATCTTGTTCCTACGACCATACACCCCGCGTAAACAAAATCCCTCGTTGTTTCTTTGATGTAATTTTATATTCTTGCCAAAAACTGTTTGCCCAACCAACGTTTCGAATCATCCATTAACCACGAAGATTGAGATCGAACTTGTAGTAGTCTGGACAATTTTTTACTATTTATTTATGTTATTGGCTCTTATAACCCCGTTGTAACCATGTTGTAACCCTTGTTTGTTTTGAGTCTTTTATGAGGTAGAGTAAGAAATTACAACCGAGTTATCAATATTGTATGATTTTCAATTAGGTCGTTCGGAAAAGCATTTCCAAATACCAATGGCTACATAGTTATCACAATAGTGGAGCATTGATCTTTTTTTAGCCATATATTGAGTTCAAATACTTCGGGCGATTTCTAAAAATGTTTAAAAAGGTGTTTTTGAAAAGTAAACAGTCTGCTGAATTTGGCAAACGGCTAAATACGTTTTATACGAACCTTGGGCTGCATCCTCTTATTTCAAAATACAAACGGAACACTCATCGCCGATCCGCGTGTATTTATTTTATATCCGTCTTATAATAATAAAGACAAAGTATGAGTCAATCTCTTTACTTTATAACCACTTATAGAGTTGTGCGAACGTATTCTGAGTACTGACACTGAAGTCATTCTGCCATTGCGATCAGTTTTGAAGTGTGTGGCAGTTCCCAGTTGATTTGATATCAAATTGATCACAGTGTATATTGGTAGTTATTTAGTCTCGCACTGGCAAAATACCACCATTCGGAATCTAAACGTTGCTTGAAATTGCTTTCTCCGTGTTTAGTGCCCCGATTTGAATGACTCTGGCGCCATCTCTAAATAGTATAAAACAAAGTCGCTATCCGCGTCTGTCTGTTTGTGCGATTAGTTCTTCTAACCTACTTAACGGATTTTGATGGGTTTTCACGGTCATTTAGAGAATTTCTCCAGGAAAGTTTATATATATAATCCATGTATATTATATTTATAGAAATAATAGAAAAGTCGATGTTTTGTAATCAAATATTAAAAAAATTATTTTCGGGCTCTTACATTGCTAACGCTGTCTAAACCTTATTAGATACATGAAAATAATGTACTACGGAATTGTATATCTTTAAAAGGCCTACAGAAATGTCCACATGGCATGTGTCTATCTCCCAAGGATAATCCCCAGCAATGCCGGGTACACGTCAGCTAAGGTTGGTATAAAATTTGTATCAGATGCTTCCGAAATCTATCTTCCCATGTAATTTATCCTCACAAACTCACAATATACATTAAATTGGGAATGCCATAGTTCCGGGCAGTTGGAAGTTGTTATATGATTTTTTTTTTCTAAAATCTATTTAATTTTAAACTATTTTTCTGTTACATTAAGGACGGGTTTTTTCACAGAATTTCAACAATTCACCAAATTTCAATGTTTACTATCAAGTTCTGTGAAGGTTCCATTTAAGTTCTGTCACTATTCCACTTTTGTGAGACAACTGGCTAATAATTATATAGTAACAGAACATAAGTAGAACCATCACCGAACTTGAAAATTAACTTTAGAATTTGATGAATTGTTCAAATTCTGTGAAAAGCAATCGAGAAGACGTCTTCCTATTCCACAATACAATACAATCCCCATGTGATTCTGTGAATTGAATGCTGGTTATATGCCTATATTATATTTACAAAAATACCAAGACCTTTGAAAGACCGGCAATATCAAGATAGACTCAAGGAACTAAGATTATTAAGATAACATATAATTTTTCTGAACCGATTATAATAATTATTGATTCTCCCATTGATCGTGCGTGCTTACTACCGCCACAGCAAACTACTACCGGAATTTAAAACAAAAATGTTAATGTGTTATCGGCCTTCAGCGCGAAGGAGAATGACCATGTGACATCACTACTGACTATAATGACTAGACTACTGACAGTATTAATAATTATTTATTCCTCTGAGTAGTGACAGGCGAGAGATGAGAGATGCTGCCTTATTGCATCGCGAGTCGAGTCGATTCCACCGACCAGATGTTGTTTTCTTTACTGTCCCTGCGTGGTTTTTCTCAGCTTTTGGTCGAATCTATTGCATCTTATAATATTTTAGACGCTGGAAGAAACGTTCTCTTGTTTGCTTTTGCGATAAAAATGGGTAATCTTGTTTATCTTAAGTTGACTGCTTTTCGAAGAAATTATACGCTTTCGTTGAATGGATCGTAGATTCTCAACCTTTGATTTTTTTTATAGGAACTCCATCCATAGGTGGCCTCTGGATCTGTCATATTTCTGGATATTATGACCCCATTTTTAGTGGATCTGGCGTTTTTTTTGCTACAGTTTACTGATTCTATTTTCGTAATAGCTTACTTGTTTTTTTTTTCATAAAATAATGTTTTTGTAAATGGTACCGTTTTACCAGATAATTCTTTTTTTATTGTAAAATATTTTTATTTTTTACAATAAATATACAATGTTTACAAGTCATACTGTTTTAATTTATACTACACTTCCATTAAAAGCATTTGCTTGTGGATGGAAGAGGAGTGTACATTTGCGAAAAATCCATAAAAATTGTTGTATTTGGAAAGAAGAAAAATAACTATCATGGATGATAGAGTATTGTAGGATAATTTGTGAGATTTTCAAGTGATACTAGGGGAATCAGTTTTTTTGTTAATGATTTCCCTGAAATATTTTTTTATATAGTTGTTTTTTTTTATCATTAATGCTTCTGATTTCTTCTGGTAATTTATTAAAGAAATGTTTTCCTTTGTGGGTATAATGGTGCTGGGCAAACGAAGTGTGTAGTTTAGGGCACGCAAATATATATTTAAGTCTGGTTCGATTTTCAGTTATGAATGAGTATTTATCTTTTTCATTTATAATTTAAATAATTGAATTTTTCATAAATAATGTAGGAACTTTGAATTCTTCGAATACGCGTTCAGTGGGGAAGTCTGAAGGTTTTTTTAGTATTGTTTTTATTATGAGTTTTTGAACAATTTCTATGGAGTTCAGGCTAGTTGTGTTTAAGTATTTATAAAACAAATATTATGTATTATACCATAAGTAGTTTCCGCAGAAAAGCTAGTTATATTCGGAGAAATTATTTTTATTGTATACGCTGGCAAACAATAGGTTGTTGATTTTCGATCTGAAGTTCCCTTGAAATGTTCCAAATGTAGACCCCGATTGAGAAACAGTGACTTAGATAAATATAATCGTACGATATATTATTTTCAAATAAAACGTTGTTTCTTTCATCCTAAGCAAAGACAAATAAACAGACATTCTAACAATTCACATCAAATCTCCGTTGGTGAGATAGATGTTATACAATCGACATGTCCCTAGTTTCGTGTCCCGTTTGAGATTTCACTTCGGCCGCCCACGGGTCGCTCAGACCAGATCTGTCGCCGGTATTTACCTTGTACATTGTGTTGCGTTATGCCGGCCCTTCGTCCATGGAACTAACTTCACCTGGCTGCAGCCGCCCACGTCTTCCCAGAGGGCACCATTGTAATAACTTTGGCCGCCATTTCACCATGCGCATGTTGTGCCGAGCTACATACCGCCTTCCACTTATTTAAAATAATATATTTACCATAGACATATGAATATTAGTAGACCTGCCCTAAAGGCGGCGATACACATGCCTGTAAAATGGAACAGTAGCTTGCATGCAAGTTAATGGCATGTGCAAGCTACTGGCGCAATGAGAATACACATGCAAGTTAAACTTGCATGCAAGTTGCGTCCTTGCTACTAACAACAGGTCAGCTACTGGCATGCCCGTACCTGTCGCGACGTTCACACATGCCGGTTTCATAGCCCCCTCGTCCCCTCCCTCAACTTGCATGCCAGTAAATCAAATGTTGTGCAATCTACTTGCAAGGCAGGTACAGGCATGCAAGTTAGCGTATACACATGATAGTAGCTGGCATGTGCAAGGAGCTTGCATGCAAGTGTGCCAGCTACAGGCATGTGTATTCCCGGCTTTAGTGATTAAAAGCGTATTATCCCCACTCCCCATACCGGTTCCATTGAGCCGGCTGGGCTCGCATATGGCTTCAAGTGAAATTTGAAAACGTGACGTCATCATTCTTGTGCGAACTATGGTCGAGGCATCATCGGTTCATTTTACGAAATAACACGGCAAAATGTTGACTTTTGATATGAAAACTTGTAAAAATAGATGTGAAAAAGAGAATAAACCCAATTGTCGTATTACATTCCATAAGTAAGCATTATTTTACTTTATTTTAAGCTTATTCACACCGTATTATATGGATCAGTTTTAGAAACATATACTATCACATCACAATGTAGCGATTCTCAAGTGTGCTCATCGTTGTTTACTGGGGTAAGTAAATTATGAGACATTTGTAAAAGTGTCTTAACTAAATACTCTGAAACTAACTACGACTCTGAAATTGAAGCTGCCTTACTTTGCCGAATTTGGACTTCGCAAATTAGTTCATAACGTGGCGAGTAATTTGCGCTCCCGTGTAAAAATGTCTATTCATTCAAACGCAGATTTTACTTTTAAGAAGTAAATGGTGATATTATAATGCGAGATGCCTATTTACTGTCAGATTGATTTATTGACGAATCACAGTCAGCCTTACTCCCCTCGTTCTTCAACAGTTGATTTTACCCCTCGCCCTTATCTTCTCGTCTATTAATTCCTATGTCTGTGATATTTACTTATTTATTAGCACCCCATTTGGGGGCTTTTTATACTGGGTTTTCCAATAAGAGTTGTTATTTTGATATTCAATCGTAAAAGATCAATGGTTTCGTAGCTTGTGTGGCACGTAGCGCCGCCTTGTTGAAAGTAAACGTTGTCCAGATCAATACCATCCAATTCCGGCCATAAAAAATCATTAATCATCTCTCGATAGCGCAATCCATTCACCGTAACTGTTGCTCCAGCCTCATTTTCGAAAAAGTAAGGTCCAATGACTCCGCCGGACCATAAACCGCACCAAACAGTCACACGTTGAGGATAGAGAGGCTTTTCAACAATAACTCTTGGGTTTTCTGAGCCCCAGATGCGACAATTTTGCTTGTTGACGAAGCCACCGAGGTGGAAATGGGCCTCATCACTCAAGATGATTTGCATTTGATTCACTCAAGTGAATTTTAATAATTTCAATGCGCTGTTGAAGCGAGTATCGTTCCATTTTTATTAATGGCGTAGTTTCTACTTGTCAAATGTCAAAAAATGACAGCTTCAAAAGTAACATCTACCGAAATAGCGGGCCATTCAAAATAACACCTCTTATTGGAAAACCCTATATTATGGATAATATATAATAAATTATAACTGAACTGCAGCAGTAACAATCTTTTGTATTCGTTTAGTGATAAATTGAAGATTCCACTGACTCAGAATAATAATAATTTCTCCCCATTAGTATTCTGGGCCCTGGAGGGACCCACCCTTTCGCAAAGGCTGTGTGAGGAAATTGATTGTTTAAAATCCTTAGCCGCACACGGCAGGATTTTTTTTTGACTAACAAAAATAACAAAAAAAGATTCTAGACCCTCTAGAATTTTTCGAATTCCATGGGGGGGGGGGCTCTAGCGTTGTACTATTTATCACTAAACTCTCGAATGGTTGGCTCTAGCGTTGTACTATTTATCACTAAACTCTCGAATGGTTGGCTCTAGCGTTGTACTATTTATCACTAAACTCTCGAATGGTTGGCTCTAGCGTTGTACTATTTATCACTAAACTCTCGAAAGGTTGGCTCTAGCGTTGTACTATTTATCACTAAACTCTCGAATGGTTGGCTCTAGCGTTGTACTATTTATCACTAAACTCTCGAATGGTTAGCTCTAGCGTTGTACTATTTATCACTAAACTCTCGAATGATTGGCTCTAGCGTTGTACTATGTATCACTAAACTCTCGAATGGTTGGCTCTAGCGTTGTACTATGTATCACTAAACTCTCGAATGGTTGGCTCTAGCGTTGTACTATTTATCACTAAACTCTCGAATGGTTGGCTCTAGCGTTGAACTATTTATCACTAAACTCTCGAATGGTTGGCTCCAGCGTTGTACTATTTATCACTAAACTCTCGAATGGTTGGCTCTAGCGTTGTACTATTTATCACTAAGCTCTCGAATGGTTGGCTCTAGCGTTGTACTATTTATCACTAAACTCTCAAATGGTTGGCTCTAGCGTTGAACTATTTATCACTAAACTCTCGAATGGTTGGCTCTAGCGTTGTACTATTTATCACTAAACTCTCGAATGGTTGGCTCTAGCGTTGTACTGTTTTTACAGCTTTTCTGACTGAATTTTCTACCTCATTGAAAATGTTTTCATTTCTCCAAGTCATTTCAGTCATGCATTATGGCGCTTTATATCCGTTTAACTGTCATAAACAAGGTGTCATATCATTTTTAATTCAAAACTATGTACTAGTCAGTAGTGTTCATAATTAATAATTATTATGTATAGGTTTACGATTTTACTATCCATTTCATGAAAACAGCGGTATTATTGTGACTCACTGTCAGGCTTTATCATTCTTCAGAGAAAAACGACTACCATTCTGCGTAATTAATAAAACTTAATCATTAAATTTATAACAGGGTACAGGGAAAATTGCATATTTTTTATGATTAATTGAATAATTTGAATGCCAGGGGTAAAATGCCAATCGCCCGCCATACGCTGGCCGACTCTCTTGTTCTTTGCAAAATTGTTTTTTGTAAATTGTGCCGTCTTGCCAGATTTATCCACCTATTTATGAAAAAAAAACTTATATATATGTACGTGTATATCTATCCTATGCAGTGGCGTCTCGTGACTTTTGGGTGTGCTAGAGTGCTAATATTACAAAAAATGGCATTATTGATGTTGTTGTAGCTAAAAATGATTTTTTTTAATTTTCTGAAAATCTTCATACAAAAAATCGAACTTTCAAAAAAAAAAAGTTTTTAGATTCAACAACATCAGTAATGTCGATTTTTACAAACTTAGCACTCTATCGCACTGAAGTCACGAGCCGCCATGAATTCCTATGTAGTTTCTCCAGGGTTCAGTATTATGTTCAGATAACATACGAAAATATTCTTGAATTTTATTATATTTTTCAGCTAAATAAGCGTTATTCACGATAAAAATAAGTCATATGAGGCTTTCCTGTAAATAAATACAGTACTATGAGCATAAATCAACTTCTATAGTTTGATAATTTCTGGCTTTTTGTATGAAAAAAATTTGTCCTAAAAAACCATAGATATGCCACAATATATAGACAGTTAAATTCTCATTCGGAGCCTATTTACTATACCAATACACACCAATGAAAAACTTTGAAAGTTTATTCCATAGATTTTCAAAGTTTTTCATTGGTGGATATAGATAGGCAAACATATGACGTCACAATATTTCAGTTCCAATTTTGTATCGGAGTTATACCCCCCTGACTATGAGTTTTGAAAATTGAAATTATGACACTTGACATGGAATTTTGTGACGCTTTTTCATAGATAAATTAAACTTATTTGCAAGTTACTAAACGACAAACTATAATAATATTAAGATACACAATTTCCTTGCAAAGCAAATAAATATGTTTTGGTATGCTTGGAGCATTTTTTAAGGTTCAAAATATAATAGAATCGAGGCAAGTGCGGTGAGCTACTAGAAAATCCACCATGAACGTGGTGGCACACTAGTGTTAAAATTATCATTATAATATAATGTGCAATTTATTTACGTATGTTTTGCAAGTCTTGAATGTAAATCCCATGCTTCTCTCATAACGAAAAAATATGCTAAAAACGACGTACAAAATGACAACGTTCCCCAAATTAATATGACATAGGTATTATTTTTTTAATAATAAACTAATTTTTATAAGACAAGGTTCTTACGCATAGCACAAAGGATAACAAATTATTATAAGCATTAATTACTCGGCTGAAATATCCATACAAATTGAAAATATCTCCCGAGTAAAAATAAATGCCGCCGACGGGAATTGAACCCGCACCTTCTGATGTCCGGTCAGGTGCTCTGGACCGCTGAGCTACGTCGGCTTATTCCCAACCCGCCAAATAATGCAATATGTATAAGTACTTCAATCATGATGGATTCATACGTTCGTCACTCCCGGATACACTGACCTCCAGACTCCTACCCACCATTCATATCCTTTTCCTTCCCAGAACTTACTTCCCTTCCTTTCCTAAAAAGACTCTCTATACAGCATCCCAAAAAATAAGACATGTTATGTCAAATTGCATAATTACCTAAATATAATTATTTTCTCATTTTGTTTGTAGCTAATAATATAATGATTCCCATTAGACGCCAGTGCATTATCTCCAGCGGAAGTGAGGCATTAGACCGCCTCGAAAGACACTCTGAAGATACGCTTCTAAAAATAGTGAGGCGGAACCGCGCTGTTAGCCCAACACAACACTTAGCGGACTTTTAGGCCAATATTACACTTCTTCTTTTAAAAAGTGTCGGCGTCACTTTGATCGATGGCGAAAATGGAGACAATACTCGTTTATAATTGTTTCGCCATTTCTTTCAAAGATGGCGCCTAATTAGAAAAATAAATCGATTGGATATGATTTGAGATTTTCACGACCAAAAGTATTACCGTTGCGTTTCCTTCTTCTTTGGCCAACTTTTGGTGTCAATCATCTGCCTTGCCCTGTCCTGAAGCTATCCGAAACGTCCGCAAATGCAATACGTCATAATAACTTAAGGCGATGCACTACGTAGTTATGCAAAATCATGTGTTTTTGGTTTGAAAATTTGGTCGCCTAGAAATGTTTCAGATGCTTTAATTAAATACTGCGAGTAGAATACATCCTGGCCTCTGAAATAATCGAGTATTTTTTAGATCAGTCTTTTTATAAGCCCAGAAAAAAGAATGTATAAGGCCTATGAAAACTGCTTTAAAGTTCAAAATCTCCTACTTACGAACCCATTTTCGGTTATGGTTTTTATTGTATAATGTGGCAAATTAAGTTATTTATAAAATGATCGAAAAACATTTAAATATTTGTGCCTGAACATCCACAAAATAAAAAAATGCACTTTTTGGCCATGTTTTTTTCTTACATAAATCAAAATTGGTGGATGGTGTTGAGCGGGAATTTAAGCCTTATCGCCATCTACGTAAGGTGTGTTATTGATAGCGGGCCGTTTCAATATATTACACGACGTAGTGCATCGCCTTAAAAAATAATCACCGTGGTACATCTGTTGCTCAAAATGTTTTTTTTTTGTTTTACTCACAGACATAGGAATTAATAGACGAGAAGATAATGGCGAGGGGTAAAATCAACTGTTGAAGAACGAAGGGAGTAAGGCTGACTGTGATTCGTCAATAAATCAATCTGACAGTAAATAGGCATCTCGCATTATAATATCACCATTTACTTCTTAAAAGTAAAACCTGCTTTTGAATGAATAGACATTTTTACATGGGAGCGCAAATTACTCGCCACGTTATGAACAAATTTGCGAAGTCCAAATTCGGCAAAAAAATTCGGTTGTATTTTCAGAGTCGAATATTTCGTTTACGTATTTAGTTAAGACACTTTTATAAATGTTCATAATTTACTTCCCAGCAACCAACCAGTTTTGTGTTTCGCGTCCAGACGTTTCTCGATGTGATAGTATAATATGTTTCTAAAACTGATCTATATTATACGATGTGAATATGCTTAAAATAAAGTAAAATAATGCTTATATATGGAATGTAATACGACAATTGGGTTTATTCTCTTTTTCACATCTATTTTTACAAGTTTTCATAGTGCAAGTCAACATTTTGCCGTGTTATTTCGTAAAATGAACCGATGATGCCTCGACCATAGTTCGCACAAGAATGATGACGTCACGTTTTCAAATTTCACTTGAGGTCATACGCGAGCACAGCCGGTTCCAATGGAACCGGTATGGGGAGTGGGGATAATACGCTTTTAATCACTTAGGGCAGGTCTACTAATATTCATATGTCTATGGTTTTACTCTTGCCTTGGTTTGGCAGTACCTAATGCCAGAGTAACTTGTTTTGTTGTTCTGCGTTGGTCCTGCTATTTTAACCTGTTTTTTTTTTTACTCATTGTGCCCTTTATAAGAAAGAGGGTTGGTTACAACGTGATTGTCGATGGTATGCCTTTACGTGTATTTATTTGTAAACTTGACCAACTTTTCGCCTTCCCAGGGCATTCTCAAACTGTTGTGAAGCCACTGACAGACGGTTTATTTATTAAAAACGTTAACATAGTTTTTTTTGCATTTTCATATTTCTGAAGACATTAACAAATTTATTTTTTTAAAGCCATTCATGTATTCTACTGGCAAAATTTTAACGTTTCATCCAATATTCACAAGTTCTTATCATTTTGTAAATATTTTTCTCGTGTTTTGTACAAATATTGGTTATTTAGGGTATTCGCCTGTATTCTACAATATTATCCATCGTTTTACATTTATGATTTTTTTAATAAGTAAGACAGGGCAATACGTCGACAGTAATAGGCAATACTTGACAATATTGCGCTATATTGCTCGACGATATGAAAATCTTGACGGCAAGACGTTTGCCGTAAAAACATGCTCGTTTACAGGCCCGCAATGAGGTTAAAGCGCAGAATTCGCACACGGATCCACCCGTGTATTTCTGCGCCGGACAGACTCGATGAGCCGACCCGCCGAGCTAATTCGTGTGTGAGTTCTGCACATAAAATTATTTTTTTCGTTGTTATTACCTTAGATTTTAGATGATTTAAGTTATTTACAACTGATATCGACTGTGGTTTGGTTAAACCCCTAAGTTGTTTAGAAAATGATATTTAATATTTGTGCCTGAACTTCGTAAAATAAAATAAAACACTTTTATACACACACGATGTTTTTTTCTTGCATGAATGAAAACCGGCGGCTGGTGGTAAGCGGTAATTTAAACCTTATCGCCATCTACACAAGGAGTGTTATTGTTCGCATCAGCAAAAAATTAGCTTAGCACGTTGCACTTTGAAATTCTATATGAAACCACTGAAGCTGAAGAGTCGATATGTAATATTATTTTTCGGCCTGAATTTTCTCAATAAATCACACAACTGAACTAAAAGTTGATAATGACATAGTTCTAGAAAATAAGCATTAGCCCAATAAACAAATGGAGTAGTTGTGGTTGGAGTTTACCGTCACGGCATGCGTCACCGTCTTCTAGAAATATTGCATGACCGCCAGCGAGTGTTGTCATATCCGACTAATTCATATTTCTCGTCGCTAACATAACATTCGGTTTAACTTTCTATTTTTTTTATTGTATGGTCAAGATAAAAAAAGTGAAATTACAGATTTCTTTCAAATTCCCTAAATAAAACGAATGTATTTTAAAAACATCGAGCTCTGTAAATTTGTGTTTGATATTAAAATTTTATTATTTAGAATTAGTAGTGTTTATTTTAAATACTTTCACCGGAAAGATAATTAATTAGTTTCTAAAATATTATTTGTTTTTACGGAAAAAATAAAAAAGTAGGGTGTTTAGAGACGTACTTGACTTAATTTAACCAGTGATTCCTGACATCATTTGGAGTTAAAAATGTAAAGAAAATTTTGGAATCCGATGACAATGTTGCATTGGTGTTTGTGGCTGCAATTGGCTAGTAATATACTCTCTGATGTTTTTTTAATCATCGTCTGAATGAAGCTTTATACACTTTGCACCACATTGGAGTTAAAATTTGAGATATATTCAGTTTTCTTGATACCTACGTCTCGTGGGGGATTAAACAAAATAGCATCATCAGCTATTTTCAACCCGAGGTGGTGAACTTTAACCATCGTTATACATTTATTATATTCTAGATTTGCGAACGACCTACTTGAAAATAATTTATTGGTCCCCACTAGAAATCAAATAGATTTGTATACTCTCGCTATGTTAGTAACCCACCTACAACAGTACAATACATAACACTTGAATCTTGAATTCAAGCAGCCTCTCTCGTATATGGTTTTTGAGATGTGTTATGCTGCGTATAATTCCCATAATTCGAGGCTCGGCTCGCAAATGTATTCGCGCCATTATACTATGTGGCTGTACCACTATTATATTAAGGTTCTGGGATTATTCCTACAATGATGCTCCGAGATTGAATACTTAGTTTATTGGTAACCGAGTAAAGAGCTTACGGATATGGAGATTACTAATACATGAGCTTTTATACTTCTATAATATATCTGTCTCACTCTACACTGACTTAATTGTCCCGCAATTGTCATATAATTTAATTAAAGAAAAGATAAGACAGTTACATAAGACACCATATTGTTTATTCCAAATTATTTTTCAGCAATAAGGAAAAAGAGTTCGAAGAAGGTCTTTAAAACTCTGACAATAAAAGCAGTTATAAAATTTTATACTTTTTCGTTTTGATTCTTAGCGGCGCTGGCGTTTGTTTTTACGGTTCCATGAAAACTCAACTCAGTGACTATTCAATTTTATAAGTCATATAAAGTCAAAGCGATGAATAAAACTAACCTATTTAACTTAGGTTTGTTTCATCACTTTTCATGCCTTTATATCACTTTTTAAAGATGTGTTGAATTGTTATTGTGTTGAGTTGTGCGGTTACGTTTATTTTTATAACAAGAGTTCCAACTGCCCAAAGCCAGTAGGACTATGTCGTGAGGCAGGGGAATGGGAAGGGTTGGGATTAGGAGATGGGAAGATGGGAAGATGAAGGTTGGGAAGTACCTGGCTATTCAGATCTGGTCACTGATTCTGACTGGTTGTATTTCACCAGTGATTTTAAATTGTGATATTGAAACTACACTTTTCTGTTATTTTTAAAAATTATTTATTGAATTGGTTTTTTGTGTACTTATCTTTAACTTCTATATATCTCTGACGTAAGTTTGGGCTCATAAATGATGACGAGGTCAATTCTAATAAATAAATGACTCCCTTGTTCCGTGGAACAACGTAGCCAGGAGATTCGCGTGGGCGCCAGAATACGTTGATTGATCCGTAATAAAAACACTAATTTTGTAGCGAGCACAATAGCCTAATAATAAATGAAGAATTTATTACTCTGATTTGCCAAGAATATTATGAAAATAAATTTGTCATTTATTTGACGTTTTTTTTTTCAAATTTATCGCAAGTGGTTTTACAATAATGACCTAAATAAAACGACACGAGAAATTAAATCCAAACTAGTAAAAGTGTTCTTATGGTTTGGACCGACGTTAAATGTGAACGAGACTTAGGACGGGTTGTTTCGGAGAATCTGAACAATTCATCAAATTTCAACGTTCATTTTCAAGTTCCGTGAAAGATTTTTTCAAGTTCTGTTTTAATTTCAGTTTTGTCAAGCAACTAGCCTACAATGATATAAAAACAGAACTTGAATAAGTCTTTCACAGAACCCGAAAATGAACGTTGAAATTTGATGAATTGTTCAAATTCTTCGAAACAACCCGTCCTTAATTGGGAATGATTTTTGACATCTCTAGTTTTTGGACATTTGACAAGTTCAGTCTTCGGCAAATTTCAACCATGGAAAGATTAACAATCGAACGACGTGTTTAAGTCATTGAAGCCTGTTGGCGAGGGATACCGTGCCATGATAACCAACTTTTTATGGCAACAATGGCTTTATTTAATGGGAAGTTCCCAGGTCTCATCATCTCTCGAAACAGCTTTAGTCCATTTGCCACTATATCGTGCAATTTGATGCCTTTGGACTTCTTCCTCTGGGGTTATTTGTTATCTCAAGAATAAAGGGGCTGACAGATTACGCTATACGTTCAAAGCATGTTATATAACTCCATATTGCTCGCCATGCAATCCCATACATCTGTCATATCTGTCACACCTAAAATTATGTGTATAAGTGTTGGCGTTGCGACGATATGCGCTGTGATCTGCTACCCAGGCGATATTTGAAAATTTACGAAGCGCCTTAATTACGCGGCTGTCATCTGTCAAAGTGACAGATCCCATACAAAGAAATGATATTCGGCGGAGTTACCCAATTGATCTGACCCCCCCTCCCCTGGGGAAGATTATAGCGTAGTGTGTCGCCCCAACATATATAATACGTATAGGCTACGTTCAAATTATGCGCGCATAATATAGCGTAATGTGTCTAATGTCTATGTCAATAAACCAACAACAACTCAACAAATAAAGGATGAGATAATAAGGCATATTGGTGAGATCGAGAAAGAAATCAAATAACATTGTCTTATTTACTGTTAACATCGATCCGTCTTTTTTGAAACACCCTTCATTTATGATCTTGCCAATCAGAAGTTCTCTGTAATCTCTCCCTCTTTGTAAAACGACGCGCGTAACAGAAAGAGTGGATACAACGGAACTATCAGCGGTATGCCTATATATTATGAGAATACTGTGAAAAGTGAAGTAATATTGGACCAGTCTATTTTCCATGATGTCAGTTCTGTTCTGTATCGATCTTCCAGCCCGTCCGTCTCGACAGACAATTGCGCCAAACGAACAAACCCAACACAACACCCAACTAACCATTTGACGATTTGACCTACATTAGTGTAAAGCAGTCACTGGCCACCGGTAGGGTTGTCATTCATCCCGATATATTTATCGGGATTGTCACCGTTGTTAAGCCCTCAAATACCAAAAATATTTCGACGAAACCTATAATGTCCCGATTTAAAAATCAGCACGATGCAGCAATGCTGTTTACTAACTAACATCGTTGTTGTCCGTCCTTAGCTATCTATCTATCTCTGCTGCGTGTCCTGTCATTCATATTTACATTGCCCTTCGGCCAATTCGGATCTTCGCACTTCTTGTTCTTCGTGTTCTGAAAAAAATGTGACTTAATTCAATTTTTTGCCTTCCTCCGCTCGTCGAGATGTCGCGCCTGTTTTACCTCCGTATTTTGGGATTTTGATATTCCGGCGAGACAGACTGTAGGCAATTATGGCAACCCTAGCCACTGGTGACTGCCGAACTGGTGAGAGCTTTGTCACAGCGCGGCTTCCCGTTTTAGCATTTTTATTCAGAAATAATGGGTACACCATTAGCGTGTTTTCACATAAAATATAAGGATGTTTCTTTTAACTGCTTTAAAAATCTTAACCATACAGCAGATTGTATGAAGCAGTTAAACACTCGAACATGATGCAATTTGCGCATGCTGTCGTTGTTTTTAGGCCAACGCAACTCTTTTAAGCCAAGAACGTCGTTTCTGGGTTTCTCTCAGTATTGTTTTTAGAAGTAGGTACTTGCCCCAATTATTTTCTTCCCTATCAAGTTTAGTTTTTAAACGTACTAGCGCAGACCCGTGACAAATCACGTGATATAATAATTATAAGATTGCATGACTTTAAGATAAACACATTTCAAATATAGAATTAAAACAATTTTATGTTAAAATGTTGTATTATGGGTAGTTTCGAATTCCATTTTTTTAATATTGCACTTAAATATATAATAAATCCAACTTCATTGAACCAGAGATATAATCTGTCACAGACAGACTCGCTACCGAAATTAGTATGTTTGATTATTGTCTTTCTAATATTTTGTGTACAGCTTTGTTGTTCGTGCTGCAAAAGCCTATTCTAAGATTTTATTTATATTATATACATTTTTTTAAAATATTAGTTTCGTTCTTTCCTCGTCTTCCTTTTACATACATTATCGACATTTTATTTAATTAAATGTCATAATTGTAATATTATTTCATACCAAAAAATATAATATAATAATAATGTTAGATGATTCTGGGTCGCGACTCCACCCCTGTGTGTTGCCGACTGTCAGCTGTCACCAAGCTGTCACTCATATTTTCAAAGTTCGCGGACTATTTCATAAAAAAACGTCAACCAACAAAGGGTAAAGACAATAACGATTTTCTAACAAAATTCTTTCCGAGCAGTTCGAATTATAATGGGGATTTTCACATATACCCTTAAAATGTATCAAGAGATTTCATGTTTCTTTTTCTTGTCATAATGCTAAAATGTGAAATTTTTTGTATTTTCATTCATAACTATTTATTTGAAAGACGGCTGTCACCATTCTCGCTCGGCGTGAACTGAATAGTTATGTACTTTCAAGCTTCCCCTTTCACATCGCCTTCCATTCCCCACTTCCTTCAGCCTCACCACATATTCGCCTCGCCGTAGTCTCACTGGGTTCGGGCAGTTGGAACTCTTATGTGATAATCACACGAAAAAAACCTCTCAACTTTAGTCATTGATAAAATATTTAAACCAGAATTCACAACTTTTCAGATATATGGAGATAGGAAATTGCAGACACCATTCTGTCCTGCATAAATAAAGATTTCTATTTTCAAAAGAAAGACAAACATTACGAATAACCTGACAATATACAATAATCTCTACGGGTTACGAATAACCTGACAATATACAATAATCTCTATAATCCGAAAATTAAGAACCGAGCCTGTTCAGTTTTACGAATTTTCGCATTACTAGAAACTTTAAGAAATAACCCACCCACTCCCCAACCGTCACCCGTTGGTTGGAATAATGCAGGTTTTATAGTGGATCCGGATTACGAAGTCTACACTGTATTTGAAAAATTCGTGCTCCCATCGTTATAAGCAGAAATTGTTGCTTGTGCAATGACGGAGGTAGTGAGCCCACAACGCCTGGGTTGGAACCCGACACATTTGTCAACTCAGCTAATAACCTGTATGAACAGATTTATTTATTTTTGTTATTTCTTCCAGGTGAAGATGTCACCGTCCCGCGCCCTGCTGCTGTGTGCGCTGGCCCTGTGCACCTGGGCCGGCAGTTCCACGGCCCAGCTGTCGGAGAAGCTGGTGGCGCAGAACCCCTGCATTTCCAAAAGCTCCTGCCGCGAGTGCATCCAGACCGCCTCATGCGCCTGGTGCTCGCAGCCCGACTTCGGCGACCAGCCGCGCTGCTTCCTGCCCGGCCCCACCAACCAGCCTGGCTCCTGCGCTGAGGAGTTCGCCTACAACCCCGTCAGTTATCCTTCGGTTATCGACGACAGGAAACTGTCTAAAGGTAGCGTATGGCCTCGTGTGTTACACCATTTTACCCAATCCAAGTTGTCAAAGCTACTCTAGTAAAGTGTCTCTAGTGGTAGATGTGTTGTTATTTTGTTTGAATTTCTTATGCAAATTAGCATTCAACTAAATACACCTTTGAGTATTGATTTGATCGAGCTCCTTTGTTTTCTCTTAAAAACTCTGAACAAAATGTTACTACTTTTCTGCAATATAGTCAAATAGTATTTCGAAAATCTGCAGAATTGTTTATGGATACTTATCACTCAATTAAATTATTTATAGGTAAGTGTATATTTTTAAAATATGTATAATGTTTCTTTTCTTGTAGAGACAAAATTGTGTAGGTACCTAGTTACATTTTGCTAAATATTCCTTCATATTCAAATGTGTTCCATTTTCAAAGGGCACTACACATAAAACAAATATGTATGTAGGTAGCAGAGATGTGCTTTATTTCAAATAAATCCATTTCAAATGGAAATGCAAAATGCAAAATGGGCATTTTCCATTTTGCATTTTAAATGCTTTTCTAAAAACCATTTTGCATTTTGCATTTTAAATGCTTTTCTAAAAACCATTTTGCATTTTAAATGCTTTTCTCAATGTATTTTCCATTTTAAATGCTTTTTTACAACATTCTTCCTACTATCTCCACTCATCTTTTTTTCATAAGCCCCAAATATCAGTCGGTCCTCAACCTCACTATGAGAGACAATTTCCATTTGTCAAGTTGCTCCCTGGTAGGAGCCCTGGCAATTGAGTGATACCATTACAAAAAATACGGATTCAAATACTGAACATGGGGCCATGACGCTGTAATATTAAATGTTAGATAGCAGTTTCTATGTTTTTACGTTGGCAACATTAGTCCCGCGCAAATTTTTTGTGGTTTCATAATCTGTAGTCGTGGTGTTTTTGGATTTACCATCATGTAATATATTTGTTCTACATTGATGTCCATTATTAAATGAAAAAATTGTTTAAAAATTCTATAATTATTTTAATTGTTTGACCTGAGAAACCATTTTGCATTTTCAATGCATTTTGAAAATAAGTATTTGGCATTTTGCATTTGAAATGCTTTTCTAAAAACCATTTTGTATTTTGCATTTTCAAATGGAAAAGTTTTGATCCATTTCCATTTTGCATTTCAAATGGTTTTGGGTACCCATTTTGCACATCTCTGGTAAGTAGTAACTTTGACAGAATTCTGACGAATTATTGGAGGGAAAAACAGAGAAGTGATCACAATTTGGGAATAATAAAGTGTAATTTTTTTAGGATAATAAACACGAGAAGAAAAAGATAAAGCGGAACTGTACTTTTAGACTAAACTCAAATATTTATTGTTCTATTATTTTTACAGGCCAGATGGGCATGAGTGCCGGAGGTAGCGCAGCAGGCAGTATGAGCGGAGGTTCTGCAGGGGGCTCCTTCTCGGGCTCCGAATCCGGATCCTTCCAAGAGGAAGTAGTGCAGATCAGCCCACAGAAGGTCCATTTGGCACTCAGAATCAGTATGTTGCTTCAATTATATTAAATTATTTATACTCATTGTGACTACACCGGTATTCGATGAAGATGATGACCTGGATGAAGCGCCATTGAATGGTGCAGTTATAATACTTCTTCTTTATTATTTACAGAGGCTATGTTTTTATCAAAATTCCTGCAGAAATTAAACAACAAAGCGGTAAACAAAACATTTAACTCTTCTGATAGGTAACCAGGGCGATATTGAGATATTCTCAGTGTAAGACCACCATTCAAAATCGAAATGTTGCTTGAAATAACTTTAGCCTTGTTTGGTGACCAGATCTGAATAGCCAGGTTACTTCCCCACCTTCCTCTTCCCCAACTCCTTCCCCTCCCACTACCCTCAGCCTCACAAAATACCCCAGTTGGGGATGCCATAGTCTCACTGGCTCCAGAGAGTTGGGAGCAGTTGGGACTCTTATGCGGCATTCACATGAAAAAATATATACAGGGTATCCGGGGGTAAAGTGCGCTAACTTCGGGGGATGATTCTACATGATAGTACAAGTAAAAAAAAATAAATAACTTAATTTTTTTTACTTATACTATCATGTAGAATCACCCCCGAAGTTAGCGCACTTTACCCCCTGGAAACGATGTATATATATATATATATTTTTTTTTATTTTTTTTTTTTATTTATTACTTGTAAATTATTTAACATTATAAATGATAACAATATGCAGACAGATACATAATTTTTTCGTTTTTTATTCTACTACTCCATAAGTTGAGCTCAAGGAGCTCGTGTTTATGGGAGGAGTATTTACATTTAGTTCTAATGATTTTAAACAATAATCCATAACTTTTGATATAAATACAAACATAATATTAACATAGGTATACAAATTAGAAAAGTGTCTTTTTAAGGATAATTAAAATAATATATGTTCTTACAGATTAAGAAAGCGTGAGGAAATTAAGGGTACAATATATCAGGTAAACAAATTAGAAAAATAGTTTTTTAACGACAATTAAATTAATATATATTTTTGTACAAATTGAGTAAGTGTAAGAAAATTAGGGGTACAATATATCAGTATCCAATTTTAGGGACTTAATTAACTTTTTGAATTGTTCATAATTCACAGTTTCGGTTACACTAATTTTATTTTTGGACAATAATATATTGTACCATCTTACACCTAAATATGAATAGTGGTGCTGAGCCGTGGTCGTTCTAAGCATAGGAATGGCTATTAAGCCATTAGTTTTGAATCTATTGCTTATGCTATCTGAGGGGTGAATTTTATAAATAAAATATTCTTTATAAATTTGATATAAGGCGATTCTCTTATACAATTCTGTGATAGATGGTACATTTAATTCCCGAAATATCTCTAAAGTAGGGGAGTCATATGGTTTCCTAAGGATGATTTTTATAATTATTCTTTGAATTGTAATTATGGGCTGTAAAGAAGCCTTAAAAGCCCCTCCCCACCCGATAATCCCGTACTGCAATATGGACTGAATTAATGCATAATAGACAATTTTGATAGTTTTCTTATTTAAAATATTTCGTATATTATAGAAAATATAGATAAGTTTTCTTATTCTTTCAACAGTGAGATTAATGTGGTTTTTCCATTTAATATTTTTATCTATTAAGATACCAAGATATTTTATATTAGATTTATGATTTAGTTTCGCGCAGTCCGTATTACATGTACCGTTATTTACACAATTTTTAGAATGAATTGTTATGTTAATTTGGTTATTTGGCACATCTTCTTGTAGAGTGAAAGGAATACAATATGTTTTTTCTGTGTTGAGTGATAATAAATTGCCATCGAACCAATTTTTTATAACCTTCATATCTTGATTGGCTGCATTGGTAATTTCGTTCCATGTCTTTTTTTCGATAATTATTGCAGTGTCGTCAGCAAAGGATATAAGTTTACCATTAAGTGATAATTTAAACATATGGTTAACGTAAATTATAAATAAAATTGGTCCAATAACAGTCCCTTGGGGAATTCCAAATTCTAAAGTTTCATCCACGCTTAGTGAGTTATTTAATTTTACTTTTTGGTTTCTTTGAGTTAGATAGCTTTTCAGCCAATACCTTACCTTACCAATAATACCGATATCATTTAATTTATTTATTAGTTTTGTATGGGAGATACTATCAAAAGCCTTACGTAAATCAATGAAAATGCCAAGGCATTTATTTTTTTTATCTAATGCACGGTATATAGTTGAAGTTAGTTCTGCAATGGCATCATGAGTGCCTAGTTTCTCTCTAAATCCAAATTGGCTAGGACTAATTATTTTATTATTTTCAATATAGTACAAAAGTTGCTTTTTTACGATCTTTTCGAAAATTTTTGCAATGTTTGAGACAAGAGATATTGGTCGATAATTTGATATTTCTTCAGGGTTGCCAGATTTAAAAACAGGTGTTACAATAGATTTTTTATAAACGGAGGGGAATATTCCACTATTTAAACTAATATTTACAATGTGTGTAATTGGAATGCTTAATAATTCATTATAATTTTTCAATATTTCTACTGTGACTCCATCAAACCCTGGTGCAGATGCACCTTTTAATTCACTAATAATATTTTTTATGTCATCTGTTGTTACCGGTTTGAAAACTGACAGATTATTTTGTTTAAGGCAGTCCTTTTCGAAATTATCTATTTTATAATTTTCATCGATCCGTGTAGCTAAATTTTGACCGACGTTAGCGAAATATAATAATATAAGGCATTAGCACATTTTGTCGGTTCCTTTAAGGCATTAATAGAATTTTTTCCGATATTAATTTTTTTAATTTGAGTTTTTTTGTTTTTTCTACTATTTATTTCATTTATTGTTTTCCATATATGTTTTACATTTTGTTTAGCAACATCAATTTCATTTTTGTAAAAGTTTTCTTTAGTGGTTTTTAGTAAACAGGTTAATTTGTTCCTAAATTTTTTATAATATGTGTATATTTTTTTATCTAAGGGAAATTTCTTTGTCAAGCGATATAGCTCTTCTTTTTTTCTAATAGACACGATTAAGTCATGTGAAATCCATGGTTTTATTTTTTTGAATTTTGATTTAATTTTTATAGTTTTAACATCTGTTGATGCTGTAATATAATTGCATAGAATATTATCAAAAATATTTGCGCATGTTTCAGCACAGGTTGATTCTAATACGGAACGCCATGTTTCTGTTTTTATTTTTAGGCTTAATTTATGATGGTTTAGTGACTTTTTTGTAAAAGTATTGCATTTTGAATCAATATGATTATTAATATTAAGTTTTTGTATATAGATGCAAGTGTGATGATCAGTAATATTATTTTTTAATATTATCGTATGTAATTTGTCGGTATCTTTAGTGTTACTCCATATGTGATCGATACAAGATGGACGTTGACCCGTAATTTCTCTAGTATATTTTTTTATACATAATATAAAATTCATTTCCGACATAAAATTGATAAATTCAGTTTTTGTTTTGTTACTATTTTCATTTGAAACATCTATGTTGAAATCGCCGATTATTGTTATGTTCTGTTTATTTTTTTTTGATAATATAATGCTTCTTAATTCATCCATAAATGTATACTCGTTTGATCCGTGTGTTCGGTAAATTGCAATAATATTAAAACATATTTTATTTACATTTAGATTAATATCTAAGCAATTAACTCGCTGCATAGGTACTTCTTCCACTGCGATGTTTGAATAACAAGATTTAACAAATACAACAATACCACTATTTCTATTAATAGCACAAGATGTTACGAAGTAGCTATATTCTGGAATGCAAAATTTATTGTATTCGTTGGTGAATGCTTCAGTTAACACTATGACGTCCGGTTTATGATTTAGTAAATTAATTGAGAGTAAAAATTCATTGAAATTTTGTTTCATCGATCTGATATTTAAATGGAGTACTGAGAATGAATTTGATATTTTATCCACGACTTTATTACAATCATTTAAAGTGTGACAAATATATTCCGAAATATTAAGAGTTTTATCTAATTCCTCAGTGAAGAAATCATTCATTTTTAAAGAAATAAATATACGAAATACAACTCACTCATATTCAATTCGCATTTGGGCATTTTGTATCATTTTTTTGCGGAATTCACATAAGTGACTGTTGGCAGCGTGATCATTTAGATACCCCTTTCTGTTAGTGCAGTTGTGGCATTTGGCAGAATCTTGTTTTTTGGTGCAGTTTTGTATTTTGTGCTCTTCTGCACAGTGGAGGCATCTGGGATTCTTCATGTTGTCGAGGCATCTCAGTGAGGTGTGTCCGTATCCAAGGCAATGATAGCATTGCATCAGTGGATCACAGTCTTCTACGTGTGCTCTTGTATATCCAATATTAATTCTTTCTTTAGATATTATTATTTTTCTCAGTTTTGCAGTTGTTTGGATGATGAAATTTGCTAATTTTTCCGATTTTTTATTCTTCAGCTTTTTTTTAACAACGATTGGTTCATTGTCTGTTTCCGAGGTCATGGCATTTTTTAGGTCTTCATTTTGATTTATCAAATCTGTTAGGAGTTCTTCTTCTTTGTAGCCAGCATCAACACCCTTAATGATAATGCATGGTTTTTTTTTCTTTATTTCATTAGCGTGTATTCCAATATCCGGGTTTTTGTTGATTTCGTTTATTATTTTTTCGGTGTCATTTTGTTTCTCACATGTTAGTATTATTTTGTTTTGATATGTTTTTTTTAGTCCAGAAATTCCTATTCCTAGTTTGGATAGTTTTATTTTGTCTTTTAATATTTTTTCGATTTCATCTGCAGGTTTGTCTTCTTTTGATGTAATTAGTAAAGCAAAATTTGCTTTCGGTATTGGGTGAAATTTTTCCCTTACCACCATTGCATAGCTTTTAACTTCATTTTTATTTTCTTCATTTGTTCCTTTTTTTATTAATTTTTCTAATTTTTTGATATAATTATCTTGATCTTGAATCACTTTATTTTGTAGACAAATTATTGTGTTTTGTAGTGACTTTATCTCAAGCTTCCATGAATCTTCGATGTTGATTAATATAGCTTCAATTTCAGTTTTAGCTTCTTTGGCAGCTTTTGTACTGCCAATTTTGTTGAGTTCTGACAGTATTTTTTCAATATGAATTTTGAGTTCCATGTTGGAACATGGTCCCGAAGGTGTTAATTTTATATTTGTAGACAGTTTTACAGAGTCCGTCTCGTTAGGCGACCGTTCGCCGCAAGACATGCGACAATACTGTGTGCGACAGTACTAATACTATATATAAATATATTTTACACAAAGCTGACAACACAACACAATTGGTGGCAACTCATCCTAATACTCAAAGTATTGAGACTTTTTATTTATTTATTTATTTATTTATTTATTTATTTATTTTTCCATGTTCTCCGTAAAACGGTTATTCACCAATACATTATGGAGAAGATTACAAATTAGACAAAAAGTATAGCAAAACACATAAAAAGGTCAGTTTCACTACTTTGTGACATACGTCAAAAGATAATTGTTAAACTGCCTGTAGGTTACGTTAAAAATGTCGATGGTCAATGCAGACTCGTTGAGCAGTTCAGTCGCTCTGTTGACTGGGGCGTTCTGATAGGCAGAAGTCCTCGCTTTTGGAGCATAAAAAAGGGTATGGGACCTTCCACGAGTATACTTGTCTGGAACATATAAGTTAATCTCTTTCAAAATAGGTGGATTATGTATAGTTCCAGAGATTATCTTAAAAAAATGTTTTCCTAAAAATATTTTTCGGCGGGCTTCTAATGTATTAAGATCGAGCATTCCTGCTAAGAATAAGGATGGATACAGGAAAGGGTAGTACATATATTCCCTCATATATAGGTAACGCATGAATCTCTTTTGTACTTTTTCTATTTCGAGAATATGGTTTTGCTCAGAAGGGGCCCAAATAATGGAGCTATATTCCAAGATACTGCGAACAAGTGCTTCATACGTTCTTCGGATTGCGATTCCGTTGGTAAATGATCTTGAATTACGAAGAACAAATCCAAGCATTTTGTTGGCACGGGAGACAATATCAGATATATGGGATTTGAAAGAGAGATTTGCTTCAAAAATTACGCCAAGGTCTCGAATCTCATTTTTACGTGTTAATTCATGTTTATTAATGTGGTAGGGGAACAGGAATGTATCTTTGGACCTTGTAAATGTAACGATACTGCATTTCTGAATACTGAAGGGTAAGTTGTTCAGTTCCGACCATTTGACAAGAGAATCAAGATCGTTCTGCAGAAGAATGGAATCGATGTAACTTTTGATTGCTTTGAAAAGTTTTATATCGTCAGCAAAAAGGAGATATTTTGAGTGGTTTATAGAGTTGCCAATGTCATTGATGAATAAGAGAAAGAGAAGGGGTCCTAGATTCGATCCCTGGGGAATCCCGGAGTTAGTTTTGTATTCGTGAGAGATATGGTGTCCGTAACTGACATACTGACGACGATTGCGTAAGTAGCTAGCCACAAAAGCGAGGAAATTCTGAGAGAATCCGATGTCACTTAATTTTTTTAATAAAATATCATGGTCGACTTTATCAAATGCTTTCTCGAAGTCTGTATAAATCACATCAACAGGTACAAAATTTTCAAATGAATTATTAATATAGGTAATGAGATTCATAAGATTCGTTGAAGGTGACAGTGTGGGACGAAATCCGTGCTGATTTTCGGTGAGTGCGTGTTTTGTTTGGTTATATATCTGTGAAGAAGTTTTTGTAGGTAAGTCCATGAATGTAAAAAAAAAACCTTGAGAATATTGCTTTGTTCGTCATTTTCTTTGATTTTCCCTTTTGGGTAAAGTTGTCAAATTCCGATGCATGCGATAATTAAAAAAAATAACACTTGATTTCAGCTTAATTACTACTAGAAACAACTATTTAAATTGGGTGAGATTGAAAAACATCCTGAAAATTTGTTATAGGTTCTTAGTTTGAGTTATTTAAATAATGAATGCATATTCTGACCGGTCCGTGGCCGAATTGACATCGCGTTTGGGTCCCACCCAGGCGTAGTGTGTTCAATTCCTCAGCTGGCTAAGTCCTCCATCACAACACAAGCAACATTTTCAGCTTACTGTGGTGGTAGTAGGAGATTTTCAAATATTGTCAGGTTATTCGTAACCCGGGAATGTTTGTCTTTCTTTTTAATAAATAAAAAAAAAAAAATTCCTAATCTTCAAACTTAAATTTGATTAGGGAAAAAAAAAAACTACTAATATACTATTTTTTATAAATATGTTAACACATTATGTATCTGGTAAGGTGGTGGTAATGATAAACTAATGTTTATAAGACAATGTTTTTTTATGCATAGCACAAAGGATAACAAATTATTATAAGCAATAATTAGTCATGATAAAGTAAATGTCGGCGGCATTTATTTTTACTCTGGAGATATTTTCAATTTGTATGAATATTTCAAGCGACTAATTATTGCTTGTAATAATTTGTTGTCCTTTGTGAAATGTAAAAAAAAACCTTGTCTTATAAATATTAGTTTATCATTAAAAAAATTAAAAAATGAAATTAGAATGATCTGGTGCTTGGCAATGGATGGAAAATATAGCGTCGGCCATCAAGAAGTTAATGCATCTTTTACCGTCTCCCCTGGCATAAATAGTAGTTTCTTGTAATAATTAAGTTGAACCCAAGTGTTTTTGTTTTTTTAATTGCATAAGCGTGCAGCGGAATCCTGCAACTTTACCCTCTTTTGTATTGCTTTCTATCATAAAAATAAAACAATTAAGTTTGAAGCAACCCGATTGAAAATATTTTGACTGCCAAAAAACATGCGTTTTTAGTTCTTCTTCTGGCAGCCTGCAAAGTTATTCGAGTAAAACTATATGCTTCCAAAGATGATACCCGGAATTCTACTGAGTGTTGCCAGGTTATTTGTAACTCTGTTTTTTATAAAAATTGTTCATAATGTGTGTTGTTTTATTACAGATGAAGTGTACAAGATGGAGGTGAAGTACTCGCAGGCCATGGACTACCCTGTGGACCTGTACTACTTGATGGACCTCAGTAAGTCGATGGAGGACGATAAGGAGAAGCTGTCGGCTCTGGGAGACCTGCTCTCCGACTCCATGAGAAACATCACCTCCAACTTCCGTCTTGGCTTCGGCTCCTTTGTGGACAAAGTGGTCATGCCTTATGTCTCAACTGTTCCCAAGAAGTAAGATCAACTTGAATCCACTACTTTGTCTTAGTTTTTATGTCTCGTATATTTTCTATTTATTGTGGAAATTAAATGTTTCAAAATACCGTAGGCATAATGGGACGATTTTGATCCAAACTAGTCAAATAAATATTAAAAAAAGTCTAATGAACAGATATGTACCTATGGGCAAAAATGTATTATGTAAATCAATGTACCTCTACCTAAAATTTTATCTGTCTTCATATTCATTTGCTGTCATCTTAAAAAACTCTTGAAACTGTTTTTTATTCAAATAAATTTGATGTAATTTGTCAAACTTATAATATCAATAAAGAAAAAATGTCAGTGTCGGTTGAAAACGTAATATTTTTGGACTTGTCCAGTTATGATTCCAATGGTCTCAAACATGGATCACCTTGCTGATGGAATAAATTAAACATTCTAATATAGCCACCGCCATACTCCAACTGTATGAAGAAGAAGATTTATTTGAGCAGCTTCTGTGTCATAAGTCGTAGATAACAAGTTCACTAGTTTTAATCGCCTATGTTCCGAAGGTAAATAAGTTGAGAGAAATGAAGTATATTAATGTGTAATAATGATTCTCTTTTATGTTTATTTCAGTATTATTGATTGTTTGAGATTACAGTGAGAATGTTATCCTGTATCCTTATGTAAGATCTGTCAACATTATCCTGTATCCTTGTGTTCTCCCGTGACTTACCGTGAGATGTTTGCCACAGGTTAGAGCAGCCGTGCGATGGTTGCGTGGCCCCCTACGGCTACAGAAACCATATGGAACTAAAGACCGACACTAAAGAGTTTTCTGTAAGTCTCTCTCCATTGCAAAGCAGCGTCGGCAGCAGTGGAATCTCCTCCCGGTGACCAGACGCAAAGAAATTCCAACCAATACCGTTTTGCCCGAAAATAGTTATACATACAAGATTATTGGACAATTGGACGTAGTTCTACACACTATTATTAGAGAGAACTATTTACTATTTACGAGAAAAGTACTATTTAGAGATGTTATACCAGCAGGTAAAACCCACAGCTGCACTTATATTATAGTTGAAAATTATAGATGGCGCCACTTCTGTTGGTAAGCAGAACGAGTGTGTACGGCAAAGATTAACGTAATAATTTCAATTTCAATTTGTAATTCGATACAATATGCTGACCTAAAAGTTTTCTGTACAAACCACAACAAGAATCGATCTTAGAACACTTAAATTTAAAACTATAATTTAGATGTTTAAATGAATTAGCTTAACTTTCAATACTATTTTTTTCTCATTCAAACAATATTGTGTTTGTCTTATATTTTGATAGGATATTTCATGACTTATGTTTGAAACAGTATGATGTAATTATAATACTGCCGTGTTAAGTAATAACACACTGGGTTTTTACTTACCACTGCAGAATGGTGATGTTGACCTAGAAATTATAATTTTTGATGATTTTGGAGTTCACCGTTTTAATAGTTGTTGCTGCTCCAGAAACAAACAGATTGTTTGCTTTATTGCTGATGATAAATGCATGCAAATCTTTCAGAAATGTAGTCTTTAATACAGTGTAATTTAATTTAGAATATTTTATTCAATTTTGTTTTTTTAGGCTTATTTTTTGTAATCCTTTGGGTTGGGTCCATTTTGTCGAACTACGTCCAATATTCTAGCTATAATAATTATGAATTAGTTTACAATAAGGCATTTATTGGAATGTTTTTGTATATTCTGGTCACGAAACCATCTCCCTCTTCCCACCGCTTGTACCTCCTTTCTCATTTTTTATTCCCTAGTCGGTGAAGATTCTTTGGATTGTAATGTTTGAATATCGGGTTGTATGGTGTATGTTCTCTCTTCTCTGTTCTATTTTGGATTGTAACTACATGTAGTGTATCTTGTTTTCAGAATTTCTTGACATTTGTATTCTGTACTCTGCGAAGCAATATTATCTCTAATTTCTAACATTGTAATGTGTAATATCTAAATTAATTGGTGTTTGAATTTTGTCACCGCCCGTTATTATTTAGAGAAAATATTGTTGTAGTTTTATCGAAAGCATTATTCTTGTTTTGATTATAATTAGTATCGCCTGAAATGCATGAAAGTAAACGGTTTATCTTGCGATGAAATGACTGTTGGGGTAATACAGGCTAGTATATGATACAAGCTAGTTGGTAATGTGTGGTCGGTATAATGTTTAGCCTGCTGGAGCCGTGCACGGGATGCGCTGCGCCGTACGGATACAGAAATGTGATGTCGCTCAGCACCGACACGCACCACTTTGCCGTAAGTGCTTCCGCTAAAGCGCGCACTCACAACGTAACAGTCGACACCGCATGCTGGCCTGCCGCGTAGATCACAAATTCACAGCCTTGTACATTATTTTGGAAATTGCATTTTTTTGTTTACTAATCTTTTAGCGGATGCTACTAATTAATCGGAGGCTCAGGTTTACAGAGATCTATCTTATACGTATTCAAAATAGATAGAGATAAGCTCATGTGAACCTTAAGCCCACATAATAATAATTTGCTTGTTTTATTTTTAAATTATTTTTATTAATCACTTGACAGTAGCTTGTTACTAAAAAATTAACATTGATGGAGTTTTATCATGGTCCATCAGAAAAAGTAATTATTGTTTTAGCATGTGACTAACTTTTATTCTACTAATGGGTGAATAACTCTCCCCAAATACAAATGCCTCTAATTATGAATCCCAAATCACAATATCCTGCTGCTGATATTGCACCTATCAAATAATATTATAATTTAAAGTTATTTTGCACAAAAGTATTAATTTTTAATCAACAAGTCCTTCACAATTTAATTTTCCAAAAGACACAACTACTTACTGGAAATGTTTTATAACATATTCATTTAATAAACTAAATACAGAGTTGTATTGCTATTGGTTGGAACTAATCATAATACATGTTCCATTCTACTCACATTGACTAAAATAAACAAAGAAATTAACAGTAATTATTAAAAACACTCGTAAAAACATTTTGTTGCAGAATCTTAGCGTTTTTTTAGGTTACTAATTTTGTGATTTATTTTTGGAGTATTAATTATGCTGTGTTGCACTTCCCCCTTCTTTAGCCAATGTTTCGGACAGAGTTCCAGTGTCCATCATCAGGGCAGACGTGTCGATTGTGGTAAAGTGTGTAAACATTTATGTAGAAGCAATACCCATCAGGGCAGACGTGTAGATCGTGGTAAAGTGTGTAAACATCTATGTAGAAACAATACCGTGTTTAATTTTTGCGTGCGGAAATCCTCTTAGGGTATTTCAGTATAATTTGTTAAATTGATGCGGTTTTCGGCGTTTAGTTTTCGTATAGCCGTCAATTACCGAATACCAAGAAACTATAAGCTTAGTCCCATTGTCTATAATAATATCAGTGGGGTTTTTGTGGATTTCAATTACCTCCGTAATTAGGCATGCCCGATGGACCCGAAGGACTTCAGGTACAAATCCAAAGTAATGGCCGGTTTTAATTAAGTGCTCGGCAAATTTATTTCCAATTTGTCTAGGTGGTTTTGGTGCAACACACACTTTACCATAATGCACACATCTGCCATGATGATTGACAATGTAACGCTCTCAGAAACATTGGATAAAGAAGAAGGAAACGCAAAACGGCACGTTACCCTAAAAATAAATCATGATAATAATTTTGGTTTTTTTCAAAAAACTACAAATTATTTTCGTGTTGCTGATGATTTGTTTGCTGCATACAGGGGCAAGTAAGGAACGCAGCCGTGTCTGGTAATCTAGACGCCCCCGAGGGAGGCTTTGATGCCATAATGCAGGCTGTTGTGTGCCGTCGGGAGATTGGCTGGAGGGAGAAGGCCCGTCGCCTTCTGGTCTTCAGCACGGATGCTGGATTCCACTATGCTGGAGATGGCAAGGTAAGAAAATCTGATGATATACTTAAATAATAATCAAAGAACGTAAACATATCTCATGCTATCTTTACATAGATATACCTGTCATATCTCATAGGTCAAAAATGTATGTTCTTACACAATAAAACTTAGGTTAATCCTTGTAGTTCAGCAATTTTTCACATTTGGGTCAAGTTTTATGCCCAATTCTTTATTATTCTAAATATGTATACAGACACTGCAAAAGATTCCCTTACATTTTTGTTTCTGTTTATTTTCAATACTATTCATTATTATATTCAAATACTTAATGAGGCAATTCCTTATTTACTTGCGTCAATATGACATTCAATGATAAATATTTTGTCCCAATTTATTTATTGTTTTTGTGTTTGATTCATAGAACTTAAGATATATATCCAGCTAACCTATTGGGCGCATTTTGCACCCGTGTTCTAAAATTAATTATAAAAACACCGTATTATTATAGAACTTCCTTCTTCTTCTGGCGCTAGTAAAATTAGATTATTAATGTTAGTTATAAGTTTCTACATATGTAAATATATATGTTATTAAGCCAGTAGTTATAGGCCTTAGTCCTAAGTCACTAGATATAAGTCTTAGATGTAAGTCACTAGTTTTAAGTCAGTAGTTCTAGTATTAATTATTTAATAAATATATTTATACAGCGCCCTCGAGGTGATTTTTCACAAAAACGGCTTTATATAGATTAGCCAAATATTATTATAACTCAAATTTAATTTAAATTTAATGTAAATCAAATTTAATAGTGTTATTATTAAGTTCTGCAAATATTTTTGTTTTTATTATTGTGACAGCTGTTTCGGCGTTCAAGGTTATTTTTAAACCGACTCAACTATTGTCAAAATAGCATGTCATAATTATTTCATTAATTAAAATAAATATCAAAATTAAATGCAGTGGGTAACGATTTTAATTAATTTAAAATGACATTCTCCAATAGTGTTCATTAAACGCATTCTTTTTAACCTCTAACCATAATTTTCTGATGTTTCAGTGATGTCATAGATTCATCATCACTGCCTCTTTCAGGCTGAGGTCAAATATAATACATATATGTATATATTATTATAAACTAATGCCACAGTGAATATTATTGTATGTAATATTTTATATATGTATTGTTATTTTCTAGCTGGGAGGTATTGTGAAGCCCAATGACGGAAGTTGCCACTTAGATGGACAAGGGATGTACACCCATTCTTCCCTTCAGGACTATCCCAGCATATCTCAAGTTAACCTCAAAGTAAGTACAGAGAAACTTATATCTATCGTTTTTGAAGAGTCCTATTGAAATCAACTATGAATTCGGGAAAACAATGTGGGAATATAGAAAAAAGCTGCATTTATAAATGTTTAACATTAAAAAAAAGACACATATTAATTTTAATCTCTTGTGTGTCGCCGTATCCAATAGGCACAATAAAAAAATCATTTCTTTTAGCTATTCTGGGGAAACTACTTACAGTAGATCATATACTGATTTTATAAGTTTTTATTTTTTTTTTATTAGTAGTTATATTATACATTTTTTTTACATTTTTATAAGAATATATATATAAAAAATAGATGTTGATTATATTCATAGTCCTCCTCACTAGGAGATCCTGTGCTGAGGGGGACTAGGTTTTGGACTAGGTTTTATATAAACACATTATCTGGTACTACCAATGTCGTTACAATAAGGCCTCAGCTCGGGTAAGTCACCCAGTGAGGCCAACATTACTGGATAACTATGAAATGTAAAAAAATATTGCAACAAAATAAAATACATCTAGAATCGTTATTGCCTCAAAAACTCAAGATAAAATGTGGCAAGTGAGAAACACTAAACTTGTTAACCAGTGTTGTGTTTGCACAAACAGATCTCCAACTCGTCTTGGAAGGAGTTTATAAATAATAGGTTCTTTATATTAATCAGGGATTTATTAATACTCCACGTATTATATTGGTGACTCGATAGTCGACCTAGCTAGCTGGCTAATTGGAATCTGGGCCAGTGAGGTTGTCTGAGAGCCTTCGCACTGTCCATGGCGACAACTGGCCACTGGCTCCATCTTGCGGACTTCGGTGTGTACATTAGGTGTGTACTTTTTCGGTGAACGGTTCATTTTTAATGTTAAAACACTCAAAACTACAAAGTAAAAAAACAACTAATGCCAGAAGCGGCCGCCGGCAGCGAATGATAGAGAAATAGTACTTTGGGGATCTAGTGGTGAGGCACGAAATGAAAGAAGGTTGTGAAGGTCACATGTGTTTTATTGGTGAGTCAGTAGCCGTGACAAGGAGATGATGAAGGACAGATGTAGAATACTCCGGTTGCTGCTGTGATGTGTTGGCAGGTCAAGCGCGGGTCAGTGAGTCGACGCCGGGCGCTGGTGACCGGGACTCGATGGAGGTCAGGCACTGGCGAAGAACGTAGGTCTTCAGGCACTCCAGTGCTGACGAGACGGCCGAAGGTGCGACGGACCTTATAGGCGGTTGAACGGGAACGATGTAGACCAGTGAGGATGCTGCGTGTCCTCGTGGTGGTCATGGTAGCGTGGAAGAAACGCTGGTCAGAGACGCTGGAACCAGGGCGCTTGTAATCCAAGTAGCGCTGGCCGCGGACGTGGCCGAGGCGCTATGATGATGTCCCGATAGAGTCCATGATGATAGGGGCGAAGCCGGGAACGTTGTCCTTTGCGCTAGTAAGATTAGCGCGGGTGATCACTCGTTGAGCCTCGTAGACTGGCGGCAAAATTATGACTGACTGACTGGCTCGCTGCGTCGGGCTTATTTATACTAGACGGCCGACGGCGGCAGTAGGTAGATGGATGGCAACTAAATTCTAGGCACTCGCACAGACTGTGTGTTTCGGGAACCTTCGACATTGCGGCGATTAAGCATAGGCCGTAGACTCGAACCTTCTGGCGAGTTCTCGTAGTATCCCGGACTGAGTGCGCGTTAGTATTGTCGCGAGTATGCAAGTAGGTCTTGAAACAGGTAGGTTGCTTTGTTTTGATTTCGGCTGCAAATACGTACCTAAGTAGCAAGTACGTACCTAAGTAGATCGAGCGATTTATTATTAATTATTCAATAGATTAATATCGACGCTACAGTACAAAATCTGCTTGCTTTAAACTATTAATGCGGTAAGACGATGAATAGAAGAATGATTGATGCAATTTTTGCGAGTTTTGTATGTAATTTATTCGGGACTCTGAGAAATGAACTACACTTGCGGAAAAACGATTATTGGAGGAACGATCGATCGAGATTTCACTGTTCAGGATTTCTTTTTTTTTCTCATATTATATGTTTATAAATTTTCAAGTCAAAGTTAAAAGGGGATGTCGTGGTTACACTGTCTCCAACCATAGAATGAAGAATGCTCGTAGAAGAAAGACCTTTAAACGGTATCACAAAAAAAAAGAAGTTTCTTTTCGGTCAACATTATCTGAAAGTAGTGTAGAGTTTTAGGGGAGAAGAGGGAGGTGGGGAATTACCTGGCTATTCAGATCTGGTCATCAAACAGCTATTTCAAGCAACGTTTCGGTTTTGAGTGGTAGTCTTTCACTAGGGCGAAACTGAATCTATGTACCATTCTGGAATGTGCCGCAAATATACTACATATTATATTTAAATGAATAAATTGTGAAATAACACAAATGAATTAAATAAAATTTAATGCCGGGATTTGAACCCACGACCTCCGGATTCATAGCCAAGGATGAAAATATGTGTTACATTACACGGTATCGATTATGAGGTTCCATGACAATTCAACACACTTTAGAAAAGTGATATAAAGTGATGCATATTTAGAAGTGCCCATATCTTAACATAACCTATTTATTTTTTTGTATCATCACTTTTCAAAAGTGTTGATTAGTCACTTGACCTGAGTTGTCCGGTTATCCAATTATGAAAATTGAAGAATATTATTATTTCTTTGTGTAATATAAGAATATTGAATAAAATAGTTTGATTTATGCATGATCAGTCAGTGGCGGCTCGTGACTTTTGGGTGTACTAGAGTGCTAATATGAAAAAATGGTTTTATTGATGTTTTGTTAAGTTAATGTTAAGCGATATGCGTATGATGTATCTCTCGTGACTTCTACTTTATTATGTATATTTGTTGGAATTCTAGGTAAAGGAGAATGCCATCAATGTGATATTTGCGGTGACAGCTGAGCAGATCTCAGTGTACGAGAAACTGAAGGAACACATCGAGGGCTCCTCGGCCGGAACCCTCTCCGCCGACTCCAGCAACATTGTGCACCTCGTCAAAGATCAATACCAAGTAAGTCGGTGATAACCCCGCTAACTTTTCCAACTAATTAAAAATACTAAGCCACAACTTTATTCTATACATCTGTTAAAATCTACCAGGAGTTATTCTGTATCTTTTGCATTATCTAAATCAGCATTAAATCAGGTGCGTGTAATTACATCATCAGAACTTCTTTGGTGTCTTGTTCCTCATCTGATCCATCTTCATCAGAACTCCTGTTATATACGTTACATGCAACTGATTTAACAACCTAATAACCTAACCTAACCTACGTTAGGCTAATACAAAAGATTCCGAATCACCCCGCTCAACAACATAACCAAAAACAAAATTATATATTTTCCCCCCATATTTAAAAGAACTCTAATGTTAGCTAGTTACTTTCATTGAATTTGAGGGAAAAATATTCATTTCTCCTATTTTTTTTTTTAAACTTTACAGAAAATCTCATCTTCCGTAGAGATGAAGGACAACTCCACCAGCGCAGTTAGGGTCACCTATTACTCCAGCTGCAAGGGATCCACCAGGGAAGCTACCAACAAGTGCGATGACCTTAGGGTTTGTACACATTATCATCGTCCATAATTTCAACTGATCAAAACGCAACAAACCATAGAAAAAATAATTTTGTTAACAAATACATAATATGTATTGAGTTTTCTCATAATGAGTGTATGTTTTTACCAGGTTGGAGACTTGGTAACATTTACAGCGGAGATTGTGGTGACATCTTGTCCTAAGGACCCCAACGAGTGGAACCAGGTGTTCCAGATCTACCCCGTGGGAATCAACGAGAGTCTCATCATTGACCTGCAGATGCTGTGCGACTGCCCCTGCGAGAGGCCGGGCCATCCTGTGAGTACTGCACTGAATGTTATAACCTTACCTCGATGTTGACATGACAGAGATAGATTTCAGGTAACACGGCTATCAGAGCAATCCTTACCCTGCAGGCTACAGCCTCGAACAACTGAGAACTATTCCACCAAGAACTAAATGTTGCACAAATAAAAATTTTATACTATATGTTTTATTTATTCCAGGGTTTTGAATTGCGCTCGGAAACGCATTGCAACGGATTTGGCACGTACGCATGCGGAGTGTGCGAGTGCGAGCCGCTGCACTTCGGGGGCTTCTGCGAGTGCTCTGCCCAGGACGTGCACGGCAGCGGCGCAGCCGGGGCCACCGGGGGCTGCCGCCAGGGCAACACCACCACTGTAGACTGCTCCGGCAGGGGCAACTGCGTGTGTGGGCAGTGCGAATGCGAAAGGAGGGCGAGCCCTGATGAGGTAAATTATTAATTACACAATTTATTTTTTAACTATCGAAATTTAAATAAATGTTGACTGGTTGAGAATCCGCAGTAAAAAAAACTTCTCAAGTGGGAATTTCTTAACCCTTAGGCCCAGTTGTTTCACCGAAATTCAAGTGTAACATCGTCATCAAATGGCCATTCAGCGCCATTTTGTTTTTTTGACATTTGAAAGGTACCCGTTTAACACCGATTCTAGGTGCATTTCAGATTTCTATCAAATGGTATTAAACTGACAAGCTTAACAATATGATAGCTGTCCTCTTCTGCTGATCGCAATTATACTTTTAATTCTCATTAATCTTGTAATCACAGTTTTATATTTGTGTATTCATAGATCTATTTGGTACCTACTTTATAATGGATTACATCTGCATACTGTTTTTATTTCCTATATAATACAGATATTCTCCTAAGGTTCTATTCAAGTTCTGTTATTATTTCAGTTTTGTGAAGCCCCTGGCCAATACAGTAGAACCCTGTTAATTCGAAAAAACTGTAGATTCGTTGGTACACCAAAGGTTAATAAATCTGTTTGTGTGTTTTTGCAGCACATCTCGGGCAAGTTCTGCGAGTGCGACAACTTCTCGTGCGACCGCCACAACGGGCTCCTGTGCTCGGGGGAGGAGCACGGCAAATGCGAGTGCGGGCAGTGTCACTGCCAGGACGGCTGGAGTGGGCCCGCCTGTGATTGCCGCGCCACTAACGACACCTGCATTCCTCCAGGTATAGAGAATGCATACCCACATGCAGAGGCGTGCATTCCATATAGGCACATAAGCACTGCATATCCTACCTTTCTCGCATAAAGCTTATTGCAAGAAATCAATCTGTCCATTAAAAATATGCACAGAGTTCCAGCTTTGAATCGCAGCACCTCTTGCACCGTACCGACCACACACTATAAAGTGTCAAAAGCAGAAACTAAGTATGCTAGATATTGCTCACGTCAGTATTCAATATTTACTTTTTAGTACACAGAAGTGTACATGTGTGCTGCATGCGATTCAAGAAGTTAATGGTTTGTGTTTGTGTCCAAATAGGCAGAGTTTTTCAGAACAAATTGTCTGTGAAAACAAAAATTTCTCTGAATTTTCTGCCTACCCTGATCCAAAACTCTGTGCACGCCACTGTCCACATGTCGACAAGAAACAACAGAAATGCTTTCAGTTTCTTTTTCAAATCCTCAATTTAAACCTCCCTCAAATGTCTCCAATCTTCCTAATTCTTTATCGTGATTTATATTTGGGGTATTATGCCGTGTTGCGATACCTCCTTATTTGGCCAACGTTTCAGGCAGCGTTACAGTGTCCACCATCAAACCTGTTGAAACTTAGTTGAGTAGGTACCTATCCAACTTGATAAATAAGAACTTCTTTATATTTTCTGTTACAAATAATGGCTTGGTACCTAAGCAGCAGCTCATAGGAAATCAAAGTGCCATAATTATATGTCTTACCTGAATGTGTTATTTTTAGGTGGCGGAGAGGTGTGCGGGGGACACGGTGAGTGCGTGTGCGGTCAGTGTGTGTGTGGCATGGGAGAAGAAGGGCGCTACTCGGGACGATTCTGTGACAAGTGCCCTGTGAGTATATCAAAATGCTCTTTTTTATTTATTTAATATTTTTCCATAAGTTACCTATCTTTCTCCAATACTGATACACATATTAATTTACTTTGTTACTTTGGCCAGACTTGCCCGGGAAGATGTGCCGAGTTCAAGGACTGTGTGCAGTGCCAGATGTACAAGACGGGACCCCTCACAGAAGAAGAGTGCGCATCCAACTGCACCTTTGTTCCCATCGGGGTTCAAGTTGTTGAAGGTTTGTTGTAATGTTTTGTACCCTTACCCTTTTGTCAAAAAGGCCATTGAAAATGCTAGGTGCTGTTTTGCTTTATGGTTTTACTAAAGTAGTGTTATGAATTTTCAGCAAACGAAGAGAAGGATGAGAACATGTGTGCCTACTACGATGAAGAATATTGCAGATTTTCCTATGTGTATGCCTATGACGAGAATGACAAAGTCATCATCAGAGCACAGCAAGAGAGGGAGTGCCCCCCTCAGGTAATTATCATGATTCTTTTCAATATTTTGCCAATTGACCATAACCTCTAATCTCTATTTCGGGAGTTATGTAATCCATTATCATTGGAATTGTTAATTTGATGCATGTTTTGTGTTTCCTCAGGTCTTCATGTTGGGAATAGTGCTGGCAGTGATTGCCGCCATTGTGCTGATAGGATTGGCGCTAATATTACTGTGGAAAATGGTCACATCCATCCACGACCGGCGGGAGTTTGCCCGTTTCGAGAAGGAGCGCATGATGGCCAAGTGGGACACTGTAAGTAGCAAAGCACCTAAAACATAATAATATTTACTTTATTATATTGAAATATGGGTGTAGATGCAATAATTATTAATTGAGTAAGTACTTTTAGTTCCGTACTAGATTCAATTAAGTTTAAAGTAATTTTTTGTTCTATTTTCGAAATATTTTCAAAAATAAATGAATTGAAAAGAAATATCAGATGAATAATGGGGGGAAATTAATTTATTATTTAAACATTATTTTAGCAGTTTATTAATACGAATGTGTGTTTTTTAGGGAGAGAACCCCATCTACAAGCAAGCAACCTCTACCTTCAAGAACCCCACTTACGCCGGGAAGTAGAGACGCAGTCTCATTGTTCTAACGATAATCTCATTAATAATCTGATAATCTCATTAATAATCTCGTGATGTTTTAGGACATCAACTGACAATTATTATTATTCAGTCCAGACTGTCTCCTTTCATTGTCATCCTCGATAGCCTATTACATACACTCATCATCTTACATTTTGTTTGTGTTCATAATGATACTTACTTTTTGAAGTGCCTTTAAAATGTCTTCATTCTGCACTTATTGATAAATCAAAATTGTGATCAGATATCCAATATTTACAAACATGAACTAATGTCAGAGCTTCCAAATACGCTTCCCTTGGGTGACTTCCATCTTCAGGATATCCTGGAAACCTCTTGAACCGTTGTGCCAAATACTGAATACTCAGTGCGAGACAAAGTTGTAGGAAAAATGCTGACTAAAAAAGATTACAATAAGAACAGTTTCGAGACAAAGGGGAGTATAAAAGAGGACTTAGAAACGTCCTGCCTTACTTTTATTAGGTTTTAACTTTTAGTCACGATGTAGAATTATAAGGAAACTCGAATAGATTCACTGTATGTATTGTAATCATAGAGATATTAAAACTGTAGGCATTAATACAAATTAATGTCAGTCACATTTTACAAAACTTATCATTATGTATTTTTATTCAATAACAACTTTAATTAATCACTTGTGTGAGAGCGCCCGCAAACGGGGGACTTTAGTTGTGGAAACTACTTTGTCACAGTTGCCGTCTTCAAATGGAGTGCCCACGAGAGACTTTAGTTGCTGCAACTATTTTGTTATATAAATACAAAAACACTAAAATTTCACATATGTATGGGTTGGAAGAAATATAGTATGTGTGAAAATTGACTTTAGATATAATCGTTGCCGGCAGCCGTAACTAAAAAGTCTCTTGTGTGTGCACCTGCATGGCATATATCGTAATGAACTGTCTCCACAACTAAAGTCACTCATCTGCGGGGGCTCTCATTGTACCACATTGTATAAGCTAAATAAAATTACAAAAATTAAATGTTATGTACTAGGTACTTAAAATTACATTTTTGCGTTTGAAATTAATTAAAATCTTAGCAATTAAACATTCAAATTTATGTCTGCTTTGAAAGAAATACGTAATAATAACTTGCATTGTGTATACTTAAACCATCTTACTTATTAGATTCTTATATGTCGGTTCAGTGTTGGTCTAGTTAAACCTGTACTAAACTAATTTTCTAGTGTAAACTAGTACGCCAACCTTACGCGCCGCATAACATTTACACCGCATTTACAAGTAAGACGTGCGTAAATATTAAACTTGTACCAAAAGGTCTTACGCGGTATGAAAACTCTGATAGTTTTTTTTTTACTTTGTTGTGAGGCATAATATCCGCTGGAGCGTTTTATTGGCCATAATTTTTTTTATAAAACCTACAAACTTAAGATAAATTATGAAATATAGGTAGATTTATTGGCTTTAAAGGGCAGTTAACCGTTTATTTGTTTTCGTATCAATATTTGGAGGTATGACTTTTTGGATGAGCGAAAATCTCCAGCGCTCAACGCATTTTATCATAAATATTTTAGCGTTCCAGTGGATAAAGAAGAACAAAAAAAAATGCAATGTGGGTGTGTTTTGTGATCCAAAAGTCTGACCATTATTTGCTTAAATTTCAAATTCAGGAATTCAACATCATTATGGAATTTTCATTTCAATCAAGTAGAATGGAGATGTTTGATGTTAGGCAGTGTAAGAGAGACAGCAGATGCTAAATGGGCTAGAACCAAAAGGTACTAAGTCTGTGACGACATGAGTGATTGTCTATTCAGTGTTGTGAGGCCCTAGCATAAGAAAAGGTTTTGATTGCTGACCTCATATTTAATATATTACTGTCAAGTTATACAATGTGGTTCGAGACAGGCATGTGTTCAATGTATTTATTATTTACGTAAATATCTAAAAATATTATTATTTTGTGACGTAAATGAACAATGAATCATTGTTTGATTGTGGTTATTTGAATTTCCTTAGAATAATGTGAGACTTAATTTATTTGCTTTGTATTTAAAGCATACCAAATAATGACTAAATCTTCTATATAGTGTTTTGTGTGAATGTTATTTGATAGTTTATTTAATTAATTTAGAATGTTGTTAGAGGAGAAAAGCACAAATAATAATAGTTTTGTAATAATTGGCAGCATTTTGGAATCAATATTTTATTTTAAATTAAAACTTTTTGAAATTAAACCCTGTTATTTTATGTGTTGTGAATTTTATTTTAAAAGAAAAAACAATATTGAATATTAATTTATTGAAGGTGCCACATGATTTTGTATTTTTCGATATCGAGAGCAATATTTATAGATATTAACTATTATTAGGAAAAAAAACTTATTTTAAATGAACATAAAGTAGGCACTGATTTTGCTTAACATATTAATCTTAAATTAGTTTAATTGATGTAATAAATAGTGTGAATGTGCCTTCTAATAGCCTTCCATGTGCCATTATTATTATACTTAGTATGATCTTAAATATGAATCTTGGGGCCGTTTTGTAGCCTTTAATTGAAAATTTCTTAAATCAATATACATACATACCGTGCTTTTTACAAGCACTAACTTTTGTACATACTCTAATATTACCCATATTTCGGTAATTTTTTTTTATCAAAATAATGTTTTACAGTGAGGACAAGAATCTTTGTGTTGACTTAAATATTTTTTATAGATCTGCTTGTAACAAAAGTGTTGCTTTGTAATGATTGAGGTTAACAATTAAATTAAACTAAATTTAAAAACCAACATGTGTTCTGTTATTACTCTTTAATCCTGTCTGTATAATATATAATTAGTCTATTTAATATATTCTGGAAGCTAACGGTCACTCTCCCGTGTCTTCCAACAATCTAAAGAGGGAAACTAATTCTCCTAAACATTCTCACAGTTCATGTGCTTAGCAATGGAAACTATATATGTACTTCAATTGTCACTGGTTCCTCAAAATGTATATGGAAAACTGTATCGGACTATCCACCCTCAGTTCGTATTTACTAAAATACTTCCAAATATGATTAAGTACAAGTTTTATTTGCTTTCATTGATTGATTTCAGAAACAGGATATAGGGCAGACCCTATCTATCCTTTCATTCCTATCCATATAATAATGCATGTTTATAAAGTATATTTGCAATAACTGTTTTTAAAATATGTAACATGTGGTAATGTTAAAAGGTAAGTTAAAACGAATGTCAAAATAAGTTTGAGAACCTGTGCTATAAACCATAGATCGAAGTAGTAAACCTGGGTTTTATTGTCTATCAGTGTTTTATTTATTATGGTCAAATATCTACATTAATCACAAAAAACTCAGCAGACTGAAAAACCATAAGTATAATAACCAAGTCCATTATATCAGTGTTTTATAAAAAACTGGTAATAATAATATTAAGTCTGGGAATGGCATACGAAAGGTAGTTTTAGACGTGTTTAACAGTTGTTTTCCATCAAATCACACCAATTGCCTATCATACTCCCAACTTAAGCGGGGTTGAAATGTGGGGAGGCGCAAACATTTTTTTAATCCATAGGAGCCGGCAAGAATATTCAATAAACAAAAATCCATTTTTGTTAAGGCCAACATGAAGACAATACCATACTTGATAAAGTGACATTTTGATTTTTGTGTTTAACAAACCCTGTAGAAGTAACATCCAAAGGCGATATGAATGTATAAAGACGACACTGCAATTGCAGGGCTTTGTGACGTGGGCCCGATTCTTCAACACTGCAATTGCAGGGCTACGGCTCCTAAGGGTTAAAGGAAGTATAGTGTATATGTAGGTATATTATAATAATATGCAAACATTATCAATAATTACTAGACACAAACACAAGATCATCAGACCATCAACTCGCCGTACTCATCAATCCACTAGTCATACTCCGTAGGTACCTACTAAAGCGGGCCTTATCTCTGCCTCACTAGCGTATTATTGTGCTGCGTTGCGTAGTAGTTCGGCGTGGCAAGCGGTAATCCACAAGTGGCCGGCTGCACTGCACTGGTGTGATGAATTACATAATATAAAGACAACCAGTCCTAGTGAAGTACAAACATATTCATGGGTAATATTTAAAATGAACTAACTTTAAGCAAATTTCAAAGTTGATTTTGAAGTTCTACGAAGGTTCTATTCAAGTTCTGTTATTATTTCAGTTTTGTGAAACAACTGGCCAATAATGATATAATAACAGAACTTGACAATCAACTTTAAAATTTGATGAATTGTTCAAATTCTGTGAAACAACTCGTCCTAAGACTTGTACGTTTTATAAATCGGTAAAATTTAAATTAAAGTTTCACCATATTTTGGATATGTGTATCTTTTTCTTCTCTATATTTTTAAGGGAGGCTATGCCTCATTGCTCGAACCGCCACTGTTCAAGAGCCAGTTTCACTCCTTCCTCCAAACAGCATCCCCAAAGATGATTTGTAGTTTTGGCGCCAGTTAGAATGTCCTTTTTTCCTTTATTTTTATTTTACCAATTTGTCTCCTGTCTCCTTACCATTTATGGCGCCTTTTTGAAAAAAAAATTATCAAGGCACTGTATTCAATTTCATTACAGCGCCTTTGAGGTGATTTTTCACGAAAACGGCGCTATATAAATTAGCCAAATATTATTATTACTTAGTAATTGCAATTATCACGATTATTATTATTATACTAAGATTTAACTGGTGCACGTGATCAAAAACTCAGTCTCTTGTTAGACAAACAAACTTTGATAAGAGTGTGGATAGTGGATAGTAATCATTTCATTAGTGTCTAGTGTATTCTCAATTCTGACAGCCGTCGTTGTTCGTTGTCATTTCGTAGTTGATTATTGACATCTGTCACAATCTGTCAGTGGTTGTCATGGCGACCTCAGCGCCGCAAACCGCATTCAAATGCAGTAAAATTGTGTTGCCAAACGAAGTTATAAGTGGCGCAGTGATTGTAAATACCGAAGGAAAAATATGCAAAATCGTAACAACCGAAGAGCAATGGAAAACGCTTCCGAAAACTATAAAAATTATACAGGTCAGTCGTTAATTTATTGTTATCTCAAATAAACAATGTTTTTTCCTTGTTTTAACCTTCAAACAACCCTAATGCCGGGTTCACACGAGGACGGGACAGCACTGTCTTGTCCCAGCTCCGGACCCACTGTCCTAGTGTGAACTGTAGTTTGGAGGACAGGACAATGAATCAGGGATGTAAATTTAATTTTATTATTATATTTAGTTTACTTATATGTATTTTTAAATTTTACCTATTTATAAAATGTAAAAGTCTTAGGACGGGTTGTTTCACAGAATTTGAACAATTCATCAAATTTCAAAGTTGATCGTCGAGTTCTGTTATTATATCGTTATTGGCCAGTTGTTTCACAAAACTGAAATAATAACTGACCTTGAATAGAACCTTCGTAGCACTTGAAAATCAGATTGGAAATTTGATGAATTGTTCAAATTCTGTGAAACAACACGGGCAAGCTATTTCCGCAGAACAGTGTCTTACCCCCACCTCCGCGCCCTGCCACATTGACCGTAGCCAGTCTCTCAATACGTACGTATCTCGGCTCTCGGCACTCTCGGCGCTCGGATCTCGTATTTCGGCTTAAAAGTGGAAAAACACAATACATCTTGGCATAAAAGACTTAATAATTTTCGCGTACTCGCTCGTTACGCGCGTCGTCGTGTATCCATTTTCGCAACTTTCCCCGTTTGAACTGCGGTAGAGTTTCTGTGTTGTCTCATCGTTCTGCCCTGCGCGGTCCAGCTGTTCACGGAGCAGGTACAAGACAATATTGTATTGTCTTCTGTATTGTACCTTATGTGATCCCGGTCTTAACCAGTGGTTCTAAACATAAATATTAAATTACGTGGTTAAGAACATGAAAAATGAGTAGGAACCTAAGTACCCGACAATTACGTGGTTAAGAACTTAAAAAAATAGTAGGCACCTGAAGTAAGTACCCGACTTACAAGTAAACATGAGCACATGAGTTTGGGTCATGGAAAATCTTTGAAATATATTTTAATTTCATAATGTCATGTTTATTTAGGTGTCCCGTGGGGTTTTGATGGCAGGAGTGGTGGATTCCCATGTCCATATAAACAGCCCGGGACGCAGCGAGTGGGAGGACTTCCCTTGTGCCACCAGGGCTGCTGCAGCTGCCGGGGTCACCACCGTTGCAGACATGCCCCTGTAATTTTTAGTATTCTTTATCAGTTATAACAATTCACACCGAGATTTACCCGTCAAAACTAGTGGCGGCTCGTGACTTTTGAGTGTGATAGAGTGCTAAGTTTGAAAAATTTGACATTATTGATGTTGTTTAGTCCAAAAATTTTCAGGACATTTCAGCTTGACCGTGCGCCGCACAGATTTCCTGAAAATCTTCATATAAAAACCGAATTTTCGAAAAAAAAATGACGTTTTCGACTTCAACATCAATAATGCCATTTTTGTAATAGTTCTAGTTTACCCAAAAGTCACGAGCCGCCACTGGTCAAAACATATAATCTTTGATTTAAATAAGTGCTCTTATCTAGTGATTGAGCTGTTAAAACTCATTATTTATAATGTAATTAAGAAAGTAATGAATTTTTTTTTTTGGAGTAACTTAATGAGTAAAACCTCAAATTGTAATATCTAATTATTGAAGACAATATTAGCGATTCCCGGTAAGGCAAGGGTCCTGGGTTCAAGTCCTAGATGTGACCGTATCTGTTTCTGATTTTTCTGTTTCAAATATTCGTTTGGGAATCGCTTATATTGTCTTCAATAATTAAATAATGTTTTTAAAACACCTCATCTATCAGAAATGTGTACCATGTCAATGGACTATTTTGGATTTTAGCAACACTCTATTAGTCCATTGAAAATGTATGCGCAATCAAATCAATTAAATAAGTAATTCTCCCAAAAACTATATAAAATCCTTAAAAGAATTAAACTAGATTTTTAAAATATATATTTTTTATTTTTAGTAATTCGATACCTTCTACTACAACTCTTGAAAATCTGAGAGTGAAAGCAGATGTGGCGCGGGGAACTGTGTATGTTGATGTTGCGTTTTGGGGAGGTGTTGTTCCAAATAACCAGGTAAGTAATAATATTCTCAATTGCCTACCTGTACCCTTAGAGTAATAATATACCCTGTACCTGAGGGTGACCGGATAACTCATCAAAATGACAATTTAACACACCTATAAAAAGTGTTATAAAGTTATGAAAAATGATGAAACAAAAACTAGGTTAAATAGTTACATATGTTTCAACACTTTTCATAACCTTATGGCACTTTTTATATGTGTGTTGAATTGTAATTTTGAGGAGTTATCACGGAACACTACCTCAGATTTAAAAAAGGTTAATTTTTAAACTTCTAAATGCACCCAAATTATTGAAATAACACTTCGTTTCAACTTAATTAGTACAAGAAACAACTATTTACGTCGGGGAGATGGAAAAACACGCACAAAATCGGTTATTAGGTTATTTATTTGGTTAGTTAATTAGTTTATTTGAGTTGTTTAAATAATTTGTGCGTAATTAGGTTGACACGGAATCTTCCGGCAAAAATCACATCATACTTACTAGAAATGGCATCTGAACACGGGAAATATCGCACAGGTGTATTAATTTTAACAACTTAAATTGGAACTTTAATGTTTTTTCCATCTCCCACAAAGTAAATCGTTGTTTCTTGTAGTAATTATATAGAAACGAATTAAAAAAAAATTGATTTCTTTTTTATTAAGACCGGCTTCATTATTGTCCCTAGAAATCTTAACAATAATGTGAAGAAATACATCTTTTAATTTCAGAATGATCTTGTGGAAATGATTTCAGCTGGAGTTGTTGGATTCAAGTGTTTTCTGTGTCCTAGCGGGGTGGACGAGTTTCCAAATGTCACCGAGGAAGATTTAGAAAAGGCTTTGCAAGTGTTGGAAAAAACTGATTCCGTTTTAGCAGTAAGTGCATCTGCTTATTTAGAATTTTAGAGAGTCAATATTATAATAAATAAATGGTGTAGGTACCTTTATAAACGTGTAATATAATGAACATAAACTGTACCATTTTGATAATTTTTTTTAGTTCCACGCCGAGTGCGATTTAGATGAACCATGTAAAGAATCGCATCAAAGTGAGTGTTTTTAAACTGCAATCATGAGTTAGTTTTATTAGGATTTTGGTATCACTAAATAAATATGATCAATTGTTTTCCAGATCCAGAAGAATATAAGACCTATCTAGCGACTCGTCCTCCAGAAATGGAACTGAAAGCGCTCAAGTTGATCATGAAAATGACTGAGAAATATAAGTAAGTATCTTCTAGATCAAAGTTCTGCCATCCAGTTTTGGACAAAGGTCTTCCTCAAACGTCACGTTTTTTGAATAATTTTATGAGGGCTCTCACTCCACCGATGCAGGAATTTACTTAATATCTCTGATAGTTCGAGCTATGTAGCGTAGATGACTAATGCTAGTAGCTTTTGACCGGTCAGTGACTGAGTTGGCATCGCATCTGGTTCCCACCCAGGCGTCATGAGTTCAATTCCTCGGCTGGCTAAGTCCTCCATAACAACACAAACAACAATTTACACTTACTGTGGTGGTAGTAGGAGATTCTCAAATATTGTCAGGTTATTCGTAGCCAGGAAAGTTTTTCTTTCTTTATAAAAAAAAAACAAAAAAGTTTATATAGTTCTCCAAGAGATGTCTCTAGTATACAGGTTTGCCCCTCCATTTCAGAAGCAAGGTAAGCTTTGTTTACAAGAATCTCTCACAACAATATCTTTTTCGAATTTGATTAGTTCCTTAATTTGTCTGCAGGGCCCGTTACCACATAGTCCATGTGTCATCAGCCCAGGGAGTGCCCCTGTTGGATGAGGCCAGGGCACGGGGGGTGAGGATCACGGCAGAGACGTGCCCCCATTACCTCACGCTGGAGTCGGAGACCGTGCCCCACACAGCCACCCAGTACAAATGTGCACCCCCGGTCAGAGACTCTCGTAACAGGGTTAGTTACTGCATTCTTAAATGTTTAATAAAATTTCAACTAATTAAATATCAATATTCATAATATTTAGATTTTATGGCTACCAAAAAGGCACACTCATATTTTGGTAATAGAGTGTAGTATAAAATTAAATTTTACAAAATTATGAGATAATATTTAGCTATTTGCATTTCAATTAAAAAAAATGGTGTCTAGGAAGAGTTGTGGGGGTGCATAAAGAGGGGCGGAATAGACATGGTGGTGTCCGACCATTCCCCGTGCACTCCGGTTCTGAAGACAAAGAGTTTTCTTCAGGCGTGGGGAGGGATCTCTTCACTGCAATTTGGTAAGTTTATCACACATACAAATTTCTCTAGATGGCGGTGCTTAAACCAATGCTGAACTAAATTATCTGATTCAAAATTATTTGGCTTTTTGATCTCACTTGTGTTACCTTATAATCGAGAAGTGTTATTAGAAAAAAGTTTATGCTTACATAAATCATTGGCACTATAACTATGTACTACAACCCTTGGGGCATGTTAATCGCCTCTATTAAACTACTGCCATTCTCTTTCTATTGCTTTTCAATTGTATGCCTATACCACTATATCCACTACCCAAGCGTAGGCCTCCTAAAACTTCTTCATCTAACAGGTCTATTTTGATGTAACATTTTTATATAATTATTAATGTTCTGTATTCTTTAGGCCTCCCCTTGATTTGGACCCGGGCCGCAGCCCTGGGGCTCAGCCTGTCGGAGGTGTCCACCCTGATGAGTGTAGCCCCCGCCCGCCTCTGCTCGCTGCAGGGCTCCAAGGGAGCCATACAGGAAGGTCTGGACGCTGACCTCATTGTGTTTGATCCTGATGACTCCTCTGTGGTTACACAGGATTCTATACTTTACAAGAATAAAGTAAGATATTACATTTTTGTAAATACAATTATTAAAACAGGTAACTGGACAATTCAGGGCACTTTTGAAAACTGATGAAAATGGAACCATTAAAACAATAACTGCCATTTGGTGGTGTTGATTTGACATGCTCATTGTAAAAATGTTATGTACAAAAATGTCAATCATCATTGTTCCAGCAAGGTATTTAATAGGCGTGAATAATACTAATTATATAACTTATGTAAAATAATATTGATCAATTTATTTAAATGATCATATCCATATTGTGATTAATTTTTGGATATGCCGTGTTGCACATCTTCCTTTTTTGGCTAACGTTTAAAAAATTAAAAACATACTTTTGGCCGTGAAAATCTCAAATCATATCTGATAATTTTCATGTTCGGGACCTTGGTTCCAAGATTCTACACCTCGAATAATGACACACTGGCCGTCAGATTAATTACACAATCTAAATCAACTCTCAGATTGCAGCACAAAGCTAGATTCAGATTATTTGCATTATTATTTTACATTATAAGATTAGAGTGTACAGAATACATATTACATAAATCTTTCTGACTGCATTTTTGAGGAAAGTTTATAATGTTTTTTATTCCAGGTGTCGCCGTACCTCGGAATGACGCTGAAAGGAAAAGTATTGAAGACTTTTCTCCGCGGGCAGCTCGTGTATGATGAGGGAGTATTCTCTGAACAGCCCATTGGGAAACTTCTACTCAAATGAAGTTGTTTCTGCTAAATAATATAATATCATGTCTTCCATAAGGTTAATATTATGTAAGTATTGTGAAGTATTTACTGTCAGAATAAAGTACAATACTATCTAGAGAAGATGACTTCTTCGTTTCACATGAATTTTTACTTGATTTTATGTTTTCACTATCTTCTTTTGTGGTAAAAGCTTGACCTCTATTGTTGAACTTTTGATAAATATATCGTTCCATAAATATGTTGTACCATTCTTCGCCTTTGTGAACTAGAGGTTGTGGATGTTTAATCCTTAGCAAAGAACAGTAGAGGATATTGTCAGGTAGGTCTGGGCATCTAGCATGGTCGACCGATATAGGATTTATCAATAATGTCGATAAGTTGTCATCGTTCCCGAGCACGATTTCAAATCACCAACGTACCAACAACAGTCCACGTTGAATAAATTAAGAACACTTAGTCATAATGAAAGGTTGTTTGTTTGTTGGAGAACTGCAGTCCTGCTGTGAACGATGACAAGTTACCAACATTATTGATAAAACTTATCGATTGACCGTGCTAGACACCCAGGTGTGCAATGTATAGAATATATGATGCATAGAATAAAAAAGAATACAAGAAATGCGATCTGGGCGTGTTGTGGCCAAAAGTCTGACCATTATTTACTTAAATTTCAAATGCAATTAAATTTTAAATTGCACATCATCATCAGAAATTTTCATTTTGATCAAATGGAATGTTGATATACAATGTCATTCAATTAGGAGTGACATAGCTAGAACCAAAAGGTATTAAGTCAGTTTAGCGGTTGGTTTCCATTTAAATCTACGTGGAAAGCATTTCTATAAGGTGTATTGTCTACTAGCACCTAGCCTTTCCTGAGCTTTATTCTGCTTTATGGGAGGTGGGAAAAGGAGATGGGATGGTTTTTCGAAAATACCGGCAATTACAAGAACCTACACTTCGGATTCAATTACAAGTAGGTTACTGCAAAATGGTAAGTAAAGTATCAAAATGGACGGTGCAGTTACTTCCATGGTATATTTATGGTTACTTCTCTGCACGGCTACCTGGGCTCTGAAGTGGACGTGTATTGTATTGTGTCGAAGCGTAACACCCTGTTTCAAAAAAATTTTGAACTAAATATTAAATGCTTTTTTTGTTGGTTTCTATATGTGATGTAGATTCGCCAGTTTCCCGCTTGTACTACGAGTTTCCGAACACCGTGTATGTGAATATAGATAAATTCAATCAGTAGATGGGACACAATCGGAAATGTGCCAATATTTTTTAAACCCATTATAAATTATAAAAATTCGATATTTTCAGTACTTACTTAATCGATATTTTTCAAGATGATTTGTTGTGTAATACCCAAGGAAGTAAAAACCGATGGAAAGGCAATAAAACCCATATTCCATATATTTTTTTATGTCCCTGCCCCCTGGAATAAAACTCCGCCCTCAACTACCTGTTGTCATGGTAATACGGTAAGTAGATACAGGGCCGTATTGGGGATTTTTATTAAATAAATTTTGACAACGATGTAATTATATTTTTATTAACAAATACAACATATATATATATAATATTTATACAGGCTCGGAAGTACATCCATCATTAAATATAGTACTTGAATTTAAAAAATGATAAACTTGTTTTGATAACATACATCATACATATTATTGCAACCGCCGAAAGGTCGCTCATTAGTATTATGATTATAGCTTATTTTATTTAGATACATATAATACAATAATAATCATGGTTATGTTTGTTTCTTTTCTTTTAAATGAGTCGTGTAATTTCTATACCCGCTATATCAACTTTCATTGATTTGGAGAAAACCGCAAAAAACTGTCACATCTCTAGCGTACATAAGTAATTGCATTACAATTTTTTATATAATGATTTGCATTAATAAAATTTCGAAAAGCATTTATTTTTCTATATATGTCTAGCAATAATTAAGTAATTTCGATAAATAAAACGGATAAAGCGGATTTTGATACTCACTTCGTGATATAGAGGCTTTTGAAAGTCAACTGAGCCGACATGGCGGGTTTAGAAACACACACGTAGATCATTTTGACACACGAGCGTGGCGTCAGAGCGGCGGCCATATTGTATTTTGGCAAAATAACTGCTTGTGATTGGTTGAATCCGATATAGCGCGTTTTGATAGTAACTTTCTGTATGATATAGCGGATTTGGTTTCTCACTCGCAGTTTTAACATGGTTTTTGGTCGTGATAAGGAGGGTTTTGTAACTCAATTTTTGGCTCCTCTTGTTGCTCGCAAAAATGTGAACAAGATGTCATACTCAGATCATTTTGTCAAAAAATCGTATATAGCGGGTATAGAAATTATAGGATTCAAATATGCTTTTACTCGCCATAGTTTGCGTCAATAGCTCGTGATTATGAGAGAAGCATTCACATAATAAGTGGTAGGTTATAATAATGAAAATAGTATTGTATGACTTATAAACTAAAAAATAATAGTATAATTAATAAAAATATTAAATAAAGTATTAAAAAATCAATTTACACTTTATAAATAAACAAAATTATACTAATCTACAGATTAAATTTTATTTGTAAGATGGAATTCCATTACGCAAATTAATGGACATAACATTACGCAAATTACATCGCACATGACTAGAAAATCAACTTAGAAATTTGAACAATTCATCAAATTTCAAAGCTGATTTTCAAGTTCTGTGAAGGTTCTATTCGAATTCTGTCATTGTTTCAGTTTTGTGAAACATCTGGCCAATAATGATATAGTAACAGAATTTGAAGAGAACCTTCACATCCCATAACTTGAAAATCAACTTTGAAATTTGATGAATTGTTCAAATTCTCTGAAACAACCCGTCCTAAACCTGACAAATTATTAATATTTCATACTCGTATGTTCTGTTAGTTTGAGTTTTCATTGGATCATAATAGATTGCACCAATTTGTTTGGCCAATTGGCGAAATCGGTTAAAGATATTGGCATAACATAATATAATAATAATGATAGAATACATCATTTTAATTTAGATATAATACTTTTTTTATTTCCAAACGTTATGTGATAATTTGGGCCTCAATGAATACTTTGCACGTGCAGTAATTTACTAATCTAGAATACCTACTATAAATTAATATTCAACAAAAGTAAAAGGAAACGAGATGAAGAATACATAGAATACGATAGTTGATCATTGCTATAATTCGAGATATCTAGGTACTTGAAGTACACAATGAGGTAAATCCGATTAAATCGGTAACTATGTACATAAGATCCATTATCGGTGTATCAACCAATAATGTAAATTGAAAAAACCAAGTCGGGCAGCAATGATTGAACATTTTTAAACACTACAATAATGAATAAAATATATTAAAAATACTCACTTGTGATATTTAATACCGGGATTAGATTTAGATTTTTCAGAGCTTTGTTGGAAAATCATTTTTCACTGAAAATAATAAAATACGGAAGACAAATCGAGCGACCTTTTGGGAAGCGAATGTTATCTGTACAAGTTTTTTTGCGCCAAATGACCATGACCCCAAGTATGCCCTAAAAGCTGCTTACCATTCTTTCTATAAAGATTGTCATTCCTTAAGTTCTTACTTACATTGTAATACCGCAGAGAGGTAGGTAGGTACAACTGCCCGAAGTTAGTGGAATTATTATGGCCTCCCTTTTGGAATTGTCGGGAGATTGAATACATTTGGGGAGGGAATAAGAAGGAAAAGAGGAAAGTTGTGAAGGAGATCTGACTATTCAGATTTGGTCACAAAACATTGGTTCAATGATATTTCATCAAAATGAAAATTCAACACGTTTGAAAAGTCATATAGAGTCATTAAAAGTGATAAAACAAAAACTAGGTTTAATAGTTACCTATGTAACCTATTTAAACTAGTTTTTGTTTCATCACTTTTCATAACTTTATATCACTTTTTGTAAGTGTAAAAATTAATTAGAAATATCGCAAAAAGACTAAATAAACTCACAAAGAGTAAACTCGTAGACAGAAAATTCCTTATCGCAATGGTATAACGCGCCGAACGTAAAATGGGAATAAATTTGAGCACTACATGTTAACAGATTTACACCGGATTTGTCTTCAAAACATAATGTCACTAACCTCCAGCGTTTTAGAGTCACATATGACCGGACGTCCATATTCTTTAAAAGTGTTTTTATCATTTTTCTATCATGCGGAAAAACGCAATTTTTTTGACGTGAAATAATATTTCCAGTTTGCCTGAAATATTTATACTGGAATCCATTAATAAAATCCTAAAAATAGCCAAAATGAATCATTCATATTTCGGGCCGCTATCGTAACAACCGGTTTACCTTTAAAAATGATTTTTTATTATATGAACGAGATAAAAGTGAATGTACAGTTTTTTTTACTAATTCCCCAAACAAAACGAACATGTTTTCGAAAAATCGAGTTCTCAATTTTTCTATGATTGAAGTAAAAATGTGGTTAGCGTTTTTAACAACATTTTCACGTTTGATATTAAAACTTTATTATTTAGAAATAGTAATGTTTATTTTAAATGCATACACCGGGAGAATAATGTTATCTAGTATCTAAAACAGTATTTGTTTTTACGGAAAATTAAAAAAAAATTATATAGCGGATTTGAAATACACAGAAAACCTTGCAAACTGAACAAAAGTGATAAAAGTACTGAAGGGTTAATCATTACGGTGTTTAATGTTATTTACACTTCAATACTTAATTATATTACGATACGTACATACTGAAATATTATTCAAAAAACTTTTAAACTACTTTCCGGAGTTTTAAGTTTTAATTTGTAACCCGTCTTTATTACCTTTGTGCATATATGCATGATGCATTTACCAAAGATACTTTAATATTTCTTCAAAAAACCACAATAATATGACAATCAATCTAAAATATAGACAAAAGCAATAATATTATAATATACTGCACTGATTACGACAGAACTCGCGAGCGAGCTTGAGAACTCGAGAACCCGCGCTAAAATGACATTACAGACCGAGCGACGAGTACTTCTGTATGTATTTCTATACAGATATGCTCGTCGCTCGGCCCGTGACGTCTGCTCGCCCGTGAATACTAGCTTACGCAGTGTCTTGCGCAGGTAAAGTCGATGCGAACGCGACGCGGCGCGAAATTTTTAAATGGTCACCGTCACCACTACTTGGGAATAGCCTATGTAATGTTGCCAGATGCATGGTTTTTACCACGTTTTCATGGTTTTTTGGGTCATTTACTTTTGAGTGAGATACAAAACATTTTATAACATAGGCCGCTGGGGTTTTGCATGGAAAATCCCGAATTCACGAATGTAGTAGTTGATCTTCAGTACTGGTTCACAATGTCTCTTTTATCCAGTTATTACATTGGTTAAAAAATACTTGTTCTCTTCTTTTGCAAAATCACTTTGCGGCACAATTAAATATGGATTACATTAATACATCGTGTAATTTAAATTGGGTACCTTCTCTAAGATTTATAGAAAAAAAAATCATTATTATAGTTATGGTAATAGGTACCGCTTCTTCCTTATCTTATAAATCAATCGATAAAAAAAAAAAATTACGTCTTTTTTATTTGTATGGTGGCGTAAGGTGTGTTTATATTTAAAAATGGTATTTTATTCAAGGAAAAAATATAAAATAATTGTTATTAATAAAGCATCAAAGATAATTTATTTAGATACCCGTTGTTTCCTTACTTAAATATCACTAAAAAGCTTGCGTAAAAAGTTGTTTTTAAAACAATAAAAACAAGGTTTTCAGTTAAAATTTCGATTTTTTTTACCCTTGTAACTGGGTTTTTCATTATTTGGAATATGGCAACACTGGGCCTACGTGATAAATATCACGTGGCGAGCGGTGCATAGCAGCGGACGGGCTTTCAGCGACGCGATCAGTTGGTTAGAAATTTTTCACGCGAAGTGGGCGCGGCGGTGTTCGCTATTTTTGATCATGTCTGAAGTAGAGATTCTAATCAATGCTATACAAGAACGTCCTGCACTCTGGAACAGAAATAACAAGAGATATCATAATCGTCTACTATCTCATCGTGATTGGGAGGCAGTTGCCAAAATAATCGGTTCTACAAGTAAGTGCGTAGAAAACTTTCTTCCAGATATGCTGGACATCCTTAATAAGCATACATTATTTTAAATACAATTACAATGTGGGGCATCTATTTCAGTCTTCGGATAGTAAAATAATGCAATTTATTACCTATTGCGCTAAAATTATGATTGAAAAATTTGCCATGTTAACCTGGCGGCCATCTTTAATTTTTATTACAATAAAAAGAAAGCAGGTTTTGATGTGAGTTTCATCAAGGCCAAACAAGTAAAATTTTGGCGCCCCTTGTCAAAATAAAGTGTTATCGGCGCCTTGGAAATATGGCGTTTTAAGCGGGATCTCCTGCGACCGTTTCCACAAACAATACGTCAAACATTCCTCAAAATTAGCGCAAACACTTTTGTTTTCGTCCACATTTTGTCTCCCCCCTTTGTTGAAATATTGGTGCGCGAGTGGGCGTGGCCATAGACATGTTGTCATTAGTTTATAAATGTCTGATGAGGAAGACGTGCGTGCTATCAGTTTTTCGCTGTCAACAGTCAAGATAAATTCTGACGAAAAAGACGTTCTTGCAGTTTTCAGAAATCCCAGGGAGGAAACATAGATTTACATATTATCTTCGACCTCGAAATTTGGTAAAATCTGATTTGGAAAAATCGAAAAAGAACAAGAGATTTGCTTGTATACTATCCTTACTATATCCCTGTGGCGATTTAAACGTTTATTAATTAATTTATTTTTTCAGGTCATACCGTTAAGAAAAAATGGAAAAACTTGAGGGACACGTTTGCTAAAGAATTAAAAAAAATTCCCAAGCCTCAATTGGGAGATGATGCCGAAAATCAACCAGAATATGATGGCACTTGGCCATTTTTTGAGTCCATGTTATTTATAAAAGACTTTCTTAAACCTAGAACATCAGATGGAAACATTCATGAACCATATTCCATATCACGTCCGACAGCAGAACCAGACAGACAAAATGATAGCATCGGACGACAAACGTCCTTACAAATTCGAAAGAGAAGAGGAGAAGGGTTGAAAGCATTCCTCGAAACCGAGAAACAAAAGAAAAAACTTGTTCGTAAAGAACAGCTGGACGACAATGAAGAAGACTTCCATTGGTTTAAATCTATTTTACCATATATGAAACAGTTGCCACCTTTAAATAAGTTACGTTTCAGAACACAAATGCAAGAGTTATTGTTAAACGAAATATCAAAAATAAATACACCGCAAACATCTCATTCTCAAAATAATTATTTTGCCAGTGATTATGACCAAGAAGATGTTAAGTGCTAAAACTTGTGATACTTTTTAATTTAATAAAATATAATTAAAAATTGTTATTTTGTTACTTCAAAGTCTCCGTCAATCAATAATACCAGACTACAAATACTGTACAAAATACATAAATATCTGTCACTCAGTGCCGAAAGGGACTAAAGAAGAATTTTATAGACAAAAAATTGAAGAAAATAAAGAATATCTGAAGGTATTATGGAACGCAGTAAAAACAGCTTCACAATTCAAATAACTCGAATTGATCTGACTGATACTGCTAACACACTTTGCAGACATCGGTTATCATTTGCCCAAAAACCATTAAACAAAATTAATACATTTACATGCTGATGAATGCATGCACAACTCTCACGCATGATGAATGAATGCATGAATGCATGCACAACATGCACGACTCTCATGCACAAGAAAACAATACATTTAGAATGAAAACTTTCCAAACCAAAAATTAATCACATAAATAAACTGAGAAACCATTGTGCGATTGGACTTAATAAACTTGACACTAAACTAATAGAGCATCAAATAGCTCTCTTCTTCAACTACATCTGTAATCTGGGTATTGATGGCGAAAATTTTAAATCAATCCCTCAAGCTATAGGCTACAGGCCTATTTCATTTTCAAATGTTCTTACAAAGTTTAGAATCTAGTTAAAAACCAACCAGTAGACTACTCAGACCTTAGACGAACATAAAATCTTATCAGACACCTAATCAGTATGGTTTTCTGAAGAATATTGGAATACAAGGTGTGTAATATTAAAAGAAACAAAAACCATTTTTAAATTTTTTTGACTAAAATAAAGGTTTTCTGGACTTTTGCTGAAGCTTTTGATATTGTCCTATAAAATCCTCTAAAAATGTGTACAACATACTGCATATGACTGGTCCAAATCACGTGTAACCGACCTCACTTAGGTACTAAATGTACACAACGTAACAAGCCTAAACAGATATATGACAGAGTTCACCAAGGAAGTACATTAGGTCCGATCCTGTTTTTTATTGTACATCAACTCTTTATGTCCGAAGACGTTATTTGCTTTTCATGTGTTTGCCGTGTCTTTTGATCATTGGACAAGTTTATATAAGAAAGCTACTGAAGATTAAATATTGGTGGGATAATAACCTATTGTCACTAAATATAATAGGCAAAAAAGTACATGACATTTAGCATAGATCCTAGACCACAACCAAGACTCCATAAATAAATGCAAGACTCGATGAAAACATAGCCATACATGATTGCACATTTGAAAAAAAGAACTGTAAATTAATAATATAAATATGTATTTTTTTAAATCATTTCAATATGTGCCTACTACATATAATAAAAAGTATATATTGTTGAATTTCAAAATGTCACGTACGTAAAACGCGAAATAATATCGTTTGATTAGTTCCACTTAATTGAGAAAAATATATCTGTAAAATTTTGTAGTTTAAATAATATATTTTTTACCCTCGCGTCCGTCCAACAACAATGCGCGATGCTACGAGCGGCGCGCATGAGATAGCGATGCCACTTCGCATCGCGCTATGGCGTTGACGTCGCCTACGTAGGCAGCCATGTTATAAATGGCAGGGAAAATAATATATAATGATTAGGTAGGCACCTAAGTAGATACTGGATTATACAAGCTACCCTTACCTAACCGCTGCTGCCCTTGTGATGTAAACACTCCATTGTATTTGCCAGTGGGTAAAGCAGGTCCCTGCGAGCTAGAAGCCTTCCCGCCATTTTCGTCAATGGACGAGGTGTGTGGGCGGTGGGCGGAAAGTGACGTCATCGGGCTATGACGTCAGCCGCGTGACGTCATCACTGAGTCACCGCCCGACATACAACTTGTTACATCTGCCGTGGCATACAAAATATTATAAGACAACATTTACATGTTCAGAATACTTTGTTTTTGCCTGGAATATACCATGAATATTATTACGATTCTGCTATGAATCCGCTTGGATACGACAAAGTTGAAATATAAAAACTGCTTATTTTTTTCAGCCAATAATAATGGAAACAGTTATAATATATCAATCTAATAATATATAATGTTTTCTCAAACAATTTTGTGCAAAATCAATATAAATTCAAGCGAAAAGGCCAAGGTTTCGTCGGCATCTAATAAAAATGCCTTGATAAAGGTAGGTAAAAAGTTTAACTTTGCCCTTCATTCTTTTATAAATAACATTCATCGTAAATTTGTTGATGAATATTTATTTTTAGTTGAAATAATAATATACCGTATGATCTTTTAAATTCTATTCCATTTTTGATATTTTTCCCCTCGCATTTTACTTTGCTTCGACCTTAACGTAACCTTTACTAATAAGATTGAATTTGAAAACAGAAAGTCTCGTCCAACCGCCTGGTAGGTGAGTAGGTACCAACTCAGTACCTACTTACTCACACAAGCGGTTAGGTAGGTAGGTACCTTTCTGATAAGTTTCTTGGAACTTTATCATGGGGGTATTGCCAGTGACATTATTGGGTGTTTCAAAGATATATTCACTCGCCGCACGGCGATAAAACGATGTACTCAAAAAAAATATCACTACAAGAGTCTGAAGTAGGTTAACATATGCAAAAGCCGATAGCGACCGGATATCTGATAATTATGTTTTTGGATTAGTTCTAGCTCGGATATTCGGTAGTAACTTTACACGTTCCTACCAGTGGTAGGTTACCACCACCGGTATGTTTCTAACAAATTAAAAATAGGTACCTTCTTTGACTAACAAACTGCATATGTTAGTATTGTTTTTAGCCATTCAGGTTTTCGCCGCTGGCCCCTGCAGGCGGTTTTTGTTGTGCTATATTTATCTTAATAAGTATTCAGTTTCAGCAGAAAATTTGTTGTAAAACAGCATCGGATTCTGAATAGTTATTAGTAAAGATATTTAGGTTGTTTCTTTATACTATTATATCAGTATGAATCAAAATTTCATCTGAACAAAAACGGTTTGTGTTCGCATTTTCTGCGAATATTTTCAACCGACGCTTAAAATTAGATACCAACAGATCATAACATATGCATCACCTACGTACCTACATCCATACCGACACATATTTTTTATTTTATTTTATCCAGCAGGACTGAGTGACAGTAAATAAATCAAATTAAAGACCAGTGAAATTTGAAAGAAATTTTGTTGTTTGTTTTCTAAAACAAAAACTGAAAAAATAGCCGCCACGGGACGTCAGAAATCACTAGTTAATAAAATCAGGTAGGGCCATAGACATATGAATATTAGTAGACCTGCCCTAAGTGATTAAAAGCGTATTATTCCCACTCCCCATACCGGTTCCATTGAGCCGGCTGGGCTCGCATATGGCTTCAAGTGAAATTTGAAAACGTGACGTCATCATTCTTGTGCGAACTATGGTCGAGGCATCATCGGTTCATTTTACGAAATAACACGGCAAAATGTTGACTTTTGATATGAAAACTTGTAAAAATAGATGTGAAAAAGAGAATAAACCCAATTGTCGTATTACATTCCATAAGTAAGCATTATTTTACTTTATTTTAAGCTTATTCACACCGTATTATATGGATCAGTTTTAGAAACATATACTATCACATCACAATGTAGCGATTCTCAAGTGTGCTCATCGTTGTTTACTGGGGTAAGTAAATTATGAGACATTTGTAAAAGTGTCTTAACTAAATACTCTGAAACTAACTACGACTCTGAAATAGAAGCTGCCTTACTTTGCCGAATTTGGACTTCGCAAATTAGTTCATAACGTGGCGAGTAATTTGCGCTCCCATGTAAAAATGTCTATTCATTCAAAGCAGATTTTACTTTTAAGAAGTAAATGGTGATATTATAATGCGAGATGCCTATTTACTGTCAGATTGATTTATTGACGAATCACAGTCAGCCTTACTCCCCTCGTTCTTCAACAGTTGATTTTACCCCTCGCCCTTATCTTCTCGTCTATTAATTCCTATGTCTGTGGGTAGGGCCTTCTTTATACAAAACCTAAAGTTTTGTACAAAAATGCCGCGCAACCGCCCTCCTTAACAGCCTGTATAAACAGGTAGGTATCTAATCAATAAGTTTAAAGTTACAAGTACCTAATAACGTTATAATAAGAATGGAAACTTTATATTATCAACTTATAATATTATGGTTACGCTTTTACTGTTTGTGACGAAATAGAGAAAGAGGATGTGCATAGAAATTAAATGTATTACCTACCTTGTAATTTATTTTTATGTTCAACGTTCCTCTGCAGTTGATTACAATACTGACGAACAGCGAAAAGGCATAGAAAGCTACTATACCTAGTACATATATATAATATACCCAGTAGTGGTTTGGTACCTACCTGACATGACGTCAGCGGTACCTACCAAAGGTGAAAGGGGAACCCCAACTACGTTTTCCCGACTCCAACCATTGTCCATTCACTAACTTCGTGCTATTTAATGCTACCAATCTTTAATCCTTGCTTTGTTAAAATACGATCTGAAGTACCCGGCTTTTCTCGGGCTTTATTCTGCTTTAAGCGGTGAAAACAATGAAAATTTTTGAAATCTCACATAGACCTTCCTCTTCTTTTTAAGGTCAAGTATTGAAAATTTCATCAATCTCGAAATAAAACATTAGATTTGTATAAAAATCAAATCCACCACTTCTTCCCGCTACAAACAATCTTCTTTATACAGGGTGTATCGGCACGTACCCGACAAACTTTAACCAGCTATTCCTTAGCATATTTGGAGTAAAAAATGTTATCTGCACTTTGCTGTCCGGTAACGTTTTTTTTAATAAAAAAATTATTATTCATATTTTAACCACATGTCACCACTGATTTATTCTTTGTCAAAGTTTGAAAACCCATCCTGGCAATATTTTATTCGAATCCCGTTGAATAATGTACGTGTGTTCACCTATATTGGCGCGCTTTTACAGTCACAACGAAATGGCACGGCACCATTCGTCTCATTTTTAACTATTATTATTTAGTGTGTGCGAAAGAGCGAAGACGCTTTCCGACATACTTGCTTATAACAGCTGTTGAACACGAAAAGCGATGCCAATGACAGTGATGTAGTGTGGAAATTTATATTTTTTTTGTTTTTAATTGAAAAAAAATGCTACCGGACAGCAAAGTGCCCATAACATTTTTTACTCCAAATGTGCTAAGGAATAGCTGGTTAAAGTTTGTCGGGTTAGTGCCGATACACCCTGTATACACAGATTTCCTAAGCCTACTAGAATGCAAGTAATTTATTTTATCATTTCTATTTTCTCATTCTAATCTCTATTAGATCAATAATTTATATAAACATTCAACCCGTTTCACGCGGTTTTCCCCGTCCATTCTGTGAAAAATGTAGGTACGAATATTTAAATTAGGTATGTAGGTACTTACTTACTTATGTATGATAAGGTTGATACGTCAGCACATTTAACAATGTTAATAAAATGAGCTCACGTTATCACAGCAAGATAATAAAATGAATACATTCACAAATTTCGACGGATTTGTAGAACTCTGAATATTTCAGAATGAATCTCGAGATAAGCTGTGGGCATAATCGTAATATTTATTTAGAATTGATGGATTGTTGAAATAATTGATTCTAGGACAGTGTAGTGGTGAATTTATAAAGGCATACGTTTCCCACAGTGATATCATTTAAAATCGTCACTAAGAAGCAGCCTTTTTAATTTTTTTTAAGGCAACACAATACCTATGGATATAAGTTATTCATATTTAAGATTAATAAAAACAGTCCCTTACCATTAAAACAGTTTGAAAATTTTATAAAACGTTTTTCAACTATAATATTAGTGGAAAACACCATCTTTTATTTTTCTACACAATGAATTAGGAACTTCCCTAGGTATTCGTCTAGAATTCAAGAAATTTCTAATGTTTTAGTAACACATTCATCATAAACAATAAAAATAAACCCCTCAAGAAAGATCAATTTTGCCCTGTTACGGAAAATTCGACCGTAGGTCCGTCCATTACGCCGGGCCGCGCGCCAATATTTTTTGACACGATTTCTTCACTTATGTCGTTAAGATTTTGAGAGATTTGCCAGGGTAAATTCAACCGTAGGTCTGTCCATATTTCACCAGGGCTGCGCGTCGCATATTTTGTGCATGGATTCTTTACTTCCGTCGTAGATTGCTTAGTAAGATTCCCACCTTATTTTAGGGTCACCACCCTTCTCCGTCTTAACACAAATTTTCTGCGGTATAATTGAATTTTTCTTCATTTTTAATGGATTTTTCGTGTCTGAAGTCTAAAAACAAGTTTGCAACATGCAACAAGTAAGTATCTACTGTGTTCGTATCAATATTCGCATCGATAACTATTATCGGAATATATTAAAATTTCATTCGAATGAATTAAATCATAGTCGATGTATTCCCTACACTAATGTCTCAGGAGAGAGAGGGACTTTTTATTTTAGCTTTCATTTATTTTATCTTGGCCATTAAAGGGTGAAAGTTTAGATTTTGTCTTAAAATTAGTATTTTATTTTAAACTACAATTACGTCCAAGAATAAACTTCTTTATAAAAAATACAGTAAACAAACTCACGGACGATTTTAGAAGAGATACTGACATAAACAATACAGAACTGGTATATTAATAGTAAGTAGGTATCACAACATGATAAAAATAGGAACCTGTTTACAATGAAACCACAGATTTATAAAAATTAGTTACATTAAACAATTAACAAAACCGCAGTTACATGGTTAATAGACATTAAAATACAGCAAATGAATTTAGACAAATATTCACATGATTTTGAATAGTGTTAATTAACATTTTTTTTTGAAATCGTGCTATAATAATTTAAGCTTTTTGAATCGGAAATTTAGAATTTTAGTATTAATAATATTGCATATATCTAGTTTGCTTCCTAAACACCCTGCGCACATCTTATTATAATCTCATATAAGCTTTACGTAAAGATGCTGTGACTGGGTAATGACTAAAAGACTAGTGACTAGTGCTGAGTGGCTAGTGACTCATGGACAGGATTCCACCAAACATTACCTCATCACCCGATACGTGACCTCGTTTCAATCTTCATTCAGGTTTTCAGCTTCTATCTTTGTAAAATTATCCTTCAGGCTACAATTTAGATAGTACCGTTAGCATTAGATTAGCTAACAAAATCGGAATAATTTATTTGGGAATACATGCTCATTTTTCATAATTACCTACCTATGTACCTAAATGGAGGGCCGGCCCAATGCAGGCGCAATTGGAGCAGTCCGCTCCGAACGCCGACTCACCAAGGTGCCAAGCAGCCAAGAAGACAAAGAGCTGATAATACTTGACATGTAATACAGCGCCTTTTCGGTTTTTACTGGCACCAGTTGCCGTTTGGCTCAGAAGTCTCAGGAACCAACCCTGCCTAAATCGAAATATAAATAAAATACCTACGTTAACAATAATTGAGTATATTGTTATAGTTAGTAGGTAGCAGTGGCGGTCCATGAATTTTCGGTGAGCTAGAGTGGTAAGATAAAAAAATACGACATTATTGATGTTGTATCTGGAAACAAATGGGGGTAAAGTGCGCTAACTTCGGGAGGTGATACTACATTATGGCAGAAATAAAAAGTCGAACCTCTATGTGAATGCTATAATAATAATAGTTGGATAATTTGTATAGCGCCATTTTTTGTGAAAAATCATCTCAAGGGCGCTGTACAATTTACTATGAGTTCGTCTATCTATTGCTACGCCACTGCCTCTGTGTAATACCTAACCTATTATATCAGACAGTACCAAATTTATTTTATTCGAATTACTTTACAGACCATCCATTTATAGACCTACATATAAACTATTCTAATCCGAACCCAATCTTTTGAACTAAATGTATTATTTTGAATTATTTACTTTAATATTGTATTATCATTGCGGTACGTAAACCCAAACATAAAATATAATAGGTATCTGGTACGTACTACATAATATTAGTCATATCGTGAACCACGAACGAACAACATGGTGAGTTCATAAATATGGCTGCACATATCTAGCTTCTTGGTAGGTAGGTAATTAACACTATTCTAATTTTTTAACATTATACCAAATGTGGTGAATATTATTCGAAAACATAGGTTCATTTTCATAGGCAGAAATGTTATTAAATTAAAACATATTCCATTCGGAAACTTATGGTAGGTACCTACAAGCTGGAATTGGTGAATATACATCAAGATTCAAAAAATACATTTTTTCAATCCCACAAAATCAACTCAAAATACAGGGTTTTCCAATAAGAGGTGTTATTTTGAATAGTCGGCTATTTCGGTAGATGTTACTTTTGAAGCTGTCATTTTTGACATTTGACAATTAGAAACTACGCCATTAATAAAAATGGAACGATACACGCTTCAACAACGCATTGAAATTATTAAAATTCACTTGAGTGAATCAAATGCAAATCATCTTGAGTGATGAGGCCCATTTCCACCTCGGTGGCTTCGTCAACAAGCAAAATTGTCGCATCTGGGGCTCGGAAAACCCAAGAGTTATTGTTGAAAAGCCTCTCTATCCTCAACGTGTGACTGTTTGGTGCGGTTTATGGTCCGGCGGAGTCATTGGACCTACTTTTTCGAAAATGAGGCTGGAGCAACAGTTACGGTGAATGGATTGTGCTATCGAGAGATGATTAATGATTTTTTATCGCCGGAATTGAATGGTATTGATCTGGACAACGTTTACTTTCAACAAGACGGCGCTACGTGCCACACAAGCAACGAAACCATTGATCTTTTACGATTGAATATCAAAATAACACCTCTTATTGGAAAACCCTGTACTATGTGGATTCACTTGTTACTCCCAGTTTCGCCACGGGGAAATTATTATACATAATCTGGTCGTAGCTTTAAATGACTTCAGCCATATTTGGTGACAGATGATTCACAGGCTTCTTCTTCCTCATCTACTTCCCCTCCTCACATACATTACAACGTTCTCAGAATTTTGGCTGCCAAAGTTCTATTGGCTCCGGTAACTGGAACTCTTGCGTGTTATGACATAAAAAATATGCAAATTTCTTTTGTGCAAGATAAATAATAGAGGCCAACCAACTCTTGGCAAAATATTAATTCAGTGACCTTTTGATAGTAAAAGATGTACAAAAATGCATTCATTAATAATTTTTATTGAACGTGGGTAAGTATTCCACAATCGCTTTTCATCTATGACTCAACACATAATATTAATTAACTAAGTATTCACGGTCAGGCTTTTGCATTATCTTTTTTATTGATATCAATATCCACAGGGGTAGGCAGAGAGGACGGACCGCCAAACTACTCGGTCTTAGCACACACTCCTGTCTCATTCACATTCATACATAATCTTTTATTATTCTATCTCTTGACATGGCCCGACTCAAGAATCTGATTCACTTGATCGTGCCATGTCTTCCTCGGGCGTCCCCGACTTCCGTGTCTACAAAATACGAAATGTGCCATACTTAAAAAAATATATATATATCTGAAGAATATTATAGGTAACTACCAAATTAGTATTATCTTCGATACCTAGGAATTCTAGTAGGAACATCTTGTAGTAATCTCACTGACCCAAAACATAGTTCTGAAGAACACATTGTTACCTTTCTGAAGTACCTACTTATCTACATTATCTGCATACGTTCGTGCAAATGGCTAATATTTAATTCTTTTTTTGTTTGCATGATTTTATTTAGTTGTGAAAAATTACATTTTTGTATGTAGTATAAACCTTTAAACAATTTATTTATATGATATTAAGGACACTTTACACTACATCTAAAAGTTATTATAGAATTTAGGCATAATCCACGAAAAGCAGCAAGGCTTTTAGCTTCTTTAACATCTGTCGGTAGCTCATTATATTAATTCTTGATATAGGTTCATACCTAAACCTTCGTTAGGTAAGTAGGTACTGCGCATACCTAGCTCGGTACCTACTCGTTCACCGTTCACCGTTCACCAGTATCGCCAGTCACTCCCATGCGGATGACGTAACCACCCCCCACCCGCTGAGAGCAATGACGTCAGCCTGTATTTTCGAGTTCCCGCGCGCGGCTAGTACCTACCCAGTCTACCCACAACACGAACAAATAATAATAATAATACTAGTCTACATTATTTTAACCGAATGAATAAAAATGTTATCTTGCGGGAAAATTTAAATTGTAAGTTAAAATACGTGGAAATTTAATATGCGTTCTCCACAGCAGATCCTTATAGACAAATCTGTGAAAGTCGTTAATTTCAAATGAGCGGGGAACAATTTTTTAAATGTTATAATCCTTTTTAGGTGCCGAAAAACGTTGGTACTTGTAATTTTTACTTTAATTTTTCATTGAAAATTTGAGTACTCTTCAACGTACCTACTATTTATTTAGGTAATATTATTTTAGTATATAATTATTTATACGCCATACAAGGTGGATTAGCTTTTTTCTCTTCTTATAAATAGCATTTGATTGTTCAAATCGGTGAAAACTTTCAGGCAACTTCACTGAACACATTTAAAACAAATATTCTAGTATTACTTCATCGACTGAATTAAGTTGGAGTAATGAAAATAATCCGATTTCATTATTTTGTATAATTACTTATGAAATTAAAATCTAATAAATTGGTAACTTGTAAAACCAACTCGTGCTTATGCCAATGAATCTATTTCTTTTGGAAATGATGGTTTAAGTAACAAATAAATTGTTCCTCGATAACTCAACACAATGAAAATTCAACACACTTTTAAAATTATTATTATTGTAGAAAGCAATCACTTTGTGGTTTGACATATTTAAAATGAAATAAAATACTTTTTGTTTTAAAACCACGAATTTTTGATAATTTTTTGAACCGACCGGTTTCGCTTTACTCAAGCATCATCAGGGTACAAATTATTACACACTTGTGCAAGTACCTACTGAATTCAAAATGTAAAAAATGGCGCTAGAGGCGAGTTTTTGCTACCTAATACCAATAAAAAGCAAATCAAATAAAATTAGCACGTGAAGATACGATTTCGTTTCAGAAATATTCGCATTGAAAATTTTGCATCCTAGACAATTAGTTAAAAAAAAAAAACGTTTTTTTACATTAATTTTCTTTTTTTGTGAACACCGTATAAACCGTTTGGGCCCTTTTTTTATTCATATACGTCATTTACCATTTCAAAGCAATCGGTGAAGAACTTTCGGAGATTTAAGATTTCAAAAAACGAACATTTACATTTTTTTTATATACCTACGAGTAGATAGATATCGTTTTGATCAGATCGATTGATTTACCAGGTAGGTACTTTATTACCCACATATTTACTTGGCTCTGTGTGAGGTACCCACCTATTAAAGCATATAATTTTATTTTTAGTTCTCTCCTATACTACATACAATTTGTGCATTTCGCGTGCACAATGTGAAATGAAACATAAATAAACAACTCGAACTGGCTTATCACAAGCTCGTTAAAACTTGTTTTATTCGTGCAATCAAAACTGTATTCCAACTAATAGGGTCTTTCCATTTAGGTGGGAATGCGCAATTAAATCTGGTTAGTATATTTCTGTAAAGGTGACAATTTTTGTAACCATTCGTATATAATGTTTCTGTACTATTAATTGTATTGTTATACATTATACGTACACAATCACAATAATAATTATTACTAACATATAAAAACCCGCTACCACTGAACAAATTTAGAACATTATCTGACAGTAGAGTTTTGTCCCTTTAATATTAAAATAATAACATGGAATTTATTGTATAGCGCAGTTTAGTGTAATTTCACTTCAGGTGCGCTTTACAACAAATATAACAAACTTAAAAACGGTAATTTAGTATTAGTGGTCATGTTCTTAAAATTATAAAAAGATGTAATATTATAACACTAAATATACTGTTTATACAAAGTGATGACAAAACTTAGAATAACAATAACAGCAGGACAGGACAAAACAAGAATATTAAAACTAAAACATAATATAAAACAGGAGGCATTTTGTGCTCAGAAATGAGAATCTTCTGAGCGAACATTTTAAAAAGGTACAATAAGGAGACAACCGAAACCAAACAATTATACAACCAGAAGTTTTAGAATATGGCTTCATATAAAATAGTATGTACAACAGCAATTAATCGAATGTGCGCAAAAATTTCACCTTTTCATTTTTCTGTCCAAATAAAATTGCTCCGACCTAACTTGTAAATGATTACCTATAGCTATATTTTTTAATCAAATTGGTATGAGAGTTCTATAATTTCAAGATTACCATTTTTATATAATATATCATTGTAGTTATATTTTTTGTTCATAGGCACAGCTCAAGTTTTTGAATTTTATAAAAGTCAAAAGTAACCGATTTCATAAATTGCCGGTTTGTTGGAAAAAATAATATCGGGCGATCCAGTGGAACGAATATCGTCAACTTGGTTTCATAAGTTAGATTTTTTTCTTATTTTTTTTTATATTTGTCTTTGGAAAGAGTTATGTTTGGTTACACATTATCCGTTTGATTTTTTTATTCGAAGTTTGGAAATATTTCATGTTGGAAAATATTTGAACTTGGAAAACGTTAATTTTCTGAAAATTTTCTTTTGGGAAAATTGTTCGTAAAATAGCTCAGTAATTTTTCAGTGAAGACTTTTTCGATATCATGTGAAGTTTGGCAAATGTACATATTTGTGAGAAATTTGTATTTTTCTGAAAAAAAATCTTCCTGGAAAATTAGAAAATCTGACAATTTAGCTCGGTAAATTCTTCCGGAAATTGGTCAGGACATCATTGAGATACTAATACTATTAGATTATTAACTGAAGGATCTTTTTAATATACCTAAACGTAGGTAGGTATACTCGTGAAAACCACAAACCAAATAATGCTTCTGGGTGCTAAAACTATAAATAAATGTGTATTATGCAATACCTACCTTCGATAAAGAATTATTTATTCCACAAACTGAAGGTGCTTTAATACCTATAGTTATCTATCTTTTATTTTTGTAATAATATGATCGTATCATTTTATAAACATTATCTTTATAAATTCATCAGTGTTGATGTCCATTATGAAAATTATAAATAAGATAATTTCTAAATATTCTTTTCAAAAAACCCACTTGAAGTAAAAAAAACAGACATTTTATGTAAAATTTCTTCGATTGTACACGTAAAATTTTCCCGACCCCAACTTCCTTAAGGCGATGCACTACGTCGTGTAATATTTTGAATTGAGCCGCTATCAATAACAACCCTTACGTAGATGGCGATAAGGTTTAAATTCCCGCTTAACACCATCCGCCTGTTTTGATTTATGCAAGAAAAAAACATGGCCAAAAAGTGCCTTTTATTTTATTTTGTGGATGTTCAGGCATAAATATTTAATTTTTTTCCGATCATTTTATAAATAACTTAATTTGCAACATTATACAATAAAATCATAACCGAAAATGGGTTCGTAAGTAGGAGATTTTGAACTTTAAAGCAGTTTTCATAGGCCTTTACATTATTTTTTTCTGGGCTTATAAAAAGACTTATCTAAAAAATACCCGATTATTTCAAAGGTCAAGATGTATTCTACTAGCAGTATTTAAGCATCTGAAACATTTCTAGGCGACCAAATTTTCAAACCAAAAACACATGATTTTGCATTACTACGTATGGCATCGCCTTAATACATTTAAACAAGAAATACTTAAGTAGGTACCTAGAAATTATTATGTTGTGAGTGCCTTCAATCTATATATTTTTACAGAGTAAATCATTTATTTAAACGTTAAAACAGATTATAATTGTTTCTTTCTGATATTGTTTTTTTTTTTATTGTTCATATTAGGTATTACAATATTAATTGTTTAAAAACACTTTTATTGTACTCATGCACTAAATTTAGTTATGATAATGCAAATTGTTATCTCTACAAGTACATTATTTTGAACGAGCGCGAGTGGTGCTGCGAAGCTTAGTTTGAGAATAAAATAAAGTTTTCCCGCTAAAAATATTGGTCTCGCCCACTGCGGCGTGTATTGACTATTGACTCACCGGGAGCGTCGAAGTACGTATTCAAATAATATTATTATTGTGGAGTGTGGAATCACCTCCAACACTCTCTTCAATTTTACATTATTATCGGACAATACTGGACTATTCGTATTAATTCTTCGCCGTCGGTAATATTCCTTAGGTATTGTGTAAATTTCATAAAACAACAAAATATTGACTTTTATAAGTGTTTCGAGTTCAAAAGGCTTTAATATGCATAGTTTGTAAAAAAGATAGGTACGAAAAATACTCTATCACGGTCAGAATTTTTCAAAGATGGAAAATGTAATCAAGGGATTCGAAATAAGGAAAAGTGAATGAAAATAATTCAAAATAATAAATTGTACAGTGGCGGTAGAAGTAGAAGGGGCCGGTGCGCAGGCGCGGGAGTGGCGGCGGCGGCCATGTTGGGATGACGCGCTATCCAGTGGAGTTCTCCGCCAGTGACGAGAGAGCTCGTATTTGACGTGGCTACTACGTACGATCCAGTCTACCCACTCCGAACACAGAAAGTCGGTGACGAGGAATACGTAACTGGTGAGTATCCATTGCTGAAGAATAACAACCCAACATGGGATGCGAAAACTGACCCCCGAAATATGGTCCAACGTGAACGTTATCCGATGGACAACGAGCGACATGTGTTGACAGTTTACTGGGAATTTGTGTTGAATATGGCGTCTCAAATAATACTCTGGCTGTACGAGTGTAAATTTAGAATTACGTCGCAGCAACGCTCGTCGCGGCCGATATTGGGACGGCCGAAGTTGTCGTTGCGTAGATCTTTGTTCACCGTCGGCAGTGCGTAGTATAATCTCGGCTGACATGTCCAATATCGCTATGTGGGGATATTTCCCTCCAGGGAACATGACGTGATGTGTGTTGGGAGCCGAGAATTGATGACCTTGGCCACTTGTTACAGGCGCCCCTCCGTGGCATGGACGGAATGGTGGAAGAGAACGGCACGGGAGGCTCCGGGGACGGCTTGAAGGTGGCCCCCGGCTCGGCCCCCGCGGGCCCCCACGTCGTCACCAGCATCGTACAGCTGTCCCTCCCCGCTCAGGCGCCCTCTGCCCAGGTATGTGCCCCCCAGTGCCCCAACCAACCTAACTCTTTGTTGACATGTCGGGGCTTATTATTATCTATTCCTCATAAATATTACAGCTTACTGCACTCTCCAAATTAGCTATGGGTTAAATATTGTGTTCTAAATTACACAAATTATTTGTTTTGACATTTTGATAGTGCACAATTTGCCAATACATATTATCACCTTGAAGGTAATATCAGTATCAGAGGCAGTAGTCATGACTGCTTCTTTATCTATGATTAATACATAATTTGGTGATAAATTTATTATTTTATTGTGTAAACAGTGTTGCAAATAATTAATAGAATAAATGCCATTATGTGAGCATCCAAGGAAGACATTTGGAATAATGTGACAAATTTCAGAGTATCTATCGTTACCTAACCTAACATTTGTGGTGACATTTTCATTGTAGTTTTAAATATATAATTGTGTGCATTTTATATTGCAATTCTTCCTCCATGACGAGTCTGGCTGACATTGAAAATTATTTTCATTACTTCATGGAACATTTCATATCGAAATATATTTATTTATTTGGGTATATCGACAGTTTATGTGTAAAATATCCATCCTGAAAATCAATTACAGATTTCCTCATGAATTATGTTGAAGCTTGTTTACGAATATTAAATTTGGCTTATCTTTGCTTCTTCTTCGTTTACCTTATAGACGACAGATGTGTAACTAATTCGGAGTTACATTTCTTTCATTAATCAATAGATTTTTTATAATCCCTCCGTAAATGTAAATAAAAAACTCTTTTTGATTTGATACATGCATTTATATCCATCTAGTTTTCTGTCTACTTACGTCCTTGGAAAGTGGCAATTGTGCAAAATTGCAAATTATCCAAATTGCTCAAATTAATTTATACTCTCTTTAGGAAGTTAGGTAGTTTCTTCAAACTTCGCTTTAAGTTATTTTGATTTGCATCCTACCGTGAGTTTCAATTGTTGCACTGTTATTTTACGTACAAATATATCTAAATATTGACCGTCTTAATAATTAGATTCTTAAATGCCCGTTCAACGTTGGTGTGGTAAATCTGGCCTCAAGCCTGGTTTAAGACCGTTTTAATCAAATAAACGCCGTGGTAACAAGTCAAGTTTTTTTACTGTTCTGAACTTACACGCCGCGTAATATTAACAAGGTTTTTTAGTAAAGGCTATGACTGTTTTGAGGATTATAACCAGTGTAAAAATAACGGGAACATAATATTAATTCTAAATTACCAATGCCTGCTTTATACTTTCGGCGAGACATTTGGAAAAACTTTTTCCGAGGTGAGGAAGTCAGATTTCTTGATTTTGACTATCGTGTCGCTCAGTTGTTGCTTGGATTATTATTGCTTGTGTAGTTGCTGCGCTCTATCACGACTTTGTGCCGCCAAGGTTAAATGGGAACAGCGATGCGATAAGTATTAGTCTCACGTTAGGGCCACCTTGGATGGTCTCTCTAAGAGTAGACAAGGCATGAGAGAGAACAGACAAAGCAAAGAAAAAGTGAAATAAATTAGTCTACTATTACTGAATACTCTACCCGGATGTCTGCTGCAATGTGGGAAAGGGTCTGTCCCGGTCCTGTTATATCAAATCAACGGTTTCCTGTGCTGTTCCTTTTTTAGATGATGATATTATAACTAATAATAGTATTTTCTGTAAAAGTGGGACACGGTGGGTAAATTCGCACTTTAAAAAAACACTTTGTATCGGTTAGATAATAATGAGAAGAAGTATTTCAGTTTCCGGAAATACAAAATGCATTTTAGTAGTCATTTAATTAAAATCTATTGTCCACTTGGCGGCCATTGTTATTTATGTGAAAGTTTAAAGTTTTTTTCTTCTTTTTTTTTAAACCCAAAATATAAACCTAAAATAGATTCTTGGTGAAAATAGGTTCTTAGTTTGGGTTTAATTAATAAAAATACATTTTAATATTATTATGTCATGTTGAAAAGATGTGATTTTTTTTTTTTTTTTTTAAATGAAATTTCTATTTGTACTTTTTTATTTTAGGTTACTGAAATATTTTTTTCTCATTGTAATATAATTGATATAAAATGTTTTTAAAACAAATTGTACCTATTAACTGTGTCCCACTTATCTGTATACTTACCCTCGTAATAAGCTCAATAAGTCAGTAGCCAATGTAACAAAAGCTGGTTTTGCATTGGTTCATTGCATAAACAATTTTTTTTGCTTGTTGATCAAATATTATTTGGTTATTCGTAACCATATAATGTTTCTTTCTTTTAAATACTGTGAGAAAAAATATCATTTGGTTGCCCTGAACACAACACCAGATGGAAGGACTTATGTAGTAGGACGTATCTGTAAAACTCACAATGCCTTTAGAGATGTACACATTTTCAACTGGAACTTGAAAACATACAAAATGCAATATTTATTTAAGAATATATACAGTTTATATTAATAATTTTTTGCTTGTAAATTTGGTCTCCAATACTTCCTTCAATATTACTGATTATGATTATAATATTTAATTAACATTAGTATGTGACAAGTGTATCAGTGATGTGACGATGTGTCCAGGTGCAGTCGGTGATCCAGGCCAATCAGCAGTCGGTGATCCAGACGCCCGGCAACCTGCAGACTGTGCAGCTGGCCGCCAATAAGACCAACGTCATCCTCGTTGGCAAGCCCGGCTCCGTCATACACACCACCCAGGGCACTATGCAAACGCTGCAGGTAATTCTAACTTCTCTTTATACATATTGACTGAGCTTTATATGGAGAGGGACGATGCAGAAAAGTCTGTTTTGATATGTTAACCCTTTGAACCATATAACTTGAAGAGCCGACGTTTGTTTCATTTCAGAGCTGCTGTGCTAGTGGGATTTTACGCAAAACTATTACCGCATTTTTTGTAATGTTTTTATTAAAATGAATTAATTTATCATCTTAAATTATCCACATTTGTGCATTGTGCTATCAATATTAACCTACGTCCCATAAATGATAACGTGATACTTTTACATATATCGCTTGGGGCAGGTCAATTTTTGAGGATATTCACATGGTTAAGGCTTCTGTTATTGGTTCCATTTGGATATCTTTTCAAGACCACTGTTCTGCTATATTACGACCTAAAATATTTAAACTAAACCTTATTGGCATTTTACAACGAATTTTTTTTATTCTACATTCTATCTTCAAGATGGCTAATAACTGTCTTGCTAGGCATCATTCACCACACATTTCTTAATATCTTCTCTCTGAGAAATGTCTTTCGGAAGAGAGGATCGGCTGCTGTCGTTATTAAACTTTGCCAGCGGAAATGCTAACCAATCGCCACAATTTATAAGAGGCTCTGTTTATAAATGGTCTGTTTCCAGGGGATAGAGTTTGGTTTCAGTTCAATGTACTGGTTTTAATAAATAACATTGTTTGTAATGCACTTTAATGGATTGCATAAGCAGGTTGTCTTGCCAAGAGCCAAATTGTAGTGAGATCATTTATCACATCACGATTTATTGTGACTACGTAATCCATGATAATGGGCCGACTTAATAGTAATTAGCTATTTATACGTTTTTAGTAATTACGTATGTACTCATCTAAATTAGACATATAAGCAGTGGCAGCTCGTTATTTTTGAGTCTGATAGAGTGGTAAGTTTAAAAAATTCTACATTAATGTTGTTCTTTAGTTCAAAACGATTTTTATTTTTATTAGAAAATTCTATTTTTTGTGTGAAGATTTTCAGGAAATTTCAGTTTGGCTTTTCTTCATACAAAAAATCGAATTTTCGAAGAAAAAAAAAAAAGAGTCTTTTTCGGCTAAACCAACATCAATAATGGCATTTAAAAAAATGTATATTAGCTCTCTAGTATGCCCAAAAGTCAGGAGCCGCCACTGAATAAATGTATAAGGCAATTCGCATTGTAATATCACTTTTGAGTCCTCGAAAATAAAATCTGCTTATGAATTACTAGTCCTTTTTGCAATAGTGCTACAATTGCTGGCTGCGTAAAAACTTTACTACAATTCCCAAATCGGGTATACAAAAGTTCAGGCTTGTTTCCAAAATTTAATATTTTGTTACACTATTTAGGGCACTTATAATTTACCCACCTCACTCATTTTTAGAGTCGCTACGCCAAGGCGGTTTGTTTAAAAAGGAACACCTGTGTAGAAAAGTATCACAATGTACTGTTGTAAACCGTTTCCTTATTTTTGCGAACTTAACTATTTTGCTCAGGGTCTGTTTATTTAAATTTGCACTCTTCGGCAGTCCATGTACGACTGATGTCTTAGTTTATTGAAAGCATTTTCGAACCCCCCTTGTGCCAAAAATGTGGTCATGTGGTTTGCCTCCAGCTTTTCGAAATAATACCCAGATTTCATGTTAGGCCAAGTCTATCAATTTGTATGTCTATGGATTATAATAAGAACTATCAAATATTTCAGTTATTGGTTTTGACCCAGTCACCTTACTTCTGCATTGTTCCTCTCTTCATATACTTAATATCTTTTGAATAAATTTCTTTATATACAGTATGTATTGCTGGCGGCATAAATTAACACCAGTGTTTTGTAATTTATGATATGTGAAAGGAAGCAAGTCTTTGAATGTAAAAAATAAATTCAATTTCTGCTCTCATTGCAGTGAATTCAATATAGTTATTGTGAAAATTGACTATTTCACGGAGGCAATAGTCCTACATCACTAGAAATAAAATAGATATTTCTATTGAACTGAAATGATCCTACAGCAATGATAGTGTCACTGCAAGTCTCTGATACTCCAAATCGTCGCTGTTTTCTTGTCTCCTGGAAAGTGGCCAATTAAGACTTACTCGGAGATGAGTTTATGTTGACATTATACAAGTTTGCATAGTTAATATCTCATCTTGCTGAACTATTAAGAAAGGACCACTCAATAAATATTACCAGTGCAGCAATGATATGCTGGATTTTCATCTATTTATAATTCATCCATTGCAGAACATTCAATATAGTCAATGATGTATATTACCAGATGGTTAGAAAACTGCCATTATGTATACCACAGTACAACTTGCTTATCGTGACTTTATATTATCTATGTACGTAACTATTCTAGAATGCTAATTCCTTAGTCCTAGTATTATTTTTTTGAAAAGTTGTGACTTGGTTTTATTGAAATAAATGTCTTGGCGCTTTGACCGGTTCACTGCCACCGATTAGGGTTTGAATTTAGTGTTAAACCTGTTAAAATGTCACTATAATTGAGTTGTACTTTGATATGGAATATTTGAGAAGTATGAAGTAGTCGATGGTGGTTGGTTGGTTAGGGTTGCCCCCGATGGTCTAATGTTGGCATTATTCAGATCAAACCTGAGCCGAGGTTGGTTGCTGACCCTATGCAGATGGATTCGTGCAGCGACGACAGCCTCTCGGATGAGGAGAGCCCCAAAAAGCGCCGCGACCTGCTCACGCGCCGCCCCTCCTACCGCAAGATCCTCAACGACCTGGGCGGGGCCGAGATCGCTGGTGAATATAACCCCCACTACCATTTCATCGTCGCAGACCCCCCCCCGCTGAGGGCGAGGAATTGAAAAGAATTGAGCATTCTCTAAACAAGCATCAGCTTATTCTGAAGAATCATTACATTTCTTCTGTAGCTTTTAATCAATGGAATCATTGAATCCAAAGTTCAACATATTTTATGGATTTTATTTGCTTTGTATGACCATTGTATCTGCCTAGTGAACACAAATGATTACTGTCTTTTTGCGTTTTTGCAGGCCTTCAGGCCGTCCATATAGGCTGTTAAACTGTGACCACAAAATAAAAGATTATATATATTTGTTAAATTCATGAAGAAAAATATGTTAATTTTCCATTAATTAACACTTTTTATTATTGAAGAAGATAATAAATACTAACAAATCTAAACGAAACATCAAACCGAATAAGACACAGAAAATAAAAAGATAACCTTCACAAATGGGAATTGAACCCAGGATCTCTGTCTTACCGGGACAATGTCTTTATCCACTCGATCATCGAGACCTAATTATTATACGTCATTTTTGTTGATCTCATATTTCAAATTCACCAATATTATTTTGCAAAAAAAATTTCACATATTTTTGGCAGTTATCTTTTTTGGATGATCACAAAGTTGTAAAAAATTGGTTTGTAACCAACATAGTGTCTCGGATAAACATATCTGACTATTATTTATATGGGATACCTGTTGACTTTTACTGAAAGTCTAAATGAATATTCAATTTTCACTTCAACAACTTTTCTTTAACTTTGAAGGTTATACCACTGATCAATGTATTATATCATTGAAGAAGATGATAATACTAGAAAACCTATACGAAACATGAAACAGAACAAATCACAAAATTTTATTTCTTGTTAATTTGTCAGTTTATTTTTGCCTCTTCACAGTTTTATAGCCTCTATTGACTGCACATCCCCTTGCTTCTATAGATTTATTTAATTGAATATTTTAATTAAGAGAATGCGATCCATTTCAATTCCAAACCTTCCGTAAAACCCCTCTTCTGTCTTGTTGTTAATTTATTTGTTTCACGACATTTTAGTGAAATATAATGTTGTCATTTGCAGCAAATTAGTCTACTAAACTGAAAGATTTTCTTGGAACAATCTGACAAAATCAGTACTAATTACCACTGATTTTATCTCTAATTTGCTATATTTATCATCAACTTGTTGAGATCTCCAAAAATATGTATGTCTACCCTTTACTAAGTAAGCACTTTTAATAAAATGTTTAAATTGTCTATGAGATTATGTTTTTATCATTATTATTATTTATGTGCTAGTGTCGAACGATCTCCAGAGCATATCAGTTTGTTTATTCTTTACGTAATTTTTAAATCAATGTGTTTGCATGATGAATTTTATTGTAATGGATTGGTTTTTAAAATTATTTTATGGTAGATTTACTGTTTATTTTCAAAACTCTTTGCATGTTCAATAATAAGTAGGTAATAAAATTGGTGTTTTATTTGCTAATATTATTTTAATCTGTTTTTTTTTTTTTAATTTGGAGTAGTATTATTATTTTTTTTTTTTAAAGTCCTGCTCTATGTTTATAAACATTTAAAAATGTAATTAACAGACATGCTTACTGAGATACCTTTATTTTTACAAATAATTGATTCATTTAATACATGTTTTGGGGTATTAATTAGTTTTTTTTAAATAATGGTATTTTTTTATGAAAACTGTAAAGTAGTAAATTAATTTGTTTTTTATGTCAATAAAACTGTCAAATATTGAGCCCCGCCGTCATAAATTTTCACCAAAGTCATTGACCTAAATTACTACGAAAAAAATAGGTAAAGATGCCATATTGTTTGTTATATATGTTTTTTAATTGTTCACTGAGAAAAAGATTTGATTGTGTTGACACAAAGGCAATACCGGGTGGTAACTACTAGTAACATCAATAAGGTTAACTGATAGGAAGTTAGTGTATCAGAAGTAAACAATTGATGGGTTGCATATTGCAGAGGGTCACTTGGAATCAAACTCGTCGGAGAGTGAAGTGTCTCTGGCCACCCCCTTGCCCTTCTCCTCAGGTCAGTTGGAACTGTTGGTCTCTGGGGCCCCGGTCTTTTAGTAGAGCCTCGAATCGGCAGGCTTAACAATATTAATTCAAAACTCGCAGTACACTGTACGTAGAAGTACGCACAACTAGTGATGGGTAAATTTTCATCTAAATGGTGAAATCCCTGGACTAACCAATGAGGTTGTCTCCTACAGCCAAATTTCATGTTATTTACAATTAATTAGATAACTTTTAAAAGATTTTGCAAATTCCGAATATGTAGTACCGAAGATATGAGCTGTAAAAATTTTGATATTTGCAGCTGGCCAAAAAGCATGTGATGTCACGGTACATACAATGACTAACGCGGCAGTATTGCAGTAATGCTGTTCGAATTGTGAGTGTCCTGAGGCACAATTGTTAACATTTTATCCAAGTTAAATATGAAAATTCATAATTTTATAATTTTTTGAGATATCAAAACCTAATTTTACTGTCTTTAAAGAAGAAAAAATGGGAGGCAACCTCATTTAGAATAATAGGGTGCACATCAATGCGCACTAATAATGTTCATCCCACGCTAGACTAGTACAAATAATACTCAGGAGCAAAAATATCGCTAACTTAGCAGTACATTGTAGTCAAAGAACACCAAACTAACGTTATCGTTCCTTTAAATTTAATATGTAAATTAATGGTGCAGTGTGCATTTTATTATTATAATAATGTAATCTGAGATTGCTCCAACTATTATATTATAGTAACATTATATTATTAAAACAATAATAATCTTTTTTGGAATTTGGTTCCCCGTGGTAATATTTTAATCTCTCTTCTTTAACTCGGCATTCTGCAAAACTTACTGAATAAACCAATTAACTTCATCTAACAATAGTAATGATATGTAAGTACAGGTTTATAAATATAAGTTTTTCTATTATCTGTTGTAGCATTGCGTGTATTCTGACATCTGTAACTTTTACGGTTTCATGACGAAACAGAAAAGTGCCAAAACAGAACACTATTGAAAAGTGATAAAAAACTAGCATAAATCTAATTCCTAGTTAACCTAGTCATGAAAATGATTTTATTTATTTATTCATGGCTAATTTATATGTTGTGTTGCGCCCTTGAGGTGATTTTGCACAAAAACGGCATTATTCAAGTCATCCAAATACTATTATTAAAAGTGATAAAATAATACTAAACTAACCTACCTTATTTAACCTAGATTATTTTTTTAAACCACTTTTCATGACTTTTCAAAAGTATTCTGTTTGGACCGGTTAACTAGTTTTACAATATAATTAGTGGTATGTGCTTGCTTCTTCACGCGGAGAGACTTTTTATGGTATATTGTTTACAAATTAATTGTTACCAAGGAGATTAGGCATGAGGTTTGTTTGACAAACTATTTTATTTTTCAACTGAATTTCTTTCAATGGACACTCATTCCCTCAATTTTCATCTTATCTGAAAAATTGGTTTTGTTAACAAAATAGTGCAACTCAATTTTTTCCTAGATGTCTTGAACCTGTCGACTGTGGAAGGGACACCGTGTCCTCCACACTAAAATTGGTTAATTTTTTTAAAGTGATTTTAACCCTTATGTACAAAAGGAACAGTATGAAGAATAAATTCAGAATCGATTGTGCTAAATATTGCTTTAGAAAATACTTTTTTGTTTGATGTATGCAGCTTCTCTGATGCGTTTGGAATTGTGTCATTTTTTCTCAAGGTCATGGACGTCTCACAATCAACATGCATGAGGAACATGTCTGTGGTAAATGAGGAAGCAATTGATGACCTATTGATGTAATTTTGCCATTGCAATGCATTATCTAGATGAAACAGCACTTGTTGTTTGCACTCCAATCTTGGCTTTTAACCTTAATTTTTTGTAACGGTCCAATAATGCCAAATGATATTGGTTACCATCATTGTCTTGCCATTTTGAAAGTAGTCAATAATGATTATCTCTTGGGGGTTCCAAAAAACCCACCTGTGGGGGTCTGACACAATCTACGCAGTAATTCTTCTGTGGTAAGAAGTTCTGTGGTAATTCTGACAATTATTTAAAAAATTAAATAAGTTGTGATGTCAACAGAACTCTTATTTTTTTACCATTGTAACAAATATCAAATGATTGATGCAAATGGTCATCTTGAAGAAATTTACAAAACTACTCTTATAACTGTAATAAAAATAGAATGCACATTTCTTTCAAATCATCTCCCTCTCTCTTTCTCTCTGTGCATACTCTTTTAAAATTGAATATTTATACCAGAGCATTATTTTACTTCAATATATTTGAATGAAAACATTGGCAATATGTATTGTAAATGAAATATGGAATAAATAACTCCATACACCTTCAAGTATACGAGTATAATATCAAGTATATTCAAGTATACTTCAAGATGACTTGTACGGCAGAAACTCCACAAACAAGTGAAATATAGTTTTAATTTGGTTTCATTATACTCATTAAAAATAATTTCTTGATTGGACGTTTCTATTAATACAAACTAGGACATTTTTGTTCTCTGTTATAATTTTTTTCTTATTCTGTATTTTGTAAACAAGTATGTGAATAGCAAGATGATGTAATGTAATAAAATAACGATTGTGTGCAAAAAAGCTGTCATGGATGTGGTGAAGAAAATATGCCCAATGTTCTATGACGTAATTTGTATTTGGAAATGTTGGCACGTATATTATTTATTGTCAAATGGACACGTGAATCATGACATCATACAATAGCAAAGGATAGGAAGCGCTCATAATAAAAGATACTGATAATAAAAGGACTAAAGGACTGATATCTCTTGGGATGGTTTGATTAACACTGGCGGCTGTGGTGGAGCGGTGTGGCTCCCCCTGAATGTGGGTGTGTGGTCGCGTGTCTAATGTGTCGCTGCGCGGGTGTGTGTGTCTGACCCCAGGGCGTATTACAGTGATCCCGGCGGGAGCGCTGCAGGCGAGCGAGGGAGGGCTGCACACGCTCACCATGGCCAACAGCGGCTCCGGGGGCGCTATCGTGCAGTACACCACCAGCCAGGACGGACAGTTCTTCGTGCCAGGTATGCTGTCCCACTTGTGTACACTGTGTGTCTATTGGGTGGTGTCCCCTTGCCTGCTGTCTGTGCGCTAACTGCCACGCTTGCTTGTGTTGCAGTGTCGCAGGGCGGCCCCGTGCTGGAGGACCAAACGCGCAAGCGGGAGATGCGGCTGCTGAAGAACCGCGAGGCGGCGCGGGAGTGCCGGCGCAAGAAGAAGGAGTACATCAAATGCCTGGAGAACCGGGTGGCTGTGCTGGAGAACCAGAACAAGGCGCTGATCGACGAGCTGAAGGCGCTCAAGGAGCTGTACTGCAAGCAGAAGACCGAGTGAACCCGTGATAAGGTGCCTCCCCAGGACGCGTATATTACTCAACAGAAATCATTCATGTAATTGGGGCGACCCGCCGGCAGGAGTACGCGGCTCCGCGAGCATCATCTCCCGTGAGATGTCGGCGCGTGTTACCATTGTTTGTTTATGTTCATTATTGTTATATCCTTTTCTCTGGAGGAAGAAGAGAAACAGCTGTAACGGGATAAGCCAAAGGATTGTATATGTAATGATTGTGTTGTTTTATTGTCTACAAATGTGTAATATTTATGGAATAAGTGTGAACGGTGGATAGGATTTACGGAAAGTGGCGAGAGTGTTTATATTATAATATTATAGTGAGTATTTTTTGTATAAAATCGTACGGAGGTAAATCATCGAAGGGAACTTAATCCAGAGTCTGGAGTGGTATGTACATAGACATATTTATATAATATATATATATTTTTAAATACCTCTGATGTATACTTTTGTTAGTTGACATCGTGCGTATTGACTCCTTCCGTCTGCAGATATTTTCACAGAAAACTCTTGTACCTGATATTTTATGGTTAGCATTTGTGATATGTATACTGAGCTCTTAGTTTGTTGTAACCAACTCTCAGCAGATTAGATATTTAATACCTAACTTGACATATCACAGTCGCTCTTGTTTATTTCTGTCCCAGACATATGTCCCTATAGATTGTACATACATTACTATTACTGTCGACATCACCATCATCATCGAGCAGCGCCTCTCGCTTCCCACTTCACGCGTCTCGCTTCTCGCCAACTTTTCAAGTGAGAGTCGAGGGAATATAATTTAGATTGTTGGCAGATTGGAAGTGTTAATATGCACGAACATTTTTATAATAAGAATGGAGTGCCTTTGCAAAAGTATAATTGAAACCACTTCGAGACACCTCTTTATAATATATTTACATGTATTATTACAATACAGTTATTTATAAGTAAGGAATTACAAGGCTCTAATGATAATATGTTTAGATATTGTTTATGGGTTTCTGCAATACAGATCCTGTGGAACAGATTACCTGGGATTATCTTCAATTTGTTCTCTGAAAATGGATGCGCTTAACCTTTAGTCCTTCCTTCCAGCTATCTGTAGCTCTAAGGATAGTCAACTTGTTTTATTCTTTGACGGCCATTTGACTTTGTAACCTTATTAATTGTTACAGTTATCCGTACTGACCGTGATAAAATGCAATGTTTAAATTTAAATATAAATATCTGGATTCCTGGCACTTGATGCCCATTTTAAAATTGTATGTTATTTTGTAATGTGTTGTTGCTTAGTTGTCATTTGTAATAAATACATGATTTATTACCTGATCTTTAAGAGACCACTTTTAAAATTGAAGCATGTGCTATTAAAATGCCATCGCAAATTCAAACAGTCAAAATGAATAAAAAACTAAATTCATGTTCCGATTGTTAAATGTTTATACAAGAGTCCCACAATCTATTAACACTGATCAGGAGGTAATCTGGTGCATTTAGAGGGCAATACATGCAGCAGTCATTGCGTCACTTGTAAATAATATTAGTTATTTAGTCCCCTCTGTCTTCAGGTCCGGGCTGCTTCGATCGCTTCAGTAGTGAATAGTAAATAGCGCTGCACTATAAACAAAACTTCATCACATCCTCAGACGACTCACTGAGTTGCTGATTCAGTCCGTCCAGCTTCAGCTGTTCATTTCTTCATGTATTCTTATTCTGTCACCAGATTGCTCCCGGATATTAACCCGGTATTAACTAGACTCCAGCTGGGGGGAGGGGGGCGTGTGCAACCAACTTAACTATTACATCCTCTCATTCGAAATGAAAGGATTTAGATTGTGTGATCAAGCACCGGGAGACCTTTGTGCCATGCTATTCAAACACTTGATTAATTATTGTGTAATTTTAGCAAACTTTACTAATTTATTGGTGGGTGATACCTGCAGATGCGTCGCTGCAGTACTACATAATATTGTATATTGTTGGTTATGTCAGGAATTATTCATATTTTTGTTGTCCCTTTCAGAAGATCTATATATTAAAAAATACAAGAAGCTGTTGTAATGATATTTGACAAGAATTGTACATAATAAAATTGTATTTTTACAGATTATATAGTTTTTCTACAAAATCATTTGTATATTTGTTTCCTAATTAAATTTCTAATAAAAAAACACATACCTCACATGCATCTGATTGTCTGGTACACTAATCCAAGGGTTCCCAACCGGTCGATCGCAAACCTAAATTTGGTCGATCCCAATAATTATTTTGCGATTGTGAATTTTGAAAATATTAATCATTTCCATATTTAACAACCATGGATAAAAAAAAGTAATATCCTGTTCGTAGGACGAACTGGTTTGGCTAGTCTTGTGCTTGCTTATCTGTTTATGAAACGATTTTATGGTCAAAGTTTTGAAAAACTGACAAATCAACATAGATTGCAAATTGCAAGAAATAAAAATAATATGTACTTTGGATTTAAAAAAAAAAGTTAATATATTTTTTAATTATTCCTAACCTTTACCGACTCAATGGGATGACTGGCTAAGGTGTTGAGTTTGCAGATTTATCTAAAACAATTAGCCTACATCTTCAAATATTAGATTTTGTTAATTAATCATAATATATTTACAATCAAATTAAGGTAATAATAATAATAATAATGTTTGTATATTTCAGTTGAACAAAGCGGTGAGTGCAATATTCTGTTTGCCATATAAAAGCATACATCTAAATAAATTACATGCTATTAACCCTTTCCCACCCACATTATTGTTTCCACATATATAAAATATGTAATGCTTGATAATACCTTAGAAAATTTTTGGTATTTAATTTATTTTATTTTTTAGAAATTTTTCTATGTTAATTTGGATTAACATTGGGCGTCAGAGGGTATTTTTTTAAATAATAACTTAAAATAAACATATCACAAAAGTAATACAAATAACTGCTTCATGTCAAAAATGCACATTTACAATGTGGTGATAATCTCTAAGGTACAAATAAATAACATTTTAACTAAAATTCATTCAGAAATAAAGAAATAATCTAGGATAATAAATCTTTAGAAATTCACCATACTAGTCGAAAACATGTCCGTCACTACCAGTGTTAATTTGAATGAACATTGAAATTCATTTACAATATTCTGGGAAATGACTGTGATCAGTGAATTGAACTGATGTTATTATTATATAACACATCTTAATGCGTTAAAATATTTGTAATTCGAGTATAAAATATTGATATCTCACCTTAAATTAAGTAATCAATGACGGCAGAAATTCGATGAAACTCACAATCAGCAGATGTCAAAATATTTATCGTTGTTGTGGAGGGAATAAGAATTTCAACCGAGCAGAAAAAATAGACGCTACAGAAAAGACTACAAGCTATAAGAAAAGGAAAAAATGGCTTTTCTAAATCGCTACATTGACGTTAAAAAAATTCGCAAAGTTCATGTTAATTTGAATTAACACTGGGGATGAAAGGGTTAAGTTGAAAATAAAATAAAATCAAATATATTTAGCACTTTTACTACGGTGGCTTGAGGGAAATTCTTCATCTATGGTGTACGGGCGCGCCCTGTCATTGGGTGACCTAGACCTGACAGTGTTTTCCGATCTCTGGTAGCGCTGGCTCGTCCTGGTTACTCTGGCGCATCAAGGCAGCAAACCTGTGCACCCTTCCCTCTGCGAACATTTGTGAGGCGCTGCATCGCCAAGGGAGGCAGAACAGCGCCATGTATGCGTGGTTAAACTGTACTCGGGAGTGTGTTCATGACGCCTTGTGTATACCTTGTCCATAGTTGGCTAGTGTAAGTGTCGTTTTGTCAGTTTTTCCTCAACTTATTGCTGTAAGTAACCCTGTCAAAAGCTTTGGTATATTATTGGAGAGAGAAACTCGAATGCAGATTACTTATATCGTATAATAGATGAGCTAATTTAGTAACAAAAGGAAAGATGAAAAAAAATGCCACCCACATGATGATGTTCCTCAATTGACTCATGGATAATGTTAATTCAACCTTTTTTTTAGATGGGTGGGTATTCGCAATTTGCGAGATATTATTTAAATTGTTTAGAACGGATTTTGTGGGGCTCATCTCAAGGTTCGTAGGTTCGCTCGTCGAGCGGTGATTAGTTAGAAAGTCGTGAAATGTGTAGCTTGAAGTTCATATTCCACCAGGAGATTTGAATTTTCTTCAATACAAGTGGCGTCAAGCGAATGAATGCATTTGCAAATGATTTGTTTACGTTGATAATATTATATTAAAACTGGTTCCATGATATTTCATCAAAATGAAAATTCAACACACCTTTAAGAGTCATTAAAGCTGATGCTAAAGGTGATGTAACCTATTTAACCTAATTTTTGTTTCATGACTTTATATCACTACTGTACCCGGTCACCATTAAAACTAATCTATGGAATAAAGGGGAATATTTGCATTGTTACTTCTACGTTGATGATGTAGAATTAAGGTTATTATCGCCTTATGTATGTATATTGCCCTTGTAGACTTTCAAATTGAAGGTCTCATTTAGCAAATTATCACGGCAGGAGGTCAAGGATATAACAGGGAAAGTGTTGAGAATAATTTTATCCATATAATGAGTCGCATAGGGTGGTAGATATTCTCAGTATCGCCTTGGTGAATGTCGTGAAAGACCACCATTCATAATCGAAATGTTTGCTTGAAATAACTTTAGTGACACGTAAATAGCCCGGTACTTTCCCACCTTCCCCATCCCCATTTCCTTCGCCTCATACTGGAATAGCTCAAACTCGCAGTGATAAGAAATAATACAACATTTATACTGGAATTATTAGATTAAGGTTAAACGTGACACTTGTTATATTCTAGGTGTTCATAGATGGCGTTAATTAATTTATTTTATTACTCCTTTTGCAAGGTATCGCTTTACGATATTAAGGCGATGCCATACGTAGTAATTCAAAATCATGTGTTTTTGTTTTGAAAATTTAGTCTTAATGTTTCAGATGCTTTAATTAAATACTGCGAGTAGAATACATCTTGGCCTTTGAAATAATCGAGTATTTTTTAGATAAGTCTTTTTATAAGCCCAGAAAAAAATAATGTAAAGGCCCAATGAAAACTGCTTTAAAGTTCAAAATCTCCTATTTACGAACCCATTTTCGGTTATGATTTTATTGTATAATGTGGCAAATTAAGTTATTTATAAAATGATTGAAAAAAACTTAAATATTTATGCCTGAACTTCCACAAAATAAAATAAAAGGCACTTTTTGGCCTTATTTTTTTCTTGCATAAATCAAAACAGGCGGATGGTGTTAAACGGGAATTTAAACCTTATCGCCATCTACGTAAGGGTTGTCATTGATAGCGGCTCAATTCAAAATATTACACGACGTAGTGCATCGCCTTAAGACAAATATTTGTTTGCGCCCGTACATACGCAATATGAATAAATATTTTTGTATGTTAAAAAACTCAATTCTTTCAAGAAAGGCTTACAATACAATGTTGGATTGATTCATCGGTACAATATTGTATTTGTATGCCTTTCTCAAAAGAATTGAGTTTTTAAACAAACAAAACTATATATTCTTATTGCGTGTGCACGGGTCCAAACAAATAATTTGTCTTAATATTATAAAGCAACCGTGCAAAAAGTGTATTTTAATAAAATAAATTAATTAACGCCATCTATGAACACGCAGAATATAATGAGCGTCGCGTTTAACCTTAAATTAATTATCACAGAAGGCCCCAGGGAAAATAATTTCTCTGAACCTACGTCATCTTTGGGGATGCTGTGTGGAGGTACCTTATGAGAAGATGGGGTCTTAAAGAGACCCATGTTGTAGAAGGGTGGAATTAAGATCTTTCCACAACCGAACTCAATAATGTCAACCAAATAAATGTTGGGTGTGTGTTTCCCGACTATGCACTGGTGCCGAAGAGATAAATGACGCTAGTTCCTCGGAGCATCTTCCATTGAAATACCGGTAGAACAAGGACAGCATTCAGAGATTGCAATCCGCTCATTAAGACAAGTGAATCTGTCTGTTGTGCACTGAGTCGAGGTGTTTTTATCCAAGTATTTTGGGGCTCCAGACCAGAGGTGACTGCCAAATTCAACGGCGGTCAAAATTATGTAATGGTGATGTATTCAAAGTATGTAATGGTATGTATAAACCTACTTAAGTACGTGGAAAGATAAACCGAAAATAATATTTAATAGCTGACATGTATCCGGTGTTGCTCGGGGTTATGAATAGTTGGGAGTTAAGTTTTGAGGTTGTGAATCTTTTCTAATAATAATTTATTTGTACTGGGTTTTTACAGATGTTCTCACTTACGTGAGAACTATGAAAACTCAGTTAAGCTAAAGACAAAATCTACGAATTACATAAATACAAATTACATAATAAATTAAAGTAGCTTTCCGCGTCTGTCTGTGCGATTAGTTCTTCTAAACTACGCAACGGATTGTAATAGGGTTTTCACTATCATTTAGAGAATTTCTTCAGGAAGGTATATATATATATATAATACGTGCATATAATATTTATAGAAAGTAGAGAAAAGTCAATGTTTTGTACCAAGTCGTAAAAAAAATTAGCTGGCTAAACCTATTGAGATATGCATCAAAATAATACAAAAAGTCTACATAAAAGTCCGAAACGGTACATCATAAATAAACCACTCTCCGGTACATGCATGGTACATGTCTATCTAATCCTAATGATGATAACTCCCAGCAACGCCGGTTACACGGTACACATCAGCTAGTTCTAGTATAAAGCTGCTGCCACACGCAAAGCTCACATCAACAGATAATATAAAGCACAATAGCGCTCGCCATACAATCCCATACAGACCCGACACACGTAAAAAGATAACGCGCTATAAGGGCCTGTCCGAACAGCGGTTTTTCACCGCGCGTTTTTTTTTCGCAAATTCTGTGACACATGGGATCTTATAGGGCTATCCGCACTGGCGGTAAAAAAAACGCGCGGATAAAAATTCTGTGGTTTGCTGCAAATTGAACGCGATGCGGTGCGGATTTATTTCCGCGCGAATATTTTGTGCAGTATGAAATAGTATGGCCATGGCCGCACTGCGGAATAAAATTCGCGCGTTTCACATCCAGTGTTGCCGAAGCTCCCGATTTTTCGGGAGATCTCCCGATTTTTCACTTCATCTCCCGATCTACCGGAATGGCATCAATATCTCCCGATTTTTCAAAGCAAGCAGCGAATCGTCGTCACTCGTCGATTCTTTGTTTATGGTCTGCTCAACAGGCAAAAAATTGTCTCTGGCAAAAAAAATACTTCCCCCGAATAGGGTATTAACAAGATTAATTAGAGAATACTGATTATCTAAGCATATGTATGTATTAGACCTATACAAACCGATAATCTATGAATTTTACGAGCGAGAGTTTAGAATTTATTACGTAACGCCTCGATTCGCTTTTTTGGTTCTTCGTTCCTCGTAAATTTTTGTTTTTAACATGTCGAGTTCGAATTCAGATTCTGATCGCGGTGCAGGAACGAGTAAGAGCATGGGTGCTAAAAAAAAATATTCGCAATATTATAAGAAAGAGTGGGAAAGTTTATCCAGTTATGAAGGCTGGCTTGCTCCCAGTAAAAAAAACGCAACTTTTGCATTCTGCAAAAGTTGCAACAAGGATGTAAATATTTGTTCAGGAAGAGATGCGTTGACAAGGCATTCGTCCTCACAATCGCATATAAAAAGCAGGAGATCTCTTTTGTCTCAACCGACGATCTCTAGTTTAGAGGTGAGTCCTGTGAGTACTTTCCGATATTGGGTACAATGAGTACACGTACAAAAAAATACCTGGTAAAAATACCCGGTACAAAATACTTCCAAATATTTTATACCTACTTTGAGTATCTGGGTACTGGGGACGGAGAGTGACGGGGACCTGAGGCGTGCTGAGGTACAAAATATTCTTAAATATTTTATACCTACCATGGGTATCTGGGGACGGCGAGTCACGGGGACCTTAGGCGTGCTGGGCACTGAGAAAGGAAGTTGAGGGGAGGGGAGGGGAGGAACAAGAAGGAATAATATTACTTACAGGTGTTCAAAATAAATAATGTTTGAGAGTTTTTTTATATGATTTTTATTTTTTGTACGTTCTTTGCGTAATTTTGTAAGGCGTATTACACTGCCTAGAAATTATTTATCAAGCATGAAACAGTAACATCATTTTAACAAAACATACCTATATTATATGGTCATGAAATTAAATTAACACGTTTTCCTACACTGCTGTCTGTAATATCATCTCTACAGGTAACTTACTGTTAACTCAAAACCTGTTTAAAACGCCTCGACATCGGCAGCAGAATTTGGATTTTCTGGTTCATTCCAATCAACGCTAATACTCATTCCTATTCTTCCTGAAAGCATTAAAACAGTGGATTAATATATTTATTGGTTTTGCCAATGTTTTCGTTTCAATTAATCGATATGAATATAACACTTTTTCAACACAGTCATTTGGCCGGTGACATTGTTGACGAATTACATGTAGAATAACAAGTCTTCTCTTCTACTAACCATTTTGCGTTGCCCTGAATACAAATTCGTAAAGATGGTAGACCCTGGTGTGGGATTTGATCAGAGTAAGTGCGCACAAGTAGTCAGCAATGCCTAGGAAATTACCAGAATTTTTTAATACATCATAACCTCACAAAGATCTGTATTTTATTTTCAAGACATAAGATTCTTGTTATTGAATGTTTATGTTGATTTTTTACCTGATAAATTCAATGCAGGAGCCTTTCCGTCACCTCTACCGCCGTATTATTCCTGGAATACTACGGAAGGTTCATTAAAAGTCAACTTTTTCGTGACTTTATCTTCGAATGCGCTGAAAGCAAACCGTAATCTGCGAAGTATTTTTCAATAGTGGAAGTGGAGTTCAGCCACCCTCCACTATCTTGTAGCGGATGTGGAAGATCCCAGTGGTACAAAGCCATCTCGCTAATATCGGATAAACAATTTATTAATATCTGCCAATAAAATCTCCACAACGGTGCATGACGGTGCAGTAACTACACAAAGTTCAGGATGTGAAGATGTCAAACACCATAAATAAACCATTCTATCAAACACCATGCCATAGACACTCAGCTGTCAACAGTTTTACCATAGACATTCACCATCAGACAATGGAGATCACCGTGGCTAAATACTCATAACTGTCCTTTTTCCTCGTACACCTTTCTAATAGGAAAGAGCGAAAGGGCATCTGTATTTTACAGTGACGAAAGCAAAAATATTTCGTTGTCCCTTTTCCTCATATAACTTTCTAACCGACGAGAGTGAGAAGTCAGTAATATTTAAAAGTACGAAGTACTTCAAGACCTGTGATACAAATATTAAACCAAGTATTTTGGAACCAGGTATTTTGGAGATTTGTCACAAGTACAAAGTACGGCATGAATATACCCGGTACTTTTACTGGGTACGATAAATACGCCTCTCCTCTACTCTAGTTTCGCAAGCACAGGGAATGTGAAAAAAGTCCATGAAGATCAAGTGAACGAAGGTTAGTATTTTTGTATTGTGGTATTTTTGTATAAATTATAAATAACTAGAATACAATGGTTAGACAAATGCATTAATTTGTAATTTCATAAATTATTTATATTGCCAAAGGCTACTTTTATTGTTTGTTCTGTGGGCTCACTTTTGTTCCTAATTTCGAGGCACATTATTTATTCTATTTTATTTTTTTTAGCTGAAATTCGCGTGAGTGCATTAGTAGCTGAACACAATTTGCCGTTCACGATTATGGATCATTTGCCCAAGCTTTTCAGAAAAATATTTCCCGATTCAAAAATTGCCGAGGAAATGCATTGTTCCCGCACCAAGACGAAAGCCATAATCGAGAACGTCATCGGCCAGGAGAGTTTTAAGAATGTCTGTGAAGATTTAAAGAAATTTACATTTTCATTGATCATCGATGAATCCACCGACAGAAGTACAGTGAAGCATTTGTGCATAGTAGTAAGATAATAATTGCATCAGAGATAGTTTTCTTGCCCTCATCCCACTTTCGTCTGCAAATGTTATCGCTTTATTTAAACATATTCATGACTTTTTTATAAAACACGAAATTCCGTATAAACAAAATATGATCGGTTTTGCATCTGATGGGGCCAACGTTATGATGGGTAACCAACATTCTGTCATGATGATTTTGAAAGCAGAAATACCGAACTTATTTGTGATGAAATGTATATGTCACTCATTTCATTTGTGTGCCTCATATGCATGTGAAAAATTACCGCGTTTTGTAGAGGACTTCGTTAGGGACGTTTTTATTTTTTTTCCTCAAGTCCAAAAAGGGTAGCTGAATACAAAGAATTTCAAACATTTTGCAACCTAAAAGTTCACAAAATGTTACACCCTTCGCAAACCCGATGGCTTTCAGTACACGCTGCGGTAAAACGGGTACTAGAACAATATGCAGCATTAAAACTTTTTTTTTATAGATGCCACCCAGAATAATGACCTACTAGCTGCTGAAAATATACTTCAAAAAATTAATGACCCCACGACGCAACTTTTTTTAGAATTTTTAGATTTTGTTCTTCCAATTTTTAATAACCTTAACAAAGAGATGCAGGCTGAGTATCCTCGAATTCATGTGTTATATTCAGAAGTATCGCGAACACTTAGGACTTTGTACGATTGTTTTTTAAACAGAGAATACATTGTCAGTGTACCTATTGAGGACGTAGATTTCAAAAACCCGCGAAACTTTTTAGATTTAAATGACATTTATTACGGGGCGTTAGTTATAAATACTTTGTTAAACACAGATGAAATATTAACAAATGAACAAAAGCATTTTTTTAGAGTCAGATGTTTAGATTTTTATATTGAAGCGTGTAAGCAAATTGTCGAAAGATTCCCCTTAAAAAACAATGTATTGAAAGATTTTCAAGCATTTTATCCAGCCCGGATAAAAACTGGCGAAGTAGTATCTATTGTTGCTATATGTAGGATTTTTCCAAATTTGATTACTGTTGATGAATTACAGACAATTGACACGGAGTTGAGGCTACTTCGAAATATTGATTTCCAAAACTTAAGTGACAAATCGGATTTATTTTGGGAAAGTATAAGCAATATGAAATATGGCGATGGTTCTGCAATGTTTCCCACTCTTATTAAATTTGTCTATAATATTTTTACACTACCCCATTCATCTGCAAATGTAGAAAGAATATTTTCAGCAGTTAATTTGCTTAAAACCAAGCAAAGAAATAGGCTTTCTTCTAAGACCATTGAAGGCCTCTTGCATTGCAAACGCCATATTGATAAAAACAGCTGCTATGACTTTGACGTTGAAAAAAATATGATGTCTGTTATGTCTAAAAAACATTGGTACGATAAAGAAACTGAATAATCGAAGTTCATAATTTCTTTACTTGTTTGTCAGCAACATTCTTTCCAGCAACACATTGTATTTTTTTCCTTTGGGTATTGTGTATTCTTACATGTTATCTTTAAACAGAACTAGATAGTTCTTGCATTTTCTCTTCCATTTACCGATGGGTGTTATTTTTATACTTTCTGGCAGCACATTGAATTTTTTTATTCCTATGTGGTGTAATATTCCATTGTAATATGTTAACGTTATCTTTATTATTTCGATAACACATTGTGTAATATTAAGTTTTATGTATAAATATCAATGTCATCAATATCTCTATACTACTATAATATTGAATTCTTATATGTTATCTTTAAACATAACTAGATAGTTCTTGCATTCTCTCTTCCATTTACCGATGGGTGTTATTTTAATGCTTTCTAGCAGTACATTGACATTTTTTATTCCTATGTGGTGTAATATTCCATTGTAATATGTTAACGTTATCTTTATTATTTCGATAACACATTGTGTAATATTAAGTTTTATGTATAAATATCAATGTCATCAATATCTCTATACTACTATAATATTGAATTCTTATATATTATCTTTAAACATAACTAGATAGTTCTTGCATTCTCTCTTCCATTTACCGATGGGTGTTATTTTTATGCTTTCTGGCAGCACATTAATTTTTTTTATTCCTATGTGGTGTAATATTCCATTGTAATATATTAACGTTATGTTTATTATTTCGATAACACGTTATATAGTATAACATATTAAGTTTTCTTTATAAATATCAACGTCATCAATATCTCTGTTTTACTGTTAGCCAATTTAGCTCCTGTAACATTTTGGCTACTTTAAAAATCTATTTCGCCTAAGTATTATTCACATTGCTATATTTTTAACAATTTGCAACTTACTTTGTTCTCTGTCATTTCACCATAAAAGAATCGTTGGACAGTTGTTAAAATATGGGCTAAAATTGGAGTTACGAGTATATACTGTAATCGCAGATTATTGGAACAACTTTTGAATAATTCTTCCCAGAAAAGAGATACTTGTACCCAAGTTTCTATTGTAAATGCGCAGCATGCTTATAAAAATTAAATCTTAATCTAATATAACTCCTAATTACTCCATAGCAGTAACAATTTCCACAATTTTATTTTCGCTCTTGCATTGTATTTTTTTTTTGCTAATTCATCTGCTAAATTAGTAGGTATTTCATAATAAAGAATGCTAAACAGTTAACTATTGGGTGACAGCGGAATGTTTACATGTGAAGCCAGGTGATATGAAGAAAAAGCTCTTGAGGTGATTGGATGGTTGCTTATTAAAATTGAAAATAAAAAGGGTAAATATTCGGAATCGCTGGACAAGGATTATATGAAATATTTTTAAATAAAACCTTCTGATTTACCTTAATTACTATAAAAGGAATCTGACTGCATTTGGGATATTTTTAATTTTAGCATTTTAATTTTTAATTACGTAAATCGAAAATTCACTTTCGTTGTATGGGATGACAGCTGGAATGATTTCTGTTGATGACATTTTCTCTGGTAGTAGTAGCTAGAATACATACGAGTAGCTAGAATTTGAATCATTTCAGAATGCAAATTCTAGTTAGGTACTGTTTTGGCCAAACTCGAAAAATAAAATATTTCTATGTTACTTAAAAACTTAAATTATTTATATTTAGGGATTATTATAATTATTGTTTTATTTAACCTAAACTATAGTAACCTAGCCTATAATAATCGAACCTAACCTACAATAATCCAATATTAACTATTACTGTCGGCACTATTAACTGAGTTATAGGGTTTTGAAATTTCGTACGCGATACATAGAAACCATGTTTTATTTATCAATTATGACATAAGAAAATCAAATTAGTGACTATTTATTAGTCTCACATTTCAGAAGTGCCAACCAAAAAATAAAAAGTGTTGCCATATAATAATAATATCAATGCATGGAAAATTCAGAAAATTAAATATCATTTGCCAGATTTGTAGTTTATTATTTAAAATCTTGTAAATATTAAATTTATTTATATATATAACCTAACCTAACTGTGATTTTCTATAACAAAAAAATGACCCTTTAATAACGCCCACTCGCGTCCCCTTTAGAGTTATATCCCAGTTTTCAAGTAGTTTGTGGGCTACGCTAGGTTTGTATAGACTGGTTTGTGATTTGATTCTAATACCTTTTTTCCATGTTATTTCCTGTTACAAAAAATTGCCCCTTTAATAACGCCTGCTCGCGTCCCCTTTAGAGTTACATCCCAGTTTTCAAATAGTTTGTGGGCTACGCTAGGTTTGTATAGATTGGTTTGTGATTTAATTCTAATACCTTTTTTCCATGTTATTTCCTGTTACAAAAAAGTGCCCCTTTAATAACGCCTGCTCGCGTCCCTTTTAGAGTTACATCCCAGTTTTCAAATAGTTTGTGGGCTACGCTAGGTTTGTGATTTAATTCTAATACCTTTTTTCCATGGTATTTCCTGTTACAAAAAAATGCCCCTTTAATAACGCCTGCTCGCGTCCCCTTTAGAGTTATATCCCAGTTTTAAAGTAGTTTGTGGGCTACGCTAGGTTTGTATAGACTGGTTTGTGATTTAATTATAATACCTTTTTCCCATGTTCTTCTGCCTACTCTTACCCAAACTAAAAACCTAACCTATTTTGTAAAAAAATATTATCATTATATGGCAACACTTTTTATTTTTTGGTTGGTACTTCTGAAATGTGAGACTAATAAATCGTCACTAATTTGATTTTCTTATGTCATAATTGATAAATAAAACATGGTTTTTATGTATCGCGTACGAAATTTCAAAACCCTATAACTCAGTTAATAGTGCCGACCCCCACCTAATTCTTACAGATTCGGATTCCCCAGCCCTAAATTAGTCTAAATCAAGTTCAATTTCGGTTATTCGAGTTACTCCCATAAACCGAATTTTACCCATAAAACATACCTAAATATCTTTATTTTATTTTTCGAGTTTGGCTTAAATAGTACCTACCTAGTATTTGCACTTGGTAAAAAATATAGCCACTCGTATCAGCAAATCAACAAAAGAAAATTTTATCAACAGAAATCATTCCAGCTGTCATCCCATACAACGAAAGTGAATTTTCGATTTACTCAATTAAAAATTAAAATGCTATAATTAAAAATATCCCAAATGCAGTCAGATTCCTTTTATAGTAATTAAGGTAAATCAGAAGGTTTTATTTAAAAATATTTCATATAATCCTTGTCCAGCGATTCCGAATAATTACCATAAAAAGATTGTTTCGTTTCATTTAATCGTAGACACATCCCGAGGACAAAAATCGTTACTTGTTTGAATGCCGCTCAATTTTAATGTACATAGTACAATAAATTTTGTAGGTATTCAATAAATTTTGACGTCTCTTGAACTGACAGTTCAAATTTCACAAAAAATTTTCTGTGTTGACAGACGTAAAAATAAGTCTCCATCGAATGTTACGGAAAATTGCGTCATTCCATGGGCAACATCTACAATTATGCTGCTTCTTGATTTTTTAGATCGTTGTTAATGGTCTGCTTCGGAAATAGTAAACGGGATTCGGATTGTTGACAAGGGAGAATTTTTATTATAATAGTTCTAGTCATCTCCCGATTTTTCCCGATTTCTTCAAATTTCTCCCGATTTTTAGGCAAAAATTCTCCCGATTTTGAATTTTTAGTTTCGGTAACACTGTTCACATCAGTTGTGCTACGTCGCTGCTACTGACAGGATGTCGCGCGCTTCTTCTCCCACCCGATCGGCGAGCGCAGAGGAATTACCAGAAAATGACGAAATTGATGTGGAGCAATTAATCTCGCTGATGCACAGGAGGCCTCCCCTGTGGGACAAGTTTGATCAAAAGTACCACGACAGAATATTAAAGGCGAGATTGTGGGAGGAAATATATCAAAACTTATATTTTAATTGGGAACACTGCAGCAATGCCGAAAGAAAACAAAAAGGTAAGTAAATTTTTTTTTTTTTTTTTTTTTTTTTTTTTTTTAAGTTTTCTTTATTCATTGGATTTTTGTTACATGCATTGTGGGATTTTTCGACCACCATGCTAGGCACATGCCCGTGTTATGGTAGTCGAAATACTTTATTTATTTATTTACACATCTTTAGGTAAAGTATATAGTACGTATGCGGCATGTAAGTAGAATTAAAATGGCCGGCTTCAATCGAAGTGCGATATGCGGGGATACGGCGTCATCCATATTTTTTGAAAATAAGTATCGTTAATTTTTCTCGGTCTTTGTGTAGGTATAGGGTAGATGTTTAGATATTTATATTCTTTCATATTGCCATGAAATTGACCCTTTCGATGAATCAAAATATTCTGCAAAATATTGTCTGTTTTCAATGCTGGATATTCTAGATCTCACAGGACTAGGGCGCAAACTTTGTAACTCTGTCCCATACAATCTGTCGCTAAACCGAATTCCATCATGTTTGCGAACGTAATTATGTAAAATGCAACACGCTTTAATTATTTGGTCACAAGTTGTAAGTTTTACATCTAAAGCTCGATGTAAAATTCTCCATTTATTAGTAAGTATGCCAAATGTGCATTCTACAAATCTTCTTGCTAGCGTGAGTCGGTAATTAAAAACGCTTTGATTTACAGACAGGTTTCTTCTAGGGTATGGTCTCAATATGTGTTCTGAGAGAGCGAACGCTTCGTCTCCAACAAAGACATAAGGCATTTTTTCCCCATTTTCATCATTTGGCAGGCAATTTGGTGATGGAAGTAATAACTGACCACCTTCAAGCTTCTTCCCAAATGCAGAATTTTTAAAAATCGTAGAGTCACTACCGCTGCCGTAAGCACCTATGTCAACACTGATAAAACTATAATTTGCATCAGCAACCGCCATCAAAACTAAGGAATGATATTTTTTGTAATTATAAAATTCAGAACCCGCGCCGTTAGGCTTTTCGCACCTTATATGCTTTCCATCCACCGCTCCCAAGCAGTGTGGAAAACGGGTTCTTTTATAGAAAATTTCGGCAGTATGGGACCAAGTTCTTTCATCAGGTTCTGGCATGTATGAAGGTTGTAAGCATGACCATAGGTGTTTACACGTGTCTTCTATAATTTCGCCAATTGTAGAGATACCAATTAAATATTCATAATATAGCGAATGGTAGCTATTTCCTGAAGCCAAGTACCTGCAACAGTCGTAAAAAATATGTAAAACCAATAATATAATAAATATAATATGAAAAATTAACGCAAAATTAAATATCTATATATGTATATATATATATAAATATATATATATATATATATATATATATATATATATATATATATATATATATATATATATATATGTAAATATGTGTATGTACGTTTTAATTGAATATGTATGTATTTAGGTATATGTAATTACGGTTTATGTTAGTATATTAACCAGCACACACGTAACATTTCCTCTCTCAGGCCTACAGGAAGAGATTTCTGTAGTACCTAATATGTAGTGCCTTTGTACAATGTTGTAACAATTAAATTACTTTAAAATAAAATCATTTATTTTCTTTGACAGGAGCTGATGTACAAAAAAAATGGAAAAATCTTAAAGATACGTACTTCAAAGAGGTAGCAGCGGATAAAGCGGTAGTTTCCGGTCAAGCCGCAAAGAAGAAAAAACGACCATACATACACATGAGTTCACTTTCATTTTTATCCAGTCAAAAATCAATCAGAGATACGACAAATAATATTAGAGATACAGAAAGCACCAACAGCAATGCCGAAAACCATACTAATCCATCCGACGAGGACACTGACACAGAAGTTACACGAAATGGAAGAAATAAAGCGAGCATGCGTAAAAAGACCAGAATTCAGAATAATAGCGATGATGAATTATTGAAATTATTGCAAAATAAGACATACGACGAGGATGTTTCATTTTGTGAAATGATCATACCAATGCTCAAAAATCTTTCAACAGAGCAAAAACATTACGCTAAAATTGAAATTCTCAATGCACTTAACAGAGCAACCAAATATTCACAAGAAAATTTTATGCCACCTAGAGCCAGTTCCACTCTGTCTCAGCATCGATCTTCATCACCATCCTATTCATTTTACAATCCAAATATGCCGTCACCCTATCCAAATACTATCCGTCAATCTCCTTCTCCCCAAATTTCATCTCGTAATCCAATTGTTATTTCTCAGTCTCAGCGTGATCCATCCCCTCAAACCCAATACATGCCATCTCGTAATCCAACTGTCGTTCTTCAATATCAGCGTGATCCATCTCCTCAAACCCATTACACGTCTCGTAATCAAACTGTCGTTTCTGAAACTTCACCTGAACCATCTCCTCAAACCCAATACACGCCATCTCGTAATCCAACTGAAGTTCCTGAAACTCCACCTGATCTATTTCCTCAAACCCAATACGAGCCATCTCGTAATCCAACTGTCATTCCTCAATCTCAGCCTGATCAATCTCCAACCCAATATGCGCTCTCTCTCGATTCAAATTTTCCAAATAGTCGATCTTCATACGTAGTAGAGGGGAGTGGTTTTGATATGAAAAATTATGTTTTATTTAAATGAAAGTTAATTTTTGTTAAATATTTTTTATGTAAATTTTTGTTACCTAAGTAATTTTCTTTATATATGTAAAATTTTGTTAAATTTATGTAAATTTTTTTTTTTTAAACAAAAACTTAAAAAACATTTTTAAGTATGTGTAACGATGTGCCAACTTATATTTCCATTATGAACAAAAAAATGCCAACTTATAATTTCTCTATGTATGAAAATTCACATTATGTTTCATTATGTACCAAAAAAATGCCAATTTATTATTTTTTATGTATAAAAAAAGTAGTTCTACATACATCCAAATTGTAACAACTGTTAAAAGTATGTACAGTACTGTCAATCTGATAGTGCTCCCTCTCTAAACACGAGAATTTCTCAATTAGGGAGGTATGGTTACCACTAATATTATATATTATGTATAGATATTGGTTAATATCATATTGGTTAAAATGTATTGGTTAAAAAAAATAAATAAAATAAAAAAATGATGCTATATGACTAATTATTGTTTTATTAACCTCTGTCGGTTATTAAATATTCATTGGAATGTTACAGAAATATAGGTACGGTCAACGGCACTTCAGACTACCCAAAACTGTCAAAACGTCTTCAACCGAATGTCTTCAATCGATTGTATTAACTTGTTTGTAGTAAGGCACATAGTCGATTGAGAAAAAATTTCATTTTTTGGTAGCCTGATGTGCTGTTGACTGTACGTAATATGAATATCTTACCTTAGAGTTATCGAGAGTCTCTCTTCAGCTGAAATTGCTTTTCTCCAATTCGAATCTTGATGGGTAATAGCCGGACCAACTAGTAGTAGTAAATTATCAAATGATTTTTTTGTCATTCTGTAATACCCAAAAAACTTTTTATTGTATTTTCGCAGCTCTTGATGTTTTATAAAGAAAAATCCTTTCATAGGTCTCAATGCTGTAAATGGGTGAATCCAATGTTCGTGACATCTTTTTCTGTTACGCCGCCGCCGTAGAATTAAGGTGCTGCCACACACAAAGCTCACATCAAAAGTTAATGTACAGCGCATCATCTTTTCTACCGACACACGACGCTATCAAATATTTCTTCCTATGGTAGGAGAGGGGGTCAGTTGAATTCGAGAGCGGCCGAGGAACATAATTTCATCTGTCAAAGTGACAACTTTACTAAGGGAACACGGAACTTAGTTGGTAGCTCCGTAATTAAAATGACCCCCTCTCCTTTTTACGGCGGAGAGGGGGACGCATAACTTTTCAAATATCGCTTCGGGAGCGGATACGTAAAATAAATTCGGTTAGCGAAGTTCAGAACCACACTTATAGCGCGTTATCTTTTTACGTGTGTCGGGTCTGTATGGGATTGTATGGCGAGCGCTATTGTGCTTTATATTATCTGTTGATGTGAGCTTTGCGTGTGGCAGCACCATTAGATACATTAAAATTTTAGTTCTGTTATCCATTTACACGTGCGTCTTAGCCGAGAACTATATTATACTGTCAAAAATCGCACGAAATTTTATTCGCAGTGCGTACTAGTTGTAATTCCGATCGCGGAATATAATTCGCGCGAATTTAAAACGCGCGAATTTAAAACGCTGTGCGGATAGGGCCTAAAGCTGCTGCCACACGCAAAGCTCACATCAACAGATAATATAAAGCACAATAGCGCTCACCATACAATCCCATACAGACCCGACACACGTAAAAAGATAACGCGCTATAAGTGTGGTTCTGAACTTCGCTAACCGAATTTATTTTACGTAACCGCTCCCGACGCGATATTTGAAAAGTTATGCGTCCCCCTCTCCGCCGTAAAAAGGAGAGGGGGTCATTTTAATTACGGAGCTACCAACTAAGTTCCGTGTTCCCTTTGACAGCCATGACATAAGCAGCCTAATAATGCATTTCTTATTTATTATGTTAGCTCATATCGTCATGTGAGCTAGTAAATTTAGAAACATTAAAAAAAAAACTTTATTTGGCAAACATACTTAACATATATTTAAAATATAAATATAATCAATATTTGAATTTGAAGTAAACAAATTTTCGCCCTTTCAAAATTAATCATATTTTTAATCTCAGTATGTTTATATGGTAATATCATTCGGTTTTTTGATAAAGTTGGACGGCCTGATACCTACATAGAGAAGCTTCTAGTTTGTTCGTTTGTTGATTGTTTTCAATTGTTTTCCTGGGTAATCTGGTTTGCTCTCGTCAGCTCTCGTGCTCTCTTCTCGTTCCCTGCCCTGGTGTTGGTCCTTGCCGCCTTTGCCTTCGACATTTTTGGAAATCGACGTGAGCTTATTTTACAATAATTTATTATATGTCGCTTTCGTCGATCGGCGTGCGAACTGCGAATTTCCTGATTCGACGGAGAGGTTATGTGAAAATGCGCTATTTACGCGCAGATTGTTTAAAATCTAAAAAGTTTAAAAATAGCATTTATAATGATGATGCCGCCAACTATATTGGCGGCATCATCATCTGAGGATGAGCTGTCCAACAGATCCAGCAATAGGCGACAAGTATCATCCATTTCGAAAACGTGCTCAAGCTGTCAGTAAGTAAAGTTGTCACTTTGACAGATGAAATTATGTTCCTCGGCCGCTCTCGAATTCAACTGACCCCCTCTCCTACCATAGGAAGAAATATTTGATAGCGTCTTGTGTCGGTAGAAAAGATGATGCGCTGTACATTTTATTTTTATTTTTTATTCTTTATATTGGCTTTCACCCATTAAGAGTGATCTTGGCCATACAATACAACATTTTTCTTATTAATAAATACAACAAATTACAGGATAAAATTGATTACACAACATGACATAACATAACGTAACATAAATAAACCAAACATAACATAACATAACATAAACATAACATAAACATAACATAAACATAACATAACATAAACATAACATAAACATAGCATAAACATAACATAACATAACATAACATAACATAACATAACATAACATATCATAACATAACATAACATAACATAACATAACATAACATAACATAACATAACATAACATAACATAACATAACATAACATAACATAACATAACATAACATGAACATAACATAAACATATCATAACATAATATGAACATAACATATAATAAACATAACATGGGTGTAACATAAACATAACTTAACAAAAACAATACAGAGCTGGTAATAATAGGTAATAAAAATAGGAACCTGTGCACAATAGTAGTGGGCATTTTTGTTATTTAAAAGAACAGATTTTTCCAAAATTAGAAGCATTATTTTTTTTTAAAACAGTACTATGAAATGAATATAAACAAATACAATAAAAGAATCCAGAAAAATATACAAATGCATAAAGAATAGTGTTTTAACTCAGTCAAAATATGCAGAGTTGGGATTAGTAAAAATAGATGAAAATAAAGATGAAAATAGGAACCTGAACAAATGAATACAAATGAAAGTGAAAGAAATTTGGTTTATATTTATTATTATGGTCAGATATTAAGGCCATTTTTATAAATAAATTTTGCCAACAAATAGTAAATTTCAGTAGTGTTTAGACTAAGAAGGCAGGGTATACTGGTAGGCAATTTAATATCAAGTTTTAACAATTCATGCATGAAGTTTGGAAATTGGTCATTGATAGGACACTAAAAAAAATTATGGTCCAGAGTATCCTCTGACCCACAATCACAGTACGGCGAACTGACTATGTGGAACCTGGCAAGATGGCTAAGACAACAAGTGTGACCCAGCCGCATTCGGGTTAAGGAAGAAATATATTTTTTAGGCATGGTAGTGTATTTGTGAAACCAGGGCTTAACAGGAATAGAAGGTTGGATTAATGAGTACTGGTGACCTTTTATCAGAGAAGATTTTTTCCATTCAGAAGACCATTGGAGTTGGTACTTAGTTTTTAGAATAGGGAAATAGTCTCTAACCGGAATAGGGATATCACTTAACGGACCATGGGCAGTGGCTTCCTTAGCAATATAATCAGCCATGTCATTCCCAGTAATACCGAGGTGTCCCGGTATCCAGGCTAGGACCACTGATGCATGAACCAGTGACATGGAATGCAGTAGGTTCCTGATCGAGCAGATTAGAGAGTCGCTACTGGAATTGAGTGGGGATGCGCTTATTTTTTGTAGTGAGCTAAGCGAGTCTGAAAGGATGAGTGCGTTTTTAATATTTAATGATTTGACGAGTTGAAGAGCTTCTATGATAGCTATGCATTCAGCAGAGAAAATGGAGCATTCTTTGGGAAGTTTATGTGGGAAACACAATTTTCTGTGAGGAACATAGACACTGGCCCCGCAATGGGAGTCCTGACTGAGTTTGGAGCCATCTGTGAAAAATTTTATGTAATTTGGCCAGTTGTTTTCAATAATTGTGTTAAATTCTGCATTATTTAATTGAGTTGAGTTTTTAATGTTTTTTTTACTTATTCCGATAAATTGATGGACCTTCGGATAGAATGTAAGGCTTTCATAGGGGTATGAGTATAAGGGAAGAGATTCATTGAGATAGGTGTTTCTAGATAAATCCAGGAAAGAATTGTAGCAATCATAAAAAAGTGGAGGGGTATGATTTTTCCAAAAGTGATTTGTATTAACCTCATACTTTAACGATTGAAGTATAGGAATCAAGGGATGGGATGTTATTGAACATATTTTGTAAACATATTTTTCTGCCAGGCATCGCCTTCTTATATGTAAGGGAGGTTCGCAACATTCCACTTGCATTGCGTTGATTGGAGAAGATTTCATGGCTCCTAAGACAAGGCGAAGTGATTTTGACTGGATTTTATCTAATTTATGAGAATTTGACGTGGACATTGGATCAAACAGACAAGATCCGTAATCGAGATGGCTTCGGATGAGGGCATTGTATAGAAGTTTTAAAGAAGCTGGGTGGGATCCCCACCACACTCTGGCTAGAAATCTAAGAGGATTGATGTTGCTTTCACATTTTGTAACAACGTGATTTATATGAGAGTTCCAAGTAAGCTTGGAGTCCAAAAACATTCCAAGGAACTTAACTTCCTTCGAGATAGGGATCACTTCATCGGCAAATATTACCTGAATATCCGGAAGCTTTCGTCGACGAGTGAATATGACAACTTTGCTTTTGGCAGGGGAAAGTTCAAGACCATTAATATTTAACCACGCCAAGAGTTTTCTAAGAGCGTTGTTAATTGCTGATGCTGCGATGAAAAGATTGGCGGATATTTTGTAAAACGTTAAGTCATCAGCATATTGGAGTACGTTGCACATGAAATTAATAGATTTTTCCAGATCGTATGTGTAAATATTATACAGTATCGGGCTTAAGACAGACCCTTGCGGGAGTCCTTTGAATAATTGTCTTATGTGGGGATAGGATTCGGATCCATCTACAAAAACAGTTCTCTCGGAGAGCAAATTGATAATGAATTGAACCAATTTAGGAGGAATACCAATCGCCAGTAACTTTTCTTTAAGAATGGGTATATTTACATTGTCGTATGCTCCACAGATGTCTAAAAATACTGCAATACAATATTCGTTTTTAGATAACGCTAATTTGAAATCTGTAACAAGAGAGGAAAGGTTGTCAAGGGTACTTTTACCCTTTCTAAATCCAAACTGGGAAGGGGGAAGAATATGATTTTTCTCTACAAACCAGTCTAATCTATTCTTAATCATTCTTTCAGCTACTTTGCAAAGCGTTGAAGAGAGAGCAATCGGTCTGTAACTTGAGCCTATACTTGGATCTTTGGTACTTTTGCAAATGGGAATGATTTTTTGAATTTTCCAGTCCGGGGGAATAATACCAGAGTCCAGGAAGATATTGATGAGAGAGAGAAAGTAGGAAAGGGAATCATCATCAGTGTGGCGGATGAATATGTTCAAGATTTCGTCATTGCCAGGAGCTGAGTCTTTTAGGTCTTCTGTGGCTCTTTTTAACTCGTCTATGGAAAATGGAGCATCTAACCAAGATGAAGAATTTGGGGAGTAAGATAAAACAGGCACTTCGTCAAGATTAGGTACATACGGGGGAGCAATTTTGTTAAGAAAGTCAGAAATCCAAATATCAGAATTGTGAGATGACTTCGGTAGGGAAAAGGAGGACCTAAACCTGCGAATCATGGACCAAACCTCCCCCGCCGGAGTAGCAGGGGATATATTAGTGCAGAAATTACGCCAGCTGTTTTTTTTTTTAAAACGAAATGTACGTTTAGCAACAGCTTGGGCATTCTTGGCTTTCAAGAAATTTTCCATTGTCATCTGTTGGCAGTATGTCTTATTGGCCGCTTTCCTCTCCTTCAGCACTCGAAGGCATTCTTCATCCCACCAGGGGGGAGGGTGAGCCTTCGTGCCTACAGGGGATGATTTGGGAATAGAATTGACTGCAGATTTTAGAATGGAATCAGACCAAGATTTGTAAGAGGAGGTGCAGTTATCTGAAGAAGGGGTAGGCAGGGAAAGGGTGTGACCCTGGACAGATTCTCTAAAATGGCACCAGTCGGCTTTTTTTTGTGATAAATTTTGGCTTTCTTTTAAAGAGGTTAGTATTTAACCCTTGAGCCAGATTTATAATGATTGGATAGTGGTCACTGCCACAGGGGTCTGATGAAGTTCTCCAGGAAATTATTGGATATATACTTGAGGAACAAAGAGTTATATCCACCGCACTAGGGCTCTGCCCAGGCAGACTTAACCTTGTTGGAGATCCGTCATTTAGAAGGCACATGTTCAAGGAGTCCATAAGGTCAATTATTTTGATTCCTAAGGGATCCGTTGATGAAGAACCCCAGAGAGGGGAGTGGGCATTGAAGTCACCCAGAATGACCAGGGGAGAAGATATTTTTCTAAACATGTGGATCCATAATGAAATGTCAAATGGGGTAGAAGGAGGAATGTAGAGGGATACAAACGTAATATTAGAGACAGTAGCTGCCACTAACTGGAAGGATGAATCTGGGGGTTTCATGGAAATAGGGGTGAAGGACAGGGAGTTTTTGATTAGAAGGGCTGCACCACCCTTCCCATCAATGCGGTCGTCCCGCAGACATTGGTAGCCACTCACCTTGAAGAGCTGAGATGGTTTAAACCAAGTCTCAGAGATGGCAGCAATAGAAATTGTGTGTAATTGTAGAAGGCGGATGAGGTCAGCCTTATTGGAGAAGGCGCTTCTACTATTCCACTGAAGAATCCCTGCTGTCAGGGCAGCCATTGGAAACAAGAGAATTTAAGGAGGAGAGTAAAGAGGCAGCGTTGGACGGTAGGGAATTATTGTTATTAATTATAGAGATAAGTAACATGATGAGAGTTTGAATAATATTAGAATTGTCATTAGAAATGATGTTGTTTGAGGAATTGGGATGTGAATCAGGGATAAAGGAATTGCAGTTCAAAGAATTGGTGTTAGGAAAGACGGTATTTTGTGGAAATGGGGAGCTGATGTTACCATTTGGGAACAAGAGCTGGGAGTTATGGCCAAGATGATCATATCCGGGGGATTTAAGAGGACGAGAAGCAGATTTTGTCATTACAGTCTTCCTGTATGACGAGTTTGGAGAAGTAATGTTTTGAGATAACTGGGGTTGAGAGGCGACTTCAGCAAAAGATTTTTTAGAGGGAGCTATTATTTTAGAAGCGTGGAAGTATGATATGCTATTGGAAGCCATATAACTTTTAATGTTTTTTTGGCGTGAAAGTTCGGGGCAGGATGGATTTATGGCTGTATGAGAGCCTGAGCAGTTGATGCAGGTAGGGGGATTGGAAGGGGAGGGGCATTGCTCTGCTAAATGACTTTCTGCACATTTAAAGCAGCGAGGAGAAGAACGGCATGATTGCTTGGAATGGCCGAACCGACAACAGTTAAAACATTGAATTGTCGGGTATGAATAAATTTCCACTGGGAGAGAGTTGTGGAAAAGGTATACATGAGAGGGAAGAGATTGGCCTTCAAATGTAATAACTACAGTTTGGGAGGGTTTCCAAACTATAGAATCGGAAGTCTTATCTTTATAATTCAGCCGCCTAGTCTTTAAAACTTTCCCCGAAGATGCTGGGATAATAAGTTCCGTGATAAGTTCTTCCTCGGATAGGTCTGTAGGGATACCTCTCACTAGACCCATGCGGGAGACATTAAATGAAGGGATGTAAGCCTTGTATTTTTTGGCAGAGAGGAAGTCAATGGAATTTATAAATTTATTGGCATTGAGTGCAGTTGTGAACTCTACACAAATGCGGAATCTTCCCTCCGATCTGATACCACCTGGGGAAATGCCAAGTGGTTTTTTTCCTATAAATTTACCAAAATCAAGGGGATGCAGTGAGTGGCCTTGTGTGTTGTTTTGCACATACACGATGAAGGGGGCTTTTGCTGAAGTCGGGTACAGTGAAGCGAGTGGAGGAGCGACAGTCTCTACAGGAACTGTAACCTGAGAAGATTCCTTTTTCGGAAGGACGCTGACTTTTCTTTTTTTGGGAGTAGAGGAATCAGTCATTATTTCAACCTCGCTAGCAATGTCATGTTCAAAATTAACAGGGTCAGGATCAGGGGGGACGGGATCTGGTGGTTTCTTCCCCATGGCAAAGGCCATTGGGGCAAAAAGGAATGGATATTAATATAAAATAACACTTACTGGACTTGGTCAGCAATAAAGGCACTCAAAGAGGACAAAAAATATAGTTTTAACCTACAAAAGGCAATAAAATTAGATTTTTTTTGTATTCGAACGGAAAAAGACAAGAGAGTTCTTCAACTGTCAAAGTTCGAATCTCGCGCTGTACATTAACTTTTGATGTGAGCTTTGCGTGTGGCAGCAGCTTAACTGAAAACTAGGTATAGTTTGGAAATAATATCATAATTTTGAAAGTATTTGTTTCATTTGATGTGAGTGGTTTATTTATGCATTTGATCGAGTCATGTCCTCGGACGTCTCGGGCTTTTTTACCATTCACCAATGTATAACACATTGTTACTGCTAAAAACAACATTTATTGGTATTAATTGACTCGTATGTACAAACAAGTGCGAGGAAAGCCTCATGAAAAGTGATGGAGATCTTTCCTTTTGAAATAAGTCCCTCCGTCTTTTTTCCCAAAAAGTGCCCGTATCCCTGTATGAGCGAACCTTGTAAGGTATATTTTTTTTACAAACCTTAGGCTCATCCAACGTCATAGGGCTAATTTATTTACCGCTAGAAAAATACACCAGGATTTTTTTTACTACCAGATGAGTTGTAAAGCACCCTTGAGATGATTTCTTACGAAAACGGCGTAGAATAAATTTGACATTTTAAATTATTATTTAAGCCATAATGCCTGGAATCACAAATAAACCACTCACCTGGAATGTGGGTGGTTTATTTATGCTTTGAATCATCCTGGAATACTCAAATTGATGAGTAAAAAAAGAGAGGAAGAACCTTCAGAAGAGACAATTTTGTCTATTGTTTGGATCTGTCATCTATGCTCTACTCTATGTTTGAATTCGTAGTTTGTGATTGAACTTGGCGTTTGTGCTTGTGCTGTCGCCATTATGCCATTTTAGAAATTTTGTTTTTACGTTTTCGTAAAGTGCGAATAGAACTGTTTGGTTTTAATTATTTTTTAAAATACCATGAGCAATTATGAGGATGATCAAAGTGAAGATGGTGAATTGGCCAGAAGTCCTGTTCCACAGGAGGAAATGGATTTTAGGTTACTGTCGTAAACGTTTTTTTAACGAATGTGTTGTTTATTCGTTTTCTTGCTTTTACTAATAATTTTGTGTTTTGCAGTTTATCCGAAGAAGATATAGATACCAATGACTCACTAGATATAAGGCCACCACAGGCTCAGATAATTTCTAGTCGTGCTCCTAAGGACGATAGGAAAAATAGGCACAGTGGAAAATCAGAAAGACACAAAGAACATTTGCATAGGGATAAAAAACACGCTTTCAGGTATGTAAATAATCATCTTTATGTTTAATAGTATGTTACTTGATTTATTTACATAATATATTTGACACTCGTCCTTCGAGTTCAGTGGCATTCCTATGATTCACCCAAAACATTAATCACTCATTTATTGACTTGGAGCCGTGTTTCTGTAGCTATCCATTAGTCTGAAATGTTATCTTTCAGTAGTCATGGTTCAGATTCCTTATTATGTTAACTAACTTAGAAAAGTCTCGTTTTTAAAGTCAGTATCTTTTTTTTGGCAGTTTTTGCCATTGACCTAATTTAAAATATGTGGTTTTTATTAATTAAAATGCCAATTATTTAAACGATGCACCTTTTTAAAGGGAAAGAGACAAACCTGACTCAAGAACTAAAAAAGAGAATGACGTAATTAGACACAGCGACCGTGAAATGGCGTATCATGGCAAGGAACATCCGAGAGAGCGGGAGTATGTCCGAGACAAAGAAGTGTACCGGGAGAAGCAGGTGTACCGGGACAGGGAGCAAATGCGGGAGAAGGAGATTTATCGGGAGCCCGACCCCTACAGGGAGAAGGAGGCCTATCTGTCAAAGGAGGTTTACAGGGAAAGGGAGAAGGAAGCTTATATTGCCAAAGAACCCTACAGGGAAAAGGAAAGGGAGCGAGAGAAAGATGCCTACATCTCCAAGGAAGCTTACCGGGAAAAGGATAGAGAAAGGGAAAAAGAGACCTACCTCACCAAAGAGCCCTATCGGGAAAAAGATAGAGAAAGAGAAAAAGATACTTATGTCTCAAAAGAGCCATACCGAGAAAAGGACAGAGAAAGAGAGAAGGAATCCTACATCCCCAAGGAGGCTTATAGAGAAAAGGAACGAGAGAAGGATGCCTACATTTCTAAGGAGCCCTATCGAGAAAGGGAGAAGGAAGTATACATCCCTAAAGAACCCCCTCGAGAGAAGGAGAGGGACCGCGAGAGAGAAAGATACATGGAGGCAGAGCGCTCCAAGGAGAGGAAGGAAGTGCGCTCTCGCCACGCCTCATCAGATGAGGCAAGCTCGGGCAGGCACCGAGGCAGTGCGGGGCAAGGGGAGCGCGGGGGCGCCCAGGGGGACAAGGAGCTGGAGGACCTGCGCTCGCGACTGCTGAGCAAAAGACGCTCCAAGGAGCAGCAGCAAGACAGGCGCAGGGAAGACTCTCCCGAGCGCCGCGGGGACTCCTACCGGGCTGCTCACCTGCAGAGGAGGGACAAACTATTGCACACAGGTTAGTTAAATCCTTTCTAAGTTCGGGTAAACCTTTAGGTTACTTTATATTATTCGGAATCATTATGATTTGGTTCAATTGTTAGGGTTTATGGTGTAACAGTTATTTGGATATTGTTTACAGTGTAACAGTTATAAGACCTTCATCATAAGAAGGAGGGTTAGACAAAACTGATTATTTGTTGACCCTTCTGCAGGTAATACACTCTCCAAAGAGAGTTTCTCCAAAAAGGTCACGAGTGCGGTCGTAAAAGGTACATTTTACTGAAAAGATTTGATTTTGAAAAAGGTTCGATTTTGTACCATCTCTTTTACTGTTTTGCTTTACTTAATGATTGACTGCTGGGCGAAGATTGGCGATGTCCAGTTAAAACGGTAGAACTAACATCCACATGTTACTGGAAAGGACATAAAAAATATTAAGTGATACAATCGCTCCGTGATATATGAGGACCCTAGAGTGAAATGTGATTTTTACCTTCAGGCACGTAAAGGTTAAATATCCGTGTTAATAATCATAAACCTTAAACTATTACAAGTGACCTAAGCTTTTCATTTTTTATAATAGGTATAATATGTACATACTATCCTCGTCACAATTCAATAATTTGGTTTTGCTTACTTTCTCTTTGGTTTTAGTATAAAACCCTTTTGTTTGTAAATTTATGACTGTTAAAGTATGAAATATCGACAGTCACTATATTTGCTCTTCGTAAGTTCAGTTAATTTTCCAGAGCGTGAGATGGAGCGGCGCAAGGAAGAGGGTCGCGCGGCCCTCGAGGAGAGGCGCTCCCGCCGCGCCAAGCGGCCGCCCTCCCCCGCCCCGGCGCCCCCCTCACCTGCCCCTCAGCAGCACCCCTCCCCGACCCCTGCCAAACGTCCCCGCCCCTCTACCTCGCCTCCCGATGTGGTTACCGTGTCCGATGCCAGCGATCATGAAGAACAGGAAGAAGGTATACTTTTTTTAATATTAACTTTCATCTCGTTTTCTCATTGATGTATAAACTCATTGTTATTTATTTAGTTCTTAGAATCAAAAGATATTATCCCTTTCAGTTAATAGATATTATATCTTGGCTAACATAACACTGAAATGCTTCTAGTTATCTTTTTAAATATGAATACTTACTCTTATCTCATAGTAGGTCCCGTCCATTTAAATAATGGTACACATTTATATATTGAATGATTCAATTCCAAGAGTTATTCATAATGTGGTTACATAATGGATGTCACTACGTCTGGTACTTCTGAGAAATACGTCAAACTAACTTGACCAACCAATTAACCAACCATCACGCCCCATGGATAACTTGGTCTTGGCACAAACTACTTGCCTCATTCACATTCATCTCATACATACTCTTCTGTTATTCCGACTCTTGACATGGCCCGACTCAAGTATCTGGTTCACTTGATCGTGCCATGTTTTCCTCGGGCATTCCCGACTTCTTTTAACAATAATGTTTGTGTCATGTATTCTCGTTTCTTCGTTTATTCGCTCTACATGCCCAAAAAATCTGAGCATCCTTTTATTAATTCTACTCATACACTTACATAAGCTCTTCATTCTATGGTTTTACCACACATATGCCTCAGGGATCTCATTTCTACAGCGAACGCAGTCTGTATCGTCCTTCCTCTGCCAGTTCTATGTCTCACTGCTATACATCAGGGTAGCTACCAGTACTCCATTGTGGACTGCTAGCTTTGTTTCTTTTGACAGTTTTTTTTACTAGCGCCAACCGCGTTCATCCTTCATTAATGGAGTTTCCTGCATTTACCTCTCTTTCAACATCTCTTATTAGACTTTCCATCTCTCTTAAACATACTTTCCAGATACAGAAACGTCAATAACAATATCAGATAATATAATTTGTATTTTTGTATTAATCAAAATTACAATGAAAAATATAAATGTCATCAGTAGAAAACAAACCTGGAATCCGTTAGCTAGAATCAGGTTAGCTACAAGACTAGTGAGTAATCCCGCTAAATTGATGTAAAATTAAAAAATAATTGGATAATTAGTACAGTTCTGTAAGAGTTACCTTGCAATCAATATCATTGTTCTTAACCCGTCAAGCTTCAGAAGAACATTACCGGCCACAAACATCATTTTCCATTAGAGCAGTGGTTCTTAACCTGGGTTCGGTGAGTCAGTCTCGCGGGTTCGGCGGAGGTCAAAACACACCCCCGACTCTTGATGATTCGTAATGACACGCCCCGCTTGTCCATCTTTGGCTGCAGGCGATCACGCAACTTCGCTTGGCCTATTTGTGCTGCAGGGAATTTGGTGCGCCCAGTAGTTGAATTGTAACTGTCGTGTGTGTTGTGTGATACCTTTCTTAATATTTTAATCCCTTCATATTAACTATGTCGAGCAAAAAAAGAAAGTGGTCGGACGAATATGTACAATATAGATTCACATGTATAACATTGTTTGAAAATTTTTGTGTTAAAATTATGTTTTAATGGTTTTGTTCATTTTGCGCACCTATGTATAAATATATACATACCTATGTTTTGAATTTGAAAAAATCATATTTAATTTTTCCAATTAAGAAGGGTTCGATGAATGCGCATATGAAACTGGTGGGGGTCAGTACCTCCAACAAGGTTAAGAACCACTGCATTAGAGGCTCTGAAGGACAGTTCTGACCAGACATTATTAAAATATTTTTAACTTTTTTTTCTATAATGCGTAGATATGTGGTTTGTTCATCGTTGGAAAAATAAATAATTATTCTTCTCAGTTTGTCTCAAATATTTATACGTGTTACAATGTGTATGATTACAAATTGGCAGGATTTTTCACTGAAAAATAAAATGCATATTTTTTTATTTTATAAAAGGCATAAAAAGTGAAGTAACAGTTTTCTTACTAATTCCCTACATAAAAGGAATGTTTTCTAATTATCTAATTCTTTGAAAATTATAGACGTTTCAAGTATCCTGGTCATTTTTTTTCCTAACATTTTCATGTTTGAAATTGAAATTTAATATTTTAGAAATATCAATGTTGATTTTAAACACAAAAATTTCAAAGATAATTTTATCTAGTTTCTAAAATGGGTTTTTTTCTGTCTTCGGTCAATTTTCTTACGCCACCAATTTTCTACGCCACCGGAAGCCGTATTATTTGTGTCACAAGTCATAATGCAAATACTTGATAATGTCATAACCAAAGGTGGTAAAAATTATTTTTTTACTGATTTTCACAAAACGCTAAATTTTCCTCTTATACGAAATACAGCATGTGCCATGTCATGTACCTCTGTTTGCCGGCAAGTGTCCGTCAATGTGTTAAATATAGTTTTTTCCTCAGGAGAGCATACAGGCACTTCTTCGGATTCTTCATCCGGTTCTGGAGAAAGTGAAGGAGACACAGCATCCGGTGAGGGTGAGGAGAGTGCGGAGGAAGACGAGACCTCGGGAACGGGCCGGCCAGGGGAGGATGAGAGGAACGCTCACCGCGCCAGCTCCGGAGAGGAGGACGGAGGTAGGGAGGCCATCAGCCCTAGCAGATCACCTGCCTCCATCCACTCCGATACACCCAAGAGAAGGTATTGTACTCTATCCTTATTTAATTCTCCTTTGATGCTTATTTTAACCGTCTTGTTTTACATAACAAGTAATATTAGTTGACTGTATAATATTATGTTATTCTCAATTGAATTGTAAGTGTTTACATGAATGGATATAATATTATATGTATGGCATAAGTACAGAATGTATTAAGTGTTATTTACAATAATAATGTGGTGTAACTCCAGTTATGTAAGTTATGTTTCGAGAAACAGCATTTTGTAAAATGCTCCCGAATCACGTAAATATCGTTAATATAATGTGCAAGTCTCTGTTTATTTAAAATACAACTCTTTTACGATTTAAGGAACAAAAATTGAATCATAACATACATTTTAATACTAAAAATATGTTAAAAAATAATAGTAAAAGGTTTTTCGTAGTAAAAAATAAATATGATAAACACGGATAAGTAAAAACAAAATTCTGTTTTTAATAAATGGTGTGTATGTACGTACATAAACCAATATTATAAAAAATTAAAATTAATTTTTTGTTTTCTCTTACATCGATGTAATTTTTAAATTTAAAAAAAAATTAATATCTCACAAGAGTCCCAACTGCTCCCAACCATCTGGAGCCAGTAAGGTTATTGCATCCTGAAGGTAGTAGGGGAACAGGAAGGTGAGGGAGTACCTGGCTATTCAGATCTGGTCACCAAACACGGCTAAAGCCGATTTCAAGTAACGTTTCAATTCTGAATGGTGGTCTTACACCAGGGCGATACTAAGAGTATCTTCCACTCTAAGCCTGTTAAACTTTTCAATGCTTATTTCATATATTCTGAAATTTAAAGTAGTCATGGATGATGAAGCATCATCTCCAGTCACACTCATTTATGGAGAGTGGATTTATGTAATTTCATTATTGTTATAGCTGCTTAGATCAAGATTAGCTTCAGTCTGAAAATTATGCAAAATTTGTTACATAGAGCACACGCTTTGAATTGTTCAAGGATAACTGCCGCCAACCTTACGATGCTTTGCAGTTATAACTGGATTGTAGATATTTATGTTTTTTTAATATTATTTTAACTAGATAAAACCATTTTTGCATTTTAATCCATTTTTTCCAGAAATATGAAATCATTTTATGCCGTGAAGACACTGGGAATGTACAGTGAAACCTCTATTATTTTTTAAATGAACTATGAATACGGGAATATAGAAAAAAGCTACATTCATAATTAAATTTTTATCATTGTAAAAAAGACATATTTTACATATAAATAAAAATGCCCCAATTCCTAAACTTTGCCGAGCTTGGCTTCATCCAGCGGGATTTTTTTCTAATTTGACAATTTTTAATCTTGAAGAGTATGCACAGTTTTCAACGAGCGGCTCATTTTTAATTTTGAAATGCTCAAAATAGAAGGTAAAAAGACAACTGCACACACGCACCGCTGTATGAGTCTTAATAGAAATAAACGACACGTGGGAAAATGATTATTCGAGGAATGGTTGATCGAGATTTCACTGTACATATAACAAAAGTTGTGTTGTTACATTAACATTATTGATATATTATGTATCTTCCATTTTTCACTCCACCCAAGTCTAGAGTAATAATTAGGTTAAAAAAGCACTCACTTTCTGATGTGGTGCTGATGAAGATTTAAAAATGATTAGTGGAATATTTTATTAACTTGTTGGTTACGTTAGCAGATCCCGATCTCGCTCAAGATCTCACTCTTTCTCTCCTCCGAGTGCCAGCAATGGGGTAGAAGACGCAAACAGCGCGAGACAAGACAGGGAGGACAAGCAGGGGGAGGGCAGTCCCCCCCCGCCACACCCTTCCTCCCCGGCTGGCTCCCCCCAGCCCCCCCTGCCGCCCTACTACCCTGCCTTACAGGTACATACCTACCAATTATCTTTAATATTGAACATTTATTTATTTAACTGCTGTATTTCTTCCGCAGGTCGGGAAATTTGAGAATTATCGGTGAATTTGATTGATTAATTTTGTCCCATTCTTCAGAAATTCTATGTGCGACTCCTTTTTAACTCGAGGAATAGTTTATTTTAGCCATTTTGAAAGTTGCTGAAATGGAATCTTGATCAATAATTTTGATTTTAGGATCAATTTTAATCTATCAGGAAAAAGACAATACAACTTCTCCGGAAATTGAGTTGAAATTTTGAAAGCTGTTTCTGTTGCTATCCTGTTTAAGCTTTAATGGTAAACTTAACGTAAGTTAAATGCGTTAGTTAATAAAAATCCACTTTTTGCAAGTTACAGTTTAAAATATTAAAATGAATATTGTATCGGTGATTCAATCCAATATTGAATTTGTATGCTTTTCTTGAAAGAATTGAGTTTTTATATGGAGAAAATCATTTATTCATATTCATAAGTATATATGGGTGCAAACAAATAATTGATAATAACACTTTCCAGGCCATGCCCGGGTCCTGTTCGGTATGCATTTTTCTTGCAGATTGCCGGCATTTTACTTGCTTTCTATCCCCGTCCGGCCGAGTAAGAACTCCGTTCGTGTAGATTTTTTCGGCTAATCGGCCGAGTCCGAACTGTGTTCGTGTTTGGTTTGCATATTTTTACTATTTAAACTACGTGTCCTGTTCATGAGGTGATACGCTTAGCACTTGTCTAAAGTCGCGGTCTGGAAAGTGTTAATACTCTAAAGCATAACTTGCAAAAAGTGAATTTTCATAAATTATTTAAAGTAACGCCATCTATGAACGCGTAGATTATAACGCACATTATTTTTACCCTTAATATTGTTCAGCAGAATATTCCCTTATTGATAACTTGATATGTGAATTTCAAATAGATTCTGCAATGGATTATGTAGCTCTGAGATAAGTCAAGTCCACATTGATAAATGGTGACTCCTGAAAGTGAAATGAGACCAAGAGTCTTCAGTGCGGTAGTTGCAATGTTTCCTCTGCTGTAGCAATGTGTCACTGTACATATGTTGTAGGCTAATATGAAAAGGAGTTAAGTAAACATGTTATTATGTACTGTACCAAGAGTGGGTGGCAATTATTAGTGTATTATGACGATGTGCACAAAGAAGGAGCCTGTTGGGATAACATGTTGTGCGTGATGTTCTAGGGCTGTCGGTCGGTAGAGGAGTTCCAATGCCTGAACAGAATAGAGGAGGGCACCTACGGTGTGGTGTACCGAGCGAGAGATAAGACCACCGAGGAGATAGTGGCTCTCAAGAGACTGAAGATGGAAAAGGAAAAGGAGGGTTTCCCCATCACCTCCCTGCGAGAAATCAACACCCTGCTCAAGGTAATATGCCCCTTTCAGTCTATTGTATGATGTATTGCTAGGGCGGCGGGGCTCCAGAGCGGGGCCCCGCGCGCCCCCTGCCTGGCCTTGTATTAATGTCCTGTGTGTTTTTATTCTGCAGGCCCGGCACCTCTTATCTACAAGAGAATTGTGATTGACCTCTGAACCAATCAGTCAAGGTTGTCCATTCTACTACCTAAGAGCGAGGGGCGGGGCTCCGGCCCATATCTTGTTCTCTTTCTATTTATTGTCCCAAACAACCCACAACACCCACTCTTACCCAAACACGGCCGTGGGTCCCTTCACACCGATACTTTCTTTTAGGAGGTCTCTACATGCCACCAACAGAATGTTCCTTACGTTGAATTATGAATCTCCTTATTGTTATCTTTATGAAAACCCACTATATTTTATTTGGTAAGAAATCACCTCTGACCACCCAGTGAAAGATGATGAGGACATTATTTTATGTTCACTTAACATTTTAAATAATTTATAAAATGTTGACGAAATAATTTGATTCCCTTCATCATTCCCTGCCTTAGGTTTTTGTGACCACATAAAGCTTGTATTCTTTAAAATGGAAATATCTCTATGCACAGTTACTTTAGAAATTAGACTTTGTAGATTGATCTTAGACTATCTAGAAAAACCATTTCTTCATTAGAATTTCCGTGATTGCGATTGACTCCATTTGCGCTCTCTTGTAGAAATATATTTTTTAAGTTTCCACAGTAATGTGCACCTTCATAACAGTAATAGACTCTTCTAGAATTAATGGATCATCTGTATTTTAGCAGTGAAAAAAATCAAACAATGATTAAATGGTTTTTGCCATTGTCTCTCAGTTTTCAACTTTGGAAGATTGCAACAAATAGTGATTGTTTTATATCACATTGTTGTGGACAGTACAAGGTTCCTTTGATAAAAAATAATGATTTCACGTTTTCCTAATCTATTTATTACTCAGAAGTAAGCAATAATTAAAATGTCATTGTCATTTCTGCACAATAACTAAATAACCCATAAATATACCACTCACTAGATCGATATCTTCAGGCTTTTTGTATGAAACAAATTGGTCCTAAAAAAAGCATAGATATGCCAATATATAGACAGTAAAATTCTTATTTGCAGCCTACTTACTATACTACACACCAATAAAAAAACTCTGAAAGTTTATTCCATAGACTTTCAGAGTTTTTTTCATTGGTGGATATAGTTAGGAAATAATATGACGTCACAATATTCACGGTTCCAATTTTTCGATCGGAGTTATACCCCCCTGCAATAACCTATCAATTTAATGTTTTTTCCCTCCAATAAACCACCCCAAAGCGATTCCTTTGTTTTGATTTTATTACATAAAAAGGGAACACATTCAAATACCGAGTAAAAAAAAGAAAACTGAGAAAGTACCTACCCAATTTTGTCACACATTAGATTAGTACCTACTTTTCCCACATTTGAAGGATACAGTTTTATGAGTTTCCTGCATTCAGTTTACAAGCTTTAAGTAGTCCCAATGATGTTAGGTGATAGGGTGGTCTTGATATATTTATATTATTTTCTCCTCTTAAACCACAGCCAATTGGAATTTGAAATAACTGTTATGTGATATTGTTTACCACAAATTTTACAAATTATGTTTTACGCTTATCGATTATGTTGCTTTAATGACTACTTTTATCCAGATGGGAGAGGATTTATTCGAAATTAGTAAACTTGCATTTAATTAGTCCCTAACCACCTACTTCTCAGAAAATTCATATTTTTAAGTATGTATGTTTTTTTTAAATTGAAAAATATGTATTTTTTACCACCCATCAGGTTTACCAAAATTTCAATGCTATTGAAATTAATGTTTTAATGAACACATTTTTTAAAGCTTTTTTTTTTTTTACTAATAATATTTACATAATTACTCAAATTAATTATCTTTTCTCTGTTGCCAAATTGTTTATTTATCATTTTTTTTATCATTCCATTGCTTAAAACTTTTTAAGTTCTTATTAATTTGTGCTATAGTTTTATAAACAGGTAGTTAAATAAAGTGTTAACTGGTGACTTTTTTGTTCTAGAAGTAGTTAAGACTAAAAAAAATTGTGATTGCAAAAAAATGTATGAAGATTTTCAGGAATTTGTACGGCTTTCCAAAAACCTTAAAATATTCATAGATATAACTTAATCAAGTATTTTCAGTGTAAGGAATGATAAAATCACCTATCACTGGTTAGATGGTGAGGTTAGGTTTATATTAACCTTCGACGAGCCAAGTTGGCAAAAAAAAATTTATTCCCATGAGGGGAAATTGAATCACCCCGTCCTTACACAGCTATTACCATTAATATTGTTATTATAATATTATAAATGTTCAGGAGAATTGTAATGACGGGGCCACTCATTTACCCCTCTGGTTATAGAAAAAATCATTGGCTTGATGACCGTTAAATATTAAGATTGAGTCTATCCCCAGTTAAAAATAACTAACCTCAATTCAATACACCCCCTACACCCCTGGTCCTGGATTATATTATGTATTAATAATGTCACTCATTTTCTATATGTAAATGTATAACTGTGAAATCTACAAATTATTTTTGACTTGTACAGTCTATCTTTGTAATATTGTTGCTGTAATTATTACAAAAGGATGTATGTTAAATATTCTGCTTTCCAGAACAGAAGCTTTTATTTTACAGAAAGAAAAAGTTGATTACTTGTAATAAATAAAAATAACTTCAACATATTGAGTTTATTCAAAATGTCATTTTGGTAAAAATTTTTAAACACACAAACTTTTGTCATTACAGTAATGATATACATACCATTGTCAAAGTCACTGAAAGTTCAATTTTAATTTTGCAACATCCCATTCAAGATGCGTTAGCGTTTAAATCGTAATTTAACAATTATTTTATGCATGTCATGTCATCATAAATGTTTCTGTTCATTGTTTTGATGTTGTAAGGTGCTACAATATCCCTTTTTTTGATGTAATTCTTTCATTTTTACAATTTCCTAAATCATTTTCAAAAAAATACTAAAAAATCGCAATCATGGAACAAGAAAGAACATCACAGGTATAATACTCATTTTGATTTAAAAAAATCAGGTCCCTCATTATATTTAGTTCTTACCTATCTTTGGATTAGCTTTGAGATTCTAACAGCAAATACATAGTGTGTTGTTTGTTTATTGGGGTGTTGTGGTTACCCCCTTATTGAGACAAAGTCTTAAGATTATGAAGATAAAGAAGAAAACAAAATCCCACTAAGATTGAAAAATTCTTTTGCTTATAAATATGTAATATTATATTTGAATGTTATAATTCTTTTCATGATCGCTTTAGTCAAAGGTTTACAAGGCACAATTACAATTAACTGGGTAAAGGAAAATATTAAACTACATACTACACAATTGAATGTTTCCTCAGATGTGGGCATTGAAGGTATTTCAGAAAAAGATCAGCGTCAAGTAACACATTCAAATTTAATGTGTGGAGGATGTATCTAAGTGAATTGACTTGTGGATGGTTCTACGTAGAACAGCACTGGGTTCAGATTGAGATGACAAAGACACTTGATGTGGTAAAGGACTAGTGGGCAGTAAGTATGCAACAGTGAGTATGGTGCCTGATAACATAACATTTAATCCATCACTTGTCACTTGTATTGTTCTGCTTGGGTAACATTGTTTTAATTAATTAATTACAGGCAGTATTCAGTGACATTAATCATGGTGGCCACAGAGTATTGATGTAATTTTGTCTCCTTTCAAATGGTGAATATCTATTTATATTTTTAAAGACCTTCTTTGTTAACACCACCTCTCTGTCTTACAGTTTTTTTGAGCGCCGGCGTATGTATATGGTAATCTGATATTAACCTTTTCGAGCACACGTGTGTGACAATTTTTACAATCGTTCTCGGCACACATGTGCACACTCTAATACATCCACGCTGTAATATTTTCCAATGTGATTTTATGCTTTGAAAACTGCATATAGGACAAAATCAGAATCGCTTGCGCTAATGACACTAGATTCTACTGTTTTATTTCATAAATGCAGCGTTTATTACAAAATAATTTGTCTATGAATGTCAAAATTCATGTACATAAACAGCGCCGCAAAAATTTATTAGTATTGACGGTATTTTGACGATTTTTCTACTCCGAAGTTCCAGAGGTTAATACTTTTTGTTTGTGGGATTTTTACCCTCTGCAACTACGGAGGTATTAGGTCGCGGAAGCTTGGCGCTCCAAAGGTTAAAATAAATCAAATTTAATTGTATGAGAAAAAGTACTTTGGAACACCTGGACTTAGTGATGGGTTTTCTGTTGGCCACTTTGTTAATTAGTTTGTTGGTAGTTTTTTGAATTCAGGCTGAAAGAGGATTTGCATTTTCACAGAGTATGCTAGTCTCCATAATTTAAGTCACGCCTGTGTTATTTTATTTATCAGTTGGTTGCACCCAATCTATCATTACTAAAATCATTGTTCACAAAGTAGGATAATATAAAGATAGTATCCTATCTATACAGTTTTGCAAATCGAATGTATTGGTATAGTTGGAATCAGATTTTGATTACTTTACTTAATGTTTGCAATTAATCATGTTTTTAATCTGTACTTTAGTTCTTATCTGACAGCTAGTAGCTATGACTGTGGATTACTGAATTGCTTTTAATTTATTTACATAATATCAAACTTGAAATTCAACCTGTCTTAGATAATAAAAATGATTTGTATTTTCCCATGGCTGCATAACCTACATTGATCCACCAATCAATCAGCGTACGCAATTCATTTTGCTACAATCACTAACGGCAGTTAGTAAATAAAATAATAATTTTACTAGGTTACACAAAAACCAGTAAAATTGTGAAAATTTTTTTTAACGCAACCCAGTAAAATTATATTTGGGTTAAAATGAACCAGCATGTGAATTCCAAGTTTGAATAATTTTGCAATATAACACATTGTAGTCGGGCGCTTCAAACAATAGGCTCTAGCCTATAGCGGGTGATTTTCGTGATTAGCGCAAAAATATATTGCTTTCTTAAAATTGACACAATTTCTAAACCAAACATTTTCGAAATTTTCAAAGAAATCATATATGACATTTGATCATCAAAAATAAATTATAATTGCTTTGATTACATCATAATTTCACCACATTTCAAAGCTGAATATAAAAACCTGATATTAATTCAGTAAATAGCATTCAATATTTGAAAATTCCATGTAAAAGATATTATGTTTATTCAAAACACATAGTTATATAATAAATAATAATATATATTTGCCATGCCTGCAATTTTACAATCGCTGGATGTGTGAAATCTGATCGCGTAAATATTGAACAGTGTCGCCTAAGGCGAACACTCAATAACTCATAAGTTTAATTGCTTCGAGTCTTTTGCGGTTGCCTCGCCTAATTGAAGAGCCCATTCCACTTATGAATCATAGTATTTATTCTTTCAAGGAATCAGTACACTTCATAATATGTTGATAATCCATCACACACTATAAGTACACTTCATCGTCACTATCATTGGCTTGTAAAGACATTTTTGTAGAGATAAAGTCCTATACAATGCTAACATATTCAAATAATAAAATACCAAACTGTAAACAAAACAGTGCGAGCGGTATGAAAAATAGTCCAATACGTGAAATGACTCAAACTAAACTGGAGATTGAGATCGCCTAAAAGCTCTAGATTTCTGGCGAAGCCTTTACAAGCGGTACACTAGCCTATCTGGACAAGGCATCTCAAATAACGTGGACAGACTGTCGTCTAGCACCCAGGTAGCAAATTACCCTTCAAGGCGTTTTATTTCACGCTGATAACAAACCCGTATAATGCCGTTTCCCGCCAAAAACCGACAGTCATCAAAAACAGCATTTGCCGTGTCCCGACGACAATGTGTTAAATTCATCGGGTTAGGATCACAAGAGCCTATTTTGCATGTTAGATGAACTGATATTTTGAGTAATTATGTAACACTGTGTGGTAAAAGTCTCATTACAAAAATTAATAAATTAGCTTTGTTATTGTAACATTTTGAAAATTCTATTTACAGCACCATCCCACAAGTAGAAGGAGGTAATTTTTTGAACCCATGACAATGTGGTAGATGCCAATCTGTCTCCGCGTAAGTCATATTCTTCCACTTTCCAGAAGACACAAAAGATCAGCAATGCTTTCACACTTTCGGAGCACATTGGTGATTTGCGGTTATGCTATGATTGTTGTAGGACCAATCCCTTATATTCTATTTCTGCCGATGTGGATTTATTACACTGTCGAATTGGGTGATTTGACTTACGCGGTGATGCGATATTTACGATATACAAGACTAGATGCTTTAAGTCTGGACGGGTATTCGACTAGACGAAAACAAAATAATAGCTTGCCTTTAATGTACCAAAACATTGTATATGAATGTCTAGATACTGACAGTAGATGCAGTATACAGGCAATAGATGTGTAGGCATTTTGTTTAATAATAATATTTAACTAGCTGATAAAAACCCGCTGCCGCAGTTTGAAAACTTTAACGGTTCTTTTTGAAAATAACAGAGGGCGCCACTTCCGTTGACAACAATCCTAAACTGTACAGTCGTTAACATAATAACACTATTAGATAATATTTGTTACCAATGTATAATTCTTGGCTGGTGCATTATTTGATAAAATGAATACACACCTTTATTGACTTTCAATATCTAGATTTTATATAGGAAGTTGTCGTTGGCAATTGGACACCTATTTTTTGAATAATGAAAGAAGACTTGTCAAATGACTGCTTTATTTTAGTGTTCTGAATCTATCTTTATTTTCCAATACCAGTCAAGACTTACAGGATCTAATTTTTAAAATTCATAGCATTATGTATATACTAATCATATCTCTTTTCAGTTCTGATGACAACTAACTCCTCTGCAGTTTAAAGCTCCTTTACAAGATTGGAGATGATGGTTTTTTGGATAAGAATATTAATTATTTAAGATTATTATTTTACTGGTTATAAGTACACTTTATGTCTGTTAAAATAAGTGATTAAAAAGTGTGGATAAATATAGTATGTAATATTGCAAAAGGTGTTGGGGAAAAAATGTTTTCATATTTTATTATAATTATTAATGTTAATATTAATTGTGTGATTATCGTAATATTTATTTCAAATTCCAATTGCCGTAATTTAGAATTTGCCATCCTTGAATGTTAATCTGCATTTAACGATTATAATGTGTTTTGAGTTATAAGTTCAATACTGGCTCTTGGACCTAGTTGTGCGTGAAAGTAATCGAATGCATTTTTCTGCATTGTAGAGTCATCGGTTGTAAAAAAACCAAACACTTACGATTGATAACTTTCAAAGTCGAATCATTGTAAAGATGAGAATGTTGTAAATGAATTAGGTTGATATAGTTGTATTGATTGTTTCTGCCATGACTGTGTCCAATGCAGCAGTGTCTAGGTAACTAGGTGTGATTCGGTGGGTGGGTCGTGTGTGTGATGAGTGCGTCCGTGCGTGTGTTGCAGGGCCAGCACCCCAACATCGTGACGGTGCGCGAGATTGTTGTGGGCTCCAACATGGACAAGATCTTCATCGTCATGGACTACGTGGAGCACGATTTGAAGGGGCTCATGGAGACGATGCGTGCGAGGAAGCAGGTCTTCCTGCCAGGTCAGTTCCAACGACATTTATATACTTTTGGTTCTAAGAAATTAGTTACAATGTCATTTGTTCCAGTAGAGAGATACAAATGTGGTGTTCATTAATGATTGCAGGTGAGGTGAAGTGTCTGATGCAGCAGCTTTTGCGAGCGGTGGACCACCTGCACGACAACTGGATCCTGCACCGGGACCTGAAGACCAGCAACCTTCTCCTCTCCCACAAGGGTATTCTGAAGGTTAGTTTCTTTATACCAATTGTTTCTGGCTTTCACCCTTCAAGGGTGTTCTAGGCCATAATTTCAAATTACGGAGAGAGGGAAGGTTAATTTATGTATCTATTTTATTTAAATGGGCAAATTTCAATATTATATGGAAGATTATTACAGTAGAACCTCGTTAATTCGAAATCCACGGGACATCAAAAATCAAATTAACAAATTCCCATGTAATTCGAAATTATATGAAAAAAAAAAGACGCCGAAAATTAGGTTCCCCGGCCGCCCCATTGAATTCGGGTAGTGTCTTTGGAGTAAATTCGTAACACAAAAACCTTTCGATAGATATTTTTTATCACATCTCCCTCTAATACAGTGGTTCTTAACCTGGGTTTGATCGAACCCCAGGGGTTCGAAGAGTCAGTCTCGCGGGTTGGGCGGAGGTCAAGACACACCCCCGACTCATATGATTGGTGATGACACGCTCCGCTTGTCCATCATTGGCTGCAGGTGATCATGCAACATCGCTTGGCCTATCTTTGCTGGGTGTGCCCATCAGTCAAATTGTAACTGTTGTGATACAGCAACGTGATGTCGTGGTAGAGCAATTCTAGTCTAGCACTAAAAAACGGCAAAACTAAGAGAACACTTCCTTAAGCTGCATGGAGATGGAAAATACAAGAACACGACGCTCGCTGAATTCGAGGTGAAGTGAGCCAGATTCGATGAAACGGCTACTCTGCCTGTTCTCGGCTTTGTAGCCATTAACAAACCCATCCTCACAGCATCGTACAAAGTTGCTTAAAGCAGGGCAAATCACACACCATTGGTGAAACACTCATAAAACCAGCTGTGTTGAAGATGGCGAATATCATGCTGGGAAAAGCCGCTGAAGTTAAGTTATCCCAAATTCCTCTTTCAAATGACACCATCAGTGACAGAATAGAGGACATGAGCAAAGACATCTTGGCTCAAGTAGTTCTGATTTCAAGCCCGGCAAAATTCAGCCTTTAACTAGACGAGACCACAGACGTTTCCAATCTAAGCCAGCGTGCAGTATTCGTGCGCTATGTGAAAGAGGATGTGATAAAGGAAGATTTTTTATGTTACAACAACAACAATAAAGGCCGCCGATGTGAAGAAACTTGTGGATGAATTCTTCAAACACAACAATCTTTGGTGGGATATGGTTTCTGTAATTTGTTCGGACAGAAATCCAGCCATGCTGGGAAGAAAGTCTGGTTTTGGTGCGCTAGTGAAAGCCGATGCAACACACATCATTGTTAGGCATTGTATTCTGCACAGGCATGTGTTGGCAACAAAAACCTTGCCTCCAAAACTGGCAGAAGTATTAAAAATTGTAGTGGAATGAGTCATCGCATCTTTAGGGAGCTGTATAATGAAATGGGATCTAAATTCGAGGTACTTCTGTACCATTCTAACGTTCTGTGGTTATCCCGCGAACAGGTGCTGAATCGTGTTTTTGCTGTGCGTGTGGAATTAGCCCTGTTTTTGCAAGAGCACCAACATTGTCATGCAGAGATTGCTTCAATAATTCTGGGTTCATTCTCATTTTAGCATACATGACTGATATCTTCGCAGCTCTCAATCGTCTCAATAAACAGATGCAGGGCGGTAGAGTCAACATCATCGAAGCGGAATAAAACCTGAAGACTTTTAAAAAAAAGCTACCGTTATGGAAACGACGAACAGAGAACGATAACTTTGCAAACTTTCCCCTGCTAGACGACTGTGTAAGTAAGATCAAAGATATATCTGGAATCGGAGACATTTCTGTATCCGCGGAACTGAAGCAAACAATTGCCACGCACTTTAGTTTGCAGACGGATACTTACCTACGAGAGAGTCATATCCAGCATGGGTGAGATAGCCATTCACGTTTGGTGTTGAGACAACAGATGTCAATGATGAATACCTCGATGAAATCATTGAAATTCAGTAGAGCCAGGTTCAGTAGCAACTCTTCAGAACAACAACGCTCTCAACGTTTTGGTGTCTACAAATGGTAACGCACTCTTTTATTCCTAAGAAAGCTCTGGAGATTTTCATACTGTTTGTTACAACATATTGCGAGCAATCCTTTTCGAGAATGGTCGACATAAAAACGAATAAAAGTAACAGACTTTGTTGCGAAAATGACATGAGAGTGTCACTTGCCGCCAAGGTAAAGCCGCGCATTTCTGAACTGGTCTCTGAAAGGCAACAGCAGAAGTCACTGATTTGCAGTAAATATTCATTATGATTGTTTTTGTGTGAAAATCCTGTTTTAATGGTTTTTTTTTCATTTTGTGCACCTATGTATAAATATGTACCTATGTTTTGAATTTGAAAAAATCATATTTTATTTCTCCAATTAACCTTTCCGGGAGTATGGACGCTAATGAACGACGGTACACACTTTCGCCAAAGGAGTATGGACGACAGGGGTCGCATATTCTAATTCGATGCATATTCTGTAAATATGCATCGTATTGCCATCTATGGGCATATTCCTGTAACTTTACACCAATTTTAAACATTTTACATCATTATCGACAAGAGATATCGGCTGTTATTTATTTTGCATACTATCATAAAATTTAATCAAAAAATATATTCTTTTATTTATGTAAAAAAAACTCACTCCCCAGAGCACGGCCAGTATTACGTAACTTACTCCCGGAAAGGTTAAGAAGGGTTGGTGAATGTGCATATGAAATTGGTGGGGGTCAGTATCTCCAACAAGGTTAAGAACCACTGCTTTAATACCTTAATAATCTTAGTTTGTAGTATGTTTAATTTAAGTTTTTTTTTAAATTTTTATTTATTTAATTTATTTGTTTATTTGGCAACCTTATGACCATTAGTTTAATATAATAAAGGTGACAATTGCCAATCGGGACTCAACTTAAACTTGGGAGAAATAGCCGTCTAATATAGTGTAGTATGTATTGTTAGGACTTGTTGTTTCACAGAATTTGAACAATTGATCAAATTTAAATGTTTTAATTCAAGTTCTGTGAAAGTTCTATTGAAGTTCTGTTATTATTTCATCATAGGTTTGGTGGTTTCACAGTACTTGTAGGATAACAGAACTCGAATAGGACTTTCACAGAACTTTAATATTAACTTATATTTGATGACTACTTCAAATTCTGTGAAATAACCCGTCCTTAGTATCGATGGTTTGTATTATCACAGTGATAAACATGAATAATTGATATTTGCAGGTGGGTGACTTTGGACTGGCCCGTGAATACGGCTCCCCGCTGAAGAGCTACACGCCGGTGGTGGTGACGCTGTGGTACCGCGCCCCCGAGCTGCTGCTGGGCACGCGCACTTACTCCACGCCCATCGACATGTGGTCCGTGGGCTGCATCTTCTCAGAGTTCATCACTATGCAGGCCCTCTTCCCCGGCAAGAGCGAGGTGGACCAGCTCAATAGGATATTCAAGGTTAACTAACTACATAACTCCTGCCTTACTTGAGCATGAGCTTGTCTTTGAACATATCTCTCAGGCAGGGTTATTTTTTCATCTTTTAGTCGTGGTTTAGCGACAGTCTATACAAATTTTGAAATCTGTTAATTTAAAATAAGTTCATTCTCAGACAACATTAACATGTTACGTAAGTAGGAATGAAGTAAACTATATGCAGTAGACTTCTTTAACGCCAGCGTATCCATATGGATACTTTTTAAAAACCATTTCTCTGAATGTAACTAGCTTTCTGGGAAAACTACCTTTGGTTGATTGTATACAAATTATCTTGTAAGATAGTACTATTTACAAAAACACCATTTTCAAATAAGTACGTTATGACGAAGATAGAATCAGATGGAATAAAATTTAGTGACCCGCACACTGAGGGTTAAGCAGAGGGTCGTTATGAAACAGATATTGTTAATCGTGCAATTTCTTTGGTAATTATTATCCTTCTATCACACATGTCTTGCATGAAATTGAAAAAGACAAAAAATACCAGAATGTCGTAACTGTACAAGACAGTTATTCGTCTTGTACAAATACTGTATACAATAGGGTGCTGGACCGTGAGCCTCGGAGACCGTGGTGAAAATTGGAGTGGAGCAACGTCTGTACAGAGAAGAATTGATTTCTAAATCTGTCTTGACACATGAATCTACTATTAGGCAAAACTGATTTTACTACTGAATAAAACATTGTTAAATATTTCACTTGGAGGTATTTTTCCTCTCGGCTGTTGGCCTGCTGAGGGAGAGGCGGCGTTATGTGGCCATACCTCTAACTAGGCCAGTTCAACTTACCTAAACCATCACCCTAAATCACGTTTATTTATTTTACAATAAAATAAACAGTTTTATATATTGGCTTTGATGCTTCACATTTTTGGATTGAACATTTATTCAAGGTGCGAAAATACAGTTAGGTGGAAGTTTTCAGGTTATTATTTTAGCGTATAATTATTTTTTGATGTTGATATTTATTTTGTTCGTCATATTGACTGTTTTTTGTAACATGATTCTAGGACCTAGGCACCCCCAATGAGACGGTGTGGCCGGGCTGGAGCCAGCTGTCGGGGGCGCGGGCCCAGTGGGCGGAGCAGGCGGGCGGCGGCCTGCGCGCCCGTGTGGGACCGGGACTGTCCGAAGCCGGCCTGCAGCTACTTCAGGGACTGCTCACCTACGAGCCCTCCAAGCGCCTCACCTCCACCAAGTCCTTGCTACACACCTTTTTCAAGGTTAATAGCGCTCTCATTCATTCATACCTTATTGTAACTCATAAATTAAATGGTAGTTCTGGGAACAGTAGACCTCACATCCAAAAAAGTATGTTTCTTATTAAATCAAATATGTACAAAAATTCCTCTAACATCGTAAGATTTGTAAGTACTTAAATACCTACCTACTTTATTATAAACAATGTATTTTATTAATTTCAAATGAGGAATTTCATACTAAGAAACATCACTATCTTAATGACAATTCTTTTTTCAAACTTTCTTCAGGCAGGTAGATAATATTGTAAAAATGCGAATAAGGAAGTCCTAATAACAAGACGATTTCATTTAAAAAAATAATCTTTACTGAACTATATTTAAAGTTATAATCTGGTCAAAGTAAGGCTTGCTGAAATAATAAAGTGGATGCAGCAGTTATTCGAAAATGGAAACAGAACTCACAAACAAATTTACAGACAGACAAAATGAAAAACGGTCGAGTTAAAGCGGGAGTCAAAAATCATTGTTTCTCATTTTATTAGCATAATTTTACTTCTTACTAGTTGAAAACCCTGTTAGGACGTGCAAAAACAATCACATATTGAAAATTGTTTGAGATTTAAAACTTTCACCTGCTGCAAAAGACAACTATGTTTGGACTATTCTTTCTTTTTTATTTGTACTGTAATCGTGCTGTTCCCTGGGAACTTGTAAGAGTGGACACTCTTCCACATTACGCTCTGTAATTAGAACCACATTAGTACAGTCCTCCAGTCTCCATTTATGCATGTTGCATGCACAGCAGTGACTGCGCTAGCTGCAATTTAATATGTCCACTCCTGAGAGAGCATCATAATTGGATGCATATTTTTTACTAAAGTCTGCCACTAAAATTCAGGATCTTGCCCTTGAGATGCTTCTAGTATTAATATTTAATTGATTGTTTCCAGGAGATGCCGCAAGCCATCGACCCCGCCATGTTCCCCACGTGGCCTGCCAAGTCAGAGGGGGGACGGAAGCAGCACAGCCCACGTCCCCCTGCCGGTGGGGACCTGTACAACAAGCTCATGGGTGGGGACGAGGTGTCGGGCTTCCACATGGGAGCCCCCAGCGCCCCGCAGCCCTTCCTGCCGCCCCCCACCTCCTTCTCACTCAAGTTCTAGTATGCGCTGCAAAATAAGACTATTTTTAATACAAATGTTGATACGTAAAACGTCGCTTTTAATACAAGAACTCTTCAAAATGATGTAGATTTAAATTTCAAGTTCAGTACAACTCGGTTTAACGACATTAAACACGACAAAACATTATTATTGTGATGTGATACCTAAAGTACGCACCTTCTAAGACATTTTACATTGACTTTAAGCACAGTGAAACTTTGTTATAAGGTTTTTTGAAGGGACCGGGAAAAAAAACTTATGTTATGTTGGATAAATTAGGCCATTTTTTTTTATATCAGTCTTCGAGGGAAAAAAAAAACTTAAGCATGAAAACTTTTTGCATGGGAATCTCGTGTTTGTGGGTAATCATAGTTCATCACAATTGATTGTAACATGGATCAGTTTTTAAATTTTACTTTATAATGGCGTTGTTAGGAGTTATTTCGCTGAAGAACCAACCTCTTGTTTTTAAGACACAATACACCCTAAGACATTTTGCACGGAGAGAAACATAGCCGGGTTCATCAAAACCGAAGTTGTACTGCGGATTATGTTCTGAAGTTAACTTTGTAACTAGGGCGTCCAGAGTTATTTTGCTGAAGAACTGATCTCTCTTGAATGACTGACTTATTATCTCATTGGGAGATATCAGGTAATACCTCCTTCACCAGTGACAAAAGACTTGGGCATATAAATTAATACAATGTACAATGGAGGCCGTTAAATTAAATTCAACAGTACACCGGTAAAAACAACAAATTTAGATGTTATTCTGTGTTAGCCTTTAAAAAAAAATTAAAAATCTCATCAGGATATTTTTGAATTTATCCATATTTGTTGTTGTTGCTAAAGTGGCTTAATCATAGTTTTTGTAACCTTATTTAATTAATCAGTTTTGTAAACAAGTTTTCTTTTAACAATATTAATTTTTATCTTATGATTTAAGATTCTCACGGCCAATCAAGATGTGTTCTCCTCGCAGTATTGAAATAAAGCATCTCTTAATATTTCTAGACGATCAAATTTTCAAATCAAAAACATGTTTTTGCATTGATGCGCATTGGCGTCACCTTAAAAATCACAAAATCAACCAACACAATGTTCATCCTGTTCATCTTTATTTTTTTTTGATTTGTCGGAGAAGAAATCTTCGATTCAAAAGTGATATTTGTAAAGTGAATAGGGTTAGCTAATATATTATTGATATTTGAAGCAAGTTTGCAGTTGTCCTGTGTTGTTACTTCAAAAGTAAGTGTGCTTCAAATTTGTCAAAATGTCATAATATGATTATGTATCATGTATAAGTAAGGAAATTATAATATTATTAATATGTTTACGAAGTAGGATAATGTATAATTATAAAACAGGTTTAATTTTAGCCATCCATAAAATAAAATACTTATAATTCACAATACATTGCCACAATACATGTAGCTAGCCAAATGTAAAGATATTTATCATCAGGTGCTGCAATTTGAATGCACCTTTGCTATTGTTTATTCAAACTTATTCTTTTGCACAGGGTGGCCACAAAGTCAAATCACAAACCAGAAATGGAGAATTAAGTTCAATCCTCTCTTAGCTCGGTTCTGCCATCATTGCAAAAGCAACATTTTCGGCTTATGGGAGGAGGAATTCAAATCATATTAGCAAATTATTTCTAACCCTGGAATCCATTTTGAAATCTGTATTTTGTGACCATCCTGTAATGGAAAATTTCTCCCAAGATAATATTATGAATCCTGAATCTAGGTTTATTAATCGGTTAGGGAACAATACATGTTGTATTCTTCACTTGAATTCATTTAGGTCTATTTCGTTTTCATTGTAATCTACGCTTGGAAATATATTTTTTGATTGAAAAGTGAATCATGAACTGTTTTTTTGTAAATATGTAATATATAATTTTTTCGAGAAAATGTCTTTTTATTATGAAATAACAACTGTGAAAAGAATGACAGGAGTGACCGACCTTCACTGAACAGATGATAATCCTTAGAAATGTGATCTAATTTGAAAGTAAGAACTTTCGGCTCCAAAAGATGTGATTTTCTATGAAAGTAATGCTATTGTTTAGCGGCAGTTGATATTCATGATGTGGAGGGCGTAACCAGACAGCCTTAACTGTGACCAGAGATGTCAGGTTACAGTGATGTACTGCGGTGGAAAATGGACTAATGCATTCATTTATTTTAAATGTTTATGTTGCATGAGAAAAAAAAAAGTTCCACAACTCTGTCACCGCTATGAAGGCCATCATGCTAATGGCTGCATGGCTATTTGATGTTCCACTCCCAGTTAACGCTCTCTAGGAAACCAATTCTCTGGTTTATGGAGACAATGGTCAGTAGCTGAGTTGGCTTCGCGTTTGGATCCCACCCAGGCCTCGCACGTTCAATTCCTCGGCTGGCTAAGTCCTCCATCACAACACAAGCAATATTTTCCACTTGCTATGGCGGTAGTACAAAATTTTCAAATATTGTCAGGTTATTCGTAACCCGGGAATGTTTGTCTTTCTTTTAAAAATAATGGTTTAGTGACATAATCCACTGCCGTATTACGGCCGCTAGATAACAGCACTGCTTTCTCAGTAAATTATAGCTTAAGTCCACCAGACAGACCAACAAAATTGATAATATCGACGGTACCTACGTATACGTATTTTGCGCCCTTGAGGTGATTTTCTCACGAAACCGGCGATTATTTGTATAGACAATTATTTGTATAGACAAATAATCTAATCATACTGTCGAGTCTGCATTTTGCAAGGTTTACAGGGAAGCAAAAACAATGTTTGATATTTTTTTTAACCAGCGGATATTATAGAAATTGATTGTTTTCCTTTAAATACAGTCAGATTTAATGAAAAATTCTACATTTTTTTTGCATCATCCGAAAATAGGGAGTAAATGAAATATTTTAAGACAATAAAACATAAATAAATTTTTTGCAGATTCTACAATATACGTAGGGACCGTCGATATGAATTTCGATATTTTAAAAAGTTTGATTGTTTTACACAAAGTAAGGAAAATTTGACCTTACTTCAGGCACACCAAGATCCCCACAATACACCTCTATCGGTTTATCTCTTCAGTGCACACATCATTTTACATGATATGAAAAACTATACTTTTTAAGTCATTCATAATGCATAATAAGCATCAATAGATTTTTTTAAAATTTTTCCATTATTAATTAGAGAAACCAGCAGAATTATTTCAACATAATTGACATTACGTCGCTCTAGTTCGTTTTTATCCAACGACCACAACGTAAATCGGGAGAAATAGCGCTTCAAATTTTTTTTTATGAAAAACGCATTTACAATGAAATTAGCTCAATTCTAAGCTTACTAAAATGATTTAAAGTAATAGAAATTATTATTTTTAAGTAAAATTCGTTCCAAATGTTTAAAATTACGCAGAAAACATGTTTTTAATTTGGTTGTAGGACAAAGTGTTGAATTAACACGCTCGGAATGTTGTTTAATTTTGGTGGACTTAAGACAAACTGCGTCTTGAAAACACATTAAAAATATATTTTTTTACTTGTATCGTATAAATAAATGCTTTCTTAGACAACTGCATACTTAACTCTATTTCTCCAAAAAGGTCTGTTGGAAAAAAACAAACTAGAGCGACGATTATCCAACAGAAGTATTTGACGCACCTGATTTTCTGTCTTCCCGGGGAGTCCTCGACTTCTTATCATTGATTTTTTTAGAGTTACATACCAGACTCACACCTTGTTTACGGCTTCCCAGAAACTAATTAACTTAAACTAACTCTTTTTTAACATAAAACTTGGGTTATTCCTTTCTGCATTTTCACAGTTGATAACCACCACTTACTGAAGAAAGGTCCCCACCAGTTCCTCATAGCACGGAGCGTCAGAGAGGTAGACACTTAACCAAGCAAAATAAGGTTAAAGTAGACAAATCATTTTTTATATTACTTTCCCATCACATCATGTTTATTGCATTTACATTATGTAAGTTGCTGGTGATAAATTATATTATGTAGTTTTTAAGCAAACACATTACAGGCAAGATTTATTTATTTTATGAAAATTCAAATAATACAAGGTGTTAAGGGACATACTTGACTTACTTTATCCAGTGAATCCTGACATTATTTGGAGCAAAAAAATTGATGATTTCCGGTGACATTTTTTATGTATTTTTTAAATTTTCAAACATAGAAAATTAGTAGATATTGGACAGCTAGGGTCGATGTGATTACTTGGCTGAGTGAACAGTGACGACATGAAAAAGAAACATTAAAAAGTCACCAGAAACCAAAATTTCATCAGGAATCGCTGGTTAAAGTATGTCAAGTACGTCCCTTAACATCATGTATGTGTAGATCTATGAGTAATTTGTAATAATTGAATGAGTTTAAAAATTAAATGTTTTTATATATGAAATCGAAATTTTGAATGGATACAATATTGGAGACTGTTTTTTTTTCACTAAAACAACATGAAGACTTAGGACGGGTTGTTTCCGAGAATTTGAACAATTCTTCAAAATTCAAAGTTAATTTTCAAGTTCTGTGAAAGATTTTTTCAAGTTCTGTTATTATTTAAGTTTTGTCAAGCAACTAACCTATAACTGTGTAATAACAGAACTTGAATAGGACTTTCACAGAACCCGAAAATTGAAATTTAATGAATTGTTCAAATTCTCCAAAACAAAATTCCATTATGAATATTTTTTTGATGTTTCCTCATTATGCGATTTTTAACAACTATAACCTGGCACAGAGCAATAAATCGTCGGTGTAAGTCCAATACCGTGTAAGAACCACCTTTAAAAATGTTTGGGAGGGACAAAAACCATCTAGGGATATACGCATTCTTACTTGCTTGTGTGCTGGGGGGGATGGTTTATTTGCGGTATTGACTTTAACCGAGTACGAGCAATCTACGCGGTATTGAACTTACATAGTCGAAATGTTTATATGTAATAATAACCAAATGGAAATACCCAATCATATTTCTTTTCTGGTATTTTGTTCTTGTCGACAGGTTCCCATTTTGTCGTTTACTATGTACTTACCTAATATTATATACTAAATTATGATAGTCTGAATACTTACTGGACAAATCAGTTCCAATTTTGATAATGACAGTTAAAATAATTTTCTGTTAAAAATATTACATAATAGGTAAGTACTTTATAGGTTGTCTGAATTCTCCAAAACGAAAACAACCAATTTTGAGAATGATGACTCTTAAATTAAAAGCAAAAGTTCTAGATTTCATTCAACAAAAGTTACAGACAGAGTCATAACCAAAATAAAATATAACTTCAGTTGGTAAATGGAAAATTGAACCAATACTTTGTACGGTGACACTGAGCACTCGGTATTACAGTGTCCAGGGCTAAGCGCAAAAACTTCGGGAGGTGATTCTACATAATAGTACAAGTTAAAAAGAAACATAACTTTTTTCGAAATTTCAACATTTTAAGGTAGTTTTCAGGTAAAAGAGTTATAATTTTTTGTATGGGAAAAATAATATTTTTGTATTGAAAAATATTTTTGTATGAAAAAAGTTTTTATATTCTTAATTTTTTTTTTACTTGCGCACACCTGTTTTGAACCTGCGACCTCCAGCTTGCTAGTCGAGAACCTTACCCTTCGACCACGGAGGCCGTCCATATTCTTTACTTCTACCATCATGTAGAATAACCTCCCGAAGTTTGTGCACTTTACCCCCGGACTGTATATTTTCCTGTAAGGAATCATTTTCAAAAGCAATAAATAACATTTCAAAAGATCCAATACGGAAATGTGACATCCATACATTTTTGATTCATATTTCCAAGTATCTATAACATACCCACCCACCTCCACTCTTTTTAAGGTCCAGTTTATTTATGGGGTCCAGTTAGCATTGACATTGAGACTTCAGTACATACCCATTCACCTCCATTCATTCAAGGGTCCAGTTAATTTATGGGGTCCCGTTAGAATTGACACTGACACTATATGTACTGACATACCCACTCACCTCCATTCTTTTTAGAGTCCAATTTATTTATGGGGTCCAGTTAGCATTGTCATTGACACTTCAGTACATACCCACTCACTTCCACTCTTTAGGGTCCAGTTAGCATTGACAATCACACTTCAGTACATACCCATTCACCTCCATTCTTTTAAGGGTTCAGTTTATTTATGGGGTCCAGTTAGCATTGACAATGACACTTACTGAAGTTCCAAGTTCCATACTATATGTACTGACAAACCCACTCACCTCCATTTTTCAGGGTCCAGTTAGCATTGACATTGACAATTCAGTACATACCCACTCACCTCCATTCTTTTTAGGGTTCAATTTTTTATGGGGTTCAGTTAGAAATTGACATTGACACTTCAGTACATACCCATTCACCTCCATTCTTTTTAGGGTCCGGTTTATTTATGGGGTCCAGTTAGCATCGACATTGACACTTCAATACATACCCACTCACCTATATTTTTTAGGGTCCAGTTAGCATTGACATTAACACTTCAGTACATAATCTTGTAATAAATAATATTTAATTGCAGCAGAATATCAATGTTAATACAGACTACATATAATATTGAACTGCAATAATATGCACATATAAGTACATATATGAGTACATTTTTATTTTTTTATTTATGGTTTTGAAAATGAATACTTCTGAGGGAATGGAGATTAATTGGTGATGAAATCACTGACTTTGTTTTACTCATGTTTAAAATCCAAATAAATTAAATTTCTATACATACTAAGGAGAGCATTATATGGTTTTAAATAACCATCTGCAATTTTCTTGCGAGTAAGATATTGTACTTAGCTAATAATATAAAAGATTGATTATAAATTACTAAAGTTATTGCCTTTCTGAATTGGCTTGCTGGAAATTTGATGAACTTGACTTATGCAATATTATTTATGGTTGACCTATGTACAAGTTGCCGCTGGAATGTTATAGCCGTATAAGAGTGTTGTTATATTTTTGTATCATAATGCCATAATTTATCTGTGGAACAATACTGTCAACTCCAAATAAAACGCAAAATCCACAAATAAAATACGTATTTTAAGAAAAAATCTTTATTGGCGTTTTTCCATATATCCTTAATTCCTACTTATCCATTGTTATGAAAAAAATAGTACATAAATGTATGTTTACAAATATGTACCGATTATTCATTCTAGTTTAGTGTCAATGATTCCATGCATTCTATAAAGCAATGGATTGAAACTTGGAGCAAATCTAAATGAAAAAAAAAGTAGTTATAGCACTAAAATAAAAACTATCAAATTAACATTACTTGAAAACAAATATTCCAAAGTTGCTTTCGTAAAGAGAGTAAAATTATTTTCGTAAATAATGACTTTGATTGGTCTTTAAGAAAAGTGAGGTTAGGCCGGGAATACACGACTGCCACAAGCAGTCGATATCAACAGCTTCAAGCAGTGAATGCCTGTTATCAAAAATAACACAGCAGTTCGTGTACTTCGAATATCGATTTCTTGTAGCGGTCCGTTTAATTCCAGCCTTATATATTATCGTAATTTGCTATTGTTACACACAATAAATTTTATTTCCAGTTTTGATTAAAAAAAAACTGATTCTGACGATCAAAATATGTACAAGTTCAACTACAAGGGGTGCAGGAGATACTTGTGGTAAGTAGGGTGGAGCTCTTTTCGTTGTCCTTGGGGGCTGCTGATTCTCATGTGCGAGGGGATGGTTTCGGTTTGTGCCTTCTATTGCCAGGTGCTGCCAGGAGTTGCCAGGTGTTGCTTACCGCCGGCCGGCATCAGCCATGCTCCTGTGCAGAGCCAGAAGAGAGTTGATCATTTCAGAGTTGCGCTTCACCCCGGGCCTGGCCAGGGCTCCCAGAGGCGAGGGGCCCCCGTTCATCAGGTAGTTCTGCAGAATCCCGTACAGCTCTAATGCTACCTGGGGATTAAAATAAAATACTTCAAAAGCATAGAACAAAGAAGGGCACAAGAAATGTCTTGTGGGCGTGTTTCATGTAATAAATACAAAACAGTCATAACGAAATTCAAATGGGATGGAAATCTACGACGTCAGGCGAGTGTAAGTGAGACAGAGCGCGTGCTAAATGGAACATTTGTTTCAATTTCAATTTGTGTAGAATGATTTTTTAGTTTTCTTCTTTATTTAAAAGATACAGGCAAATCATAGAACATACTTTTGAATGTATTTGTGCAGTCCCCTCTTGCCCCGCAGTAGTCCTACGATCAAGTACACCACTCTACGCAAGCAAGAATCTCTAAACATTAATCTACGGTATTTACCTACTAATCACATAATATAATCTAAACACTGCAGACTGCAAAATTAAGTTATGGAAATCTTGAAATACTTTGGTTTAATAATCAGAAAATAGATTTCATTGGCACATCTGAGGCCTAGAAGTCGAGAGATTTTATTTTACTATATATGTAATAATAGGAACAATTCATTATCCACCTTTTTACAAAACAGTCAACCTGCTTTTAAAAATGGTAGCGAAAGTAGAAAAAAATCACTCAACAAAAAAGTCACTTGACTGGATGATAAAAATATTCGTTTCTCACATCCGCCTCACAACACACCCCGAATGGGAATGCCGAAGACCCACAGGCTCTGGACAGTGGGAAGCAGTTGGGGATTCTTATGCGGTATTCATCTAAAAACCTAGACAAGAGTTTTATAAAAAAAAATAATCGGCACATTAAATAATAAAACTTAGTGGCTGGAAGATACTCGTACATACATCATAATCAAACGAATAATTTAGTTGTTTCAATCGTTGTTCTTACCTCCCTGTCAAGGTACCTCTCAGGCAACTCAAGAGCGGGGGCGGAGCTCACTGCGGGGGCTCCCACTAACAGGACGCTCAGACTCAGGAGACATACGGCAGTCAACATCTTCAGTGATTTCTGTTGGGTTAAATAAAGAATGTTGACAATTAATAACGTTATATACATTTTTTTTATTTGGTGTGACCACAGAAATATATCGTTGGAGTAATTCAAAACTAACCAATATAGTGTTGAGAAGAAGAAATTACTAGTGACTAGTGATGGCTGGAACGAGCTGAGGGAGTGACTGAAGAAATTATATTTCTGCACCTTTATATATTATTCTTGAGAGTCACCACCCCTCTCGGGAGAGGGAGGAGACACCCCTAGTTGCTCTGTAAATATGTAGCTCATATAATGGACGACCTATAAAATTCGCGACGAAAATATATTTGTAGAAGTACCTACTTACTCATTAAATATCGTGATTCATAGTTGCAGATCAAAGTGGGGTGTCTCCCTCCTCTGCCCTTCTCTCCCCGGGAAATGGGGTTGCCTTTTGCGAGAATAATATATAAGAGCGAAGAAATATAATTTCTTCAGTCACTTCTTCAGCTCTTCCCAGCCATCACTAGTCACTAGTAATACCTGGTTCTTCTCAACACTCAATTGGTTTTTTTTTAATCTTGCATTAGGTAGGTACCTTTACGTACAATTAGTAATCAAGTAACGTAGGTGTGATATTTATAGTTCGAGCTTTAAGCTATAGATTGCACCATTGTAGATAGATATAAGTGTACAGGGTCACCCATCCATATGTTGTGCACCGAGGTACGGGAAGCCGCAAGGTTTCAATAATTGAAGATTTTGGACGTTGGCTTCCAGGCCGTCCTTCACACTTTATGTGATTCAACACGTTCATGATTATAAGAGTTTTAGTGTATCTAAAGACACAGTTGCGAAGAAAGTGTGTTTACCAACAAGATCCATAACAAACTGGCGCAGCCGTTACGATGTTTTTGTAATAATAGTTTTTGTCCTCCAGCGTTTTAGGGTCATATATGACCGGGCGTCTATATTTTATAAAAGAATTTTTATCTTTTTTTCTATTATGCGGAAATACAAAATATTTTTGACGGTAGAGAGAAAAATAATAATTCTTTCCAGTTTGCCACAAATATTTATACAAATATTGATAAAATCCTAAAAATTACCATAATGAATAATTCATATTACGCATACATATCGTAACAAACAATTTTAATTTTTTCTTATTTTTTTTTATGAACGAGATAAAAGTGAAGGTACAGTTTTCTTACAAATTCCCAAAATGAAATGAAAGTGTTTTAGAAATATCGAATTCTCCTAATTTTTCTATGATTGGAGTAAAAAATTAAGTAAAAATGTGGTTAGCATTTTTGACAACATTTTTAAAGTTTGATATTAAAATTTGATTATTCAGAAATAGTAATATTTATTTTAAATGCGTACACCGAAAAGATAATTTTATCTAGCTTCTAAAACAGTATTTGTTTTTAAAGGAACATTAAAAAAATACGATGTACAGAGTTTTCCAATAAGAGGTGTTATTTTGAATAGCCCGCTATTTCGCTAGATGTTACTTTTGAAACTATAATTTTTTAACATTTGACAAGTAGAAACTACGCCATTAATAAAAATGGAACGATACACGCTTCAACAACGCACTGAAATTATTAAAATTCACTTGAGTGAATCAAATGCAAATCATCTTGAGTGTTGAGGCCCATTTCCAAGTCGGTGGCTTCGTCAACAAGCAAAATTGTCGCATCTGGGGCTCGGAAAACCCAAGAGTTATTGTTGAAAAGCCTCTCTATCCTCAACGTGTGACTGTTTGGTGCGGTTTATGGTCCGGCGGAGTCATTGGAACCTACTTTTTCGAAAATGAGGCTGGAGCAACAGTTACGGTGAATGGATTGCGCTATCGAGATATAATTAATGATTTTTTATGTCCGGAATTGGATGGTATTGATCTGGACAACGTTTACTTTCAACAAGACGGCGCTACGTGCCACACAAGCAACGAAACCATTGATCTTTTACGATTGGAAAACCCTGTATATAGCGTATTTGAAATACACAGAAAACATTGCAAACTGTACAAAAGTGATGAAGGTACTGAAGGGTTATTTACTATTCTGGTTTTCTAACCCTGCAGAAACCACTGAAGATGTTGGCTGCCGTATGTCTCCTGAGTCTCAGCGCCCTGTTGGTGGGAGCCCCCGCAGTGAGCTCCGCCCCCGCCCCCGAGTGGCCCGAGAGGTACCTCGACAGGGAGGTAAGAACAAAACATACGGAAAACACAAATCAAAAATTTCTAGCTCTTCAAAAAGTAAGTGGAAAATGTCGATGTTTTTACGCTGCACAACATCGTAAGATTCTTTTACGATTATACGATTAGTTCTTCTAAAATTTCGTATTATTATTCCTCTTCCAAGCCTCTTACGGGGCTGACAGATTACGCTGAGATATGCTGAAATAGACCAAGCCATGATGAGTATAGCGTAATGTGTCGCCTACCTTATGCACCGACCCAAAAGAAATTGAAAAAATCGAATATTTTTAAATTTCTAATCAAGTGAAAAAGCCAAACTTTTTAGACAATTTATTTTGTTAGAATTTTGAAATGTTCGTACATGTCGCTAACTTTTACAGCCATTACAAAAATTTACACGAACTCTTTAGGCTTCTGTCGAATCTCTCATTTTAATCTCTAGAGAGAAGATATGTTGTTGACAAGTTTCGGTTAAATAAAAATCGGTCGTTAATTTTTACGTAACAATAACATATTTTCCAACGTGCATGATGTCATTATTGTCTTTTATTACCCAGGTTGCAGTGGAACTATACGGAATGCTGCAGAATTACCTGATGAACGGGGGCCCCTCGCCTTTGGGAGACCTGGGCAGGCCCGGGGTGAAGCGCAACTCTGAAATGATCAACTCCCTGCTGGCCCTGCACAGGAGCATGGCCGACGCGGGCCGGCGGTAAGCAGCACCTGGCAACACCTAACCACACCCACCGACCTCCCCCATGACAACCAGCAGCTACAAATGACAATGAGCTTTACCAACTTACCACAAACACCATCCTCTTGTAGTTGAACTATACATTGCCATGTATTTATTTTGACCAGCATCACTTTTTGTGCCCTTTAGATCAACACTGGAATTAATATACATATTTGTTTATAATACATAACGTAATGATAATAAATGATATGCCATGTAACCTCACTTTTTATTTGTGATCAAGTGAAGATATTATTTTTCTAAATAATTTCATGATATTGTAATATCATGAAGATGTTGTAATATCATAAAGATATTGTAATATCATGACGATATTGTAATATCATGATATTGTAATATAATAAGATGTAATTACGCGTATACAAAGGGCATATTTCAGGGTGGTTTAGTGGGCTCAAATCCTCAGCATCGGTTTCAGTATTGCGTAGGAAAAAAAGAGTGAAAAAAAGAAAAACTAGTGCTCGTAGATTACATTCCTAGAAAATAAACAATATTATTTGCACCATCTCTTTTATCAATGTGATGTAAATAATACGTTGTTATAGAGGTCCCAAAAAACTTTATAATAAATTGCCTTACTCTTGCCCCCGCCAGTGCCGAACCCCTTATAAAAGGACTTACATACCTCCCTGCGATCGGAGGCAATCGGAGCATCCGGGATTGGTTCCCTGATCACCGCGTGGTTAAGTTCTTCAGGTCTGCTATTTACAGTACTCTCATTACACCCATGTGGCTAAAATTACAACGATTCATCAAACAGTTCATCACCCAAATCTGTCTTTTCCCTTTTTTTTTATATAATTGCACGCAAGAAAGCGCCAGAGCCATTCCAATTTTCTGATGTTTGGAAGGTTTTGGCAAAGATCTTGATCGACGAGCGCTTTACTACACGATCAGTTTCACTCAGCAGCAGGGGCGGGTGTGTAAATAAGACTTCAATTTTATCCCCACCACCACTCTACCTAAATCAGGAGGTGTGTAAGGCCTTTTAGGGTCGACCCCCCATGTGAATAAAGCCTTAGACACATTACGCTATATTATGCGCGCATAATTTAGGCGGTGGCATATATGTATTATATGTTGGGGTGACACACTACGCTATAATCTTACTCATGATAGGGGGTCAGATCAATTGGGGAACTGCCGCGGAATATTTCTTTTTTTTATGGGATCTGTCACTTTGACAGAAGATGACAGCCGCGTAATTATGGTGCTCCGTAAATTGTTCTGACCCTTTCTCCTGCCGTAGGTAGGAGAGGGGATCGCATAATTTTCAAATATAGCCTGGCTAGCAGATCAAAGCGCATATCGTCGCCACGCCCACACTTATAACACATCATATTTTTAGGTGTGACAGATATGTATGGGATTGTATGGCAAGAAATATGGAGTTATATAAAACGCTTCGAACTTATAGCGTAATCTGTCATCCCCTTATGTAGCTATACCACTGGCATATAATATACTATGTATTTACTAACAGGGGGTGTGTAGGAAAAAAGGATAAGTGAGAAAAAGGTTAATAAATAGTATTGCTTGAAGTACGTGTTTTTATTTTTGAATCTAGGTACAGATTATATTTACCCAGAGAAAAAATATTGGTTTACGATACAAAAATAAAATATAACATCCACTGAAGTGATATATTGATAAAAATGTGTTGTGTGCGTGCCCGTGAGTATTCCTCAGCTGGCGGAATTATCCCCATCACGACCCAAGCAACCTTTTCTGTTTACTTACTTATGGAGATTTTCAAATTATTGTCCGACTATTCTTGATCCAGAAATGTTTGTTTTTCTTTAAAAAAAAGTTAATTATGTAAATTCTTTCTTCAGTTAATTTCATTGGCATGTCTAGTTTTCTTGGAATTCGGTACAATATATTACACTTCTTGAATATTGATTAAGTACTTGCAGCATATTAGATCACGAAGGGTGTAATATTTGCTGTTTAATGACAACCACCAAACAAACACCATAAAATATCTATTGATGTGTATTTTTTAATTGCGATCTCTAGTCACTCTAAGGCTGTAGTTCCACAGATCGGTAAAGAATCGACTTAAGGCCGAGTGTAGACCTGTCAAAATCAACTATTTTCGACACACAAGAACTCTGTTGTTCATTTCCAAAACAATATTTTTTCTAACTAGAATTTATTTTAAAAACGTTTGCCTGAAAACAGTAAGATGGCGGTAATGTAAATCTTCGTTATCATCGTTATAAAAGTTATGAATTTCAGTTACCAGATGGCACTATTTTTTTGTATTATTACGCATTGTAAAAAATATACCTACATTCCTCTTCCTAGCTTCCTGATTAGGGAAATGTTACGCGATGAATGCTGCATGATCTCTGCATATGACAGATATCAAGTAAAAATTTTGTGGGATATGATTTGAGATCCAGTAACACAGTGTATTCTAGTAGTAGGTTATTACCCACTACCCACGACACACGAATACATAGTAACGATACTTTATGCAAAAGTAACGAATACCGATGGGTAGTAGAAGTACCGGTTCTGACCACTACAAGTTGTGCTTCGCGGGTGAAACTCAGTGATGAAATCGGCGATTAAAACAGTGATGGAAGGAGAAATTTATTCACTGATTCATCGATAAAACATACGATGAAACTAGCAATGACATCTTTGAAACCAACGATGAAACATGCGATGAAATCACCGATGAAACCACTCATGAAATCAGCAATGAAATCTGTGATGAAACCGGGGATGAATACAATGACGGAATGAGCAATGTAATCAGTGATTAAACATGCGCTGAAATGACTGATGAAAGCTGTGATGAAATTTATGAAGAAATCAGTGATGAAACACAGATGTGATTAAAGCAGTGAAGAAAAATTCGATGAAACCAACGATTACTAAACTACTAATTTTATCACTGGTTTCATCTTAGATTACATAGTATATTTCATCACTGGTTCCATCGTTGAATTCATCCCTGGTTTCATCACAGATTTCATCAATGATTTCATCGCATTTTCATCAATGATTCGCTGTTTTCAAGTCCCTTTTCTGTCCTTGCTCTGTAGTACCAAGTGGCGGCATAGGATGGAAAAAATATGTTTTTAATTGAAAAAAATGACATCTACAATAACTCAAAATATGATAGCATGTCAGGTTAGGGTGGTTACAAGGTATAAGGTGAAAAAATATTTTCGTCCTAATGCAGGCCTGACCCCCTTAATATTTGCCATTTGTCTAGAAAATAAGATTTGGAGAGTTTTAGCTCAATTAGATAATGTTAACCCGTGCCTCATCGAGATTAAATATGAAAAAAACGATTTTTTGCAAAAAAAAAACTTAATTTAATCACTTTTGATCAAATTTTGTTTCCTTTGAACATTATTTATTTATTTATTTCACGCCTATTAAGGCTTTTACATACATATATATAAAAAATATTTACGAAATTATACATGAAAATAGTGCAGGAAACGACTATTAATACAATTGCAGAAAAATAAATATAAAGTCAAAATATCACTCAACTTGATCTACACAGAATGCAGGCACAACATATAAAAAATCCAAAATATTTTTTCTGTTTCAGTTGACAAAATTATTAAATGTTAGTCAAATCAAATTAAATACCTTTATTAAAATATTCCACTACTCGATGAAAAAAAAAACTTCAATAGGGTATGCTTATATATTGAAATTGATGTACTAAATATATCAACAACATCTGAGTATTTGTTTCCTAGTTGTTGAATCCGTCGCATAGGAGTATGATATTGGGACGTTGACATAGAATTGCTACAATAATATGGTAGGTACTGTCTTGAAACCGACCTGCTTGGAGTATGAAAAGAGATTACATATAATAAATCAGGGGTATCAAACATTGAATTAATGATTTTATACAAACAGGTTAAATCGGAAATAATTCTGCGATCAGATAATTTTATTAAATTTAATGAACAAAGTAAGTTATCGTAATTTAGGTTTTCTCTAGGAATGCCCATTTTGAAATTTACATATCTTAAAAATTTATTTTGAATTCTTTCAATCGCATGTGAATAAACCTCATAATTTGGGGACCAAACCGTGGAATTGTATTCTACATGACTCCTTACTAGTGACATATATAATGTTTTTACAGTATTTACATTATATACATTATTAAAAAAATATAATAAACAACATCATATTTAATAAAATAATATAATATATAATAAAACATATACATATACTTTATAAATGTTTTTAGGAATTGCAAGTTAATGGTTATTATCTGGTTTATAGTTATATCCCTTGAAAGGTATTTTCAGCAGTTGAAGAATGGGGGGCAGTTGAGAAAATCCAGGCAATGTGTTTTTATACCACTGCGGTAAATACTAGTCGCTTTAACGGAACCTGCGTTTTGTTGGAGCAATTATTAGAGCAAAATCTTCATTATTTAGCATGTCGCCACCCAAAGATATTAGAAGAACGAGATATGCTATGTTGGCCGCCGGACCGTAGCCGGAGTACTACCTAATTAGGGTACTTTGAACGTTATCGGGACGTGTACGCACAGAAATCTGTTCTATGTATTAGTGTGGATACCTTAGCGATTCCTTAGCGTAAGCGAAGGTGTGCAGTAGTATTGGTGAACAAAACCGGCGACACTCGGCAAAACAATTCCACTCACTACGAACTGCGCATAGCACATCTCGTTCTTCTAATATCTTTGTCGCCACCATATTTAAGAAATTATTCTCAAATCAGTTTTTGATTTACAAATGAGCACAACTACTGGACCCCATTCAAATATTTTTAAAAACTTTCAGACTGGGTGGTCGAAGCTAGACAAGACAAAATACAAAACTGCTATTGAAGATAAAAATATTAGACGTAAAATAGGGAATTCAGATGAAATATAACAATTAAAAAACCAACAGCCAAGGGATGATAAAAAATAATTAATTCAACTTTCGTTAGTTGTGTTAGGACGTACTCCCCCAAAATATTCTTTTTTCAAAGTTCCTGGTGCCATTCATCACGCTAAATGGATGGCAAAGGCCATTTATTGTATCAAAATATATCTTTTCAGGGATCAATTTACATTAACAAATTTAGAAAAAAAAGCTATCACTGACATTTGTTTATTTTTAATAAACATTTATGTAAAAGCGTGGTTTAACGCCCCCAAACCCACTTTGGCCCCCAACCAAGACCTACAATTTTTAAAATGTCTTGTAAAATATAGAGAAATCGATAAAGAACTTGCGGATAAGGCACTGTCTAAAATGATAAATCATCTGTGGTACCTCAATTCGGAGCAAGTCGCATTTTCTTTCTTCGATGAAAATTTAGAAAAAAGTGTCAAAACAAGCATGGCTGTAAAAAGTCTACAATTAATTCCAATTGAAGAACAAACATGTGAAAGCAAAACTCAGTCTCTATCAAGTGAATAATTTATTGGACAAAGATATCGATTTTTTTTGTTTCTCATCAAACTCAATTATTATTTTGTGTCTTTTAATTTCGTATAATAAGTTGTAATGCATAAATTGTATAATAATGTCATTTATTTTGTCATGACAACCATATTTTTGGAATAAGTAAATTAACGATAAGTAAAAGAAAAAGTAATAAAAAGGTGTTTTGTGTTTCAAGTTATATTTATTGGTATTTTTACACAGGTCCATTCCAAATTACAATAATAAATACCAAACATTATGAATACACATTAAAAACATTTTTAATACATAATTCCGAACGTTTCGTACATTAAATACTTCGTTAAATAATACATTGTAAGGAAGCACAATTGAGGTATATTGAAACAAAAAATTTCGGAATAAATAGGTATAAATCAATGGGGGAGGGGGGACTGTGTCTTCTCTAGAAATATGTTGCCAGGTTTTGCCAGATGTTGCCAGGTGTTGCCATGTGTAGCCAGGTATTACCAGGTGTTGCTAGGAGTTGCTTATCGCCGGCCGGCGTCAGCCATACTCCTGTGCAGGGCCAGCAGGGAGTTGATCATTTCAGAGTTGCGCTTCACCCCGGGCCTGCCCAGGGCTCCCAGAGGCGACTGGCCTCCGTTTATCAGATAATTCTGCAGCATTCCATATAGTTCCACTGCCACCTGGGTTTATTAAAAGGTAATAATGAGATTGTGTATATTGGAAATATGTTATTGTTACATATAAAAATTCGCGACGGATTTTGATTTAACCAAAAATTTTCTGGAAAAATGAACACAATAGTATATTATATTCATAGTCATCTAATCATCTCTTTGGTGATTAAAATGTGGGATTTGGCAGAGGTCAAAAAAAGTTCGTGATAAATTTTATGATGACCTGTAAAAGTAAGCCACATGTACGAACTTTTCAAATTTCGATTAAGGCGATGCACTACGTAGTAATGCAAAATCATGTGTTTTTGGTTTGAAAATTTGGTCGCCTAGAAATTTTTCAGATGCTTTAATTAAATACTGCGAGTAGAATACATCTTGGCCTTTGAAATAATCGAGTATTTTTTAGATAAGTCTTTTTATAAGCCCAGAAAAAAATAATGTATAAGGCCTATGAAAACTGCTTTAAAGTTCAAAATCTCCTACTTACGAACCCATTTTCGGTTATAATTTTATTTATAATGTGGCAAATTAAGTTATTTATAAAATGATCGGAAAAAAATTAAATATTTGTGCTTGAACATCAAAAAAAAAAATAAAAGGCACTTTTTGACCACGTTTTTTTTCTTGCATAAATCAAAACGGCAGCTTAGTGGAACTATATGCAGCATTCCATATAGTTCCACTGCCACCTAGAGAAATAATTGATTTACATTGGTAATATATACATATTAGAATGAAAAATACATACAAAATTGGAATAAAAAAAAGCATAAGTATTACTTTGTTACATAACATGAAAAAAAGGATGTGAAAAAAAACGTGATATTTTCTAAATTGGAACAGACTGTTTGAAGAATTCAGACAAGCCATAATGATAACATACTTATGACATAGTATTTTTTATTCTGAATTTGAAATATTTATTTATTTTGTTTAAATTTCTTAAGGTCAATATGTGAGTGGTTTATTTATGGTCAAGATTAGTACGATTAGTACCAATTAACACTGTCAGTAGTCAAGTAGTCAGATTTCGTGATACATTTTCAAGAAGCGTTATTATAAAATAATAATCTAGTAAGATTTATTAAATGTGTTCTTTTGAAAGGTAAATTTCTGATCGTCTCTTTGATATATCAACAACAAACATAATTATATTGTAAAAGAAAATTGACAACATTTTTGTAAAGGCCTGGGGATAATATTTTACAGATACTTTTAGCTTAACAAATCCTATAATTATAATATCCCTTGATTTTTCATGGTAATATTTATTACAATTTCATGCTTACCTCCCTGTCAAGGTACCTCTCAGGCAACTCAAGTGCGGGGGCAGAGCTCACTGCGGGGGCTCCGACCAACAGGGCGCTCAGACTCAGGAGACATACGGCAGCCAACATCTTCAGTGATTTCTGTAGGGTTAGAAAATCAAAAAAATAAATAGAGGAGGCTATTAATATTACCTACATAACTTTATTGGATGTGTATTGTGTAAAAACCACAAAAAAGGACGGATAGGTACCGTTAGATTAATTCAAAATTAACCAATATAGTGTTGAGTAGAAGGAGTTACTAGTGACTAGTGATGGCTGGAAAGAGCTGAGGGAGTGGCTGAAGAAATTATATTTCTGCGCCTTTATATATATTTTGTTCCTTTGGGGAGAGGGAGAAGACACCCCTATTTGCTGTTTACGATACAGTTTGCTATTTGCTCTGTAAACATATAGCACGAGATAATGGGTAGGTACAACCTATAAAATTTGCGATAAAATACGTTTATATAAGTACTTACGCATTTAGTATCGTGCTTCATAGTTGCAGAGCAAAGTGGGTGTCTCTTCCCTCTGCCCTACTTCCCCCGGCAAAGAAGTTGCCTTTTGCATGAATAATATATAAGAGCATAGAAATATAATTTCTTCAGTCACTTATTCAGCTCTTCCTAGCCATCACTAGTCTCTAGTAATACCTTGTTTTTCTCAACACTCTATAGGTTAGTTATTAAATAATATTACAGTTATGACGGCCTCCGTGGTAGAGGGGTAAGGCTCTCGCTGGCGTGCGCAAGTAAATTTTATTTGTGTTATTTATCATAATTTATTCATTTAAAATAATATATATCATACTTGCAGCACGTTCCAGAGTGGAAGATACTTTCAGTATCACCCTGGTTATCATCATTCAGAATTGAAACGTTGCTTGAAACGACTTTAGCAGTGTCTGGTAATCAGATCTGAATAGCCAGGTACTCCTCTACCTTCTTCTTCCCCATCTACTTCCCCTTACACTAACTTAAGCCACATAACATACCCGATTGGGGATACCGTAGTCTCACGGGCTTCAGACGGTTGGGAGCAGTTGGGACTCTTGTGCTGTATTCACATAAAAAGATGGCTCTAGTGTAGAATGGTCTTGGTGTATATTGGATCGCCTCTCTATTGTGGGTTCCAAGGTACGGGAAGACGTGAGGTTTCGTGAATTAGAGATTTTGAGAGCAAAATAGGGAGGACGTTGGCCTCCAGGCCGTCTTACAGACTTGATCTTGATTATAAGATTTTTAGTCTAACTAAATACACAGCTGAGATGAGTGTATGTTTATTAAACAAGATACATTCGCAACAACTGGCGCATCCGGTAGGATGTTAATAGTTTTTGTCGGTTTAATTACTAATTTGGTTTTTCTAAACCTACAGAAATCACTGAAAATGTTGGCTGCCGTATGTCTCCTGAGTCTGAGCTTCCTGTTGATGGGAGCCCCCGCAGTGAGCTCCACCCCCGCTCCCGACTGGCCTGAAAGGTACCTCGACAGGGAGGTAAGAACAAAATATATGGATACTACACATTTCTAGCCCGTCAAAAAGTACGTGGAAAGTGTCGAGGTTTATTCGGTTTACAATAAGATTCTTAGGGAAATACGATTATTTCTTCTAAAGTGCCTTATTATTATGCGTCTTCCGACTATAACAATGTAGTATTCTTCGTGTCAATCAATATTTATAAAACTCCTTCCCAGAAGGAACCAAGCTTTACGCACTGAACCAATAATATTTGAAGAAAAAAATCGATTAATTTTTTTAAATTTCTAGTCAAGTGAAAAAGTAATACCTTGTGGCAATGATTTTTAAGGCGATGCACTACGTCGTGTAATATTTTAAATGGAGCCGCTATCAACAACAGCCCTTACGTAGATGGCGATAAGGTTTAAATTCCCGCTTAACACCATCCGCCCGTTTTGATTTATGCAAGAAAAAAAACGTGGTCAAAAAGTGCCTTTTATTTTTTTTTTTGATGTTCAAGCACAAATATTTAATTTTTTTCCGATCATTTTATAAATAACTTAATTTGCCACATTATAAATAAAATGATAACCGAAAATGGGTTCGTAAGTAGGAGATTTTGAACTTTAAAGCAGTTTTCATAGGCCTTATACATTATTTTTTTCTGGGCTTATAAAAAGACTTATCTAAAAAATACTCGATTATTTCAAAGGCCAAGATGTATTCTACTCGCAGTATTTAATTAAAGCATCTGAAAAATTTCTAGGCGACCAAATTTTCAAACCAAAAACACATGATTTTGCATTACTACGTAGTGCATCGCCTTAATCGAAATTTGAAAAGTTCGTACATGTGGCTTACTTTTACAGGTCATCATAAAATTTATCACGAACTTTTTTTGACCTCTGCCAAATCCCACATTTTAATCACCAAAGAGATGATTAGATGACTATGAATATAATATACTATTGTGTTCATTTTTCCAGAAAATTTTTGGTTAAATCAAAATCCGTCGCGAATTTTTATATGTAACAATAACATATTTCCAATATACACAATCTCATTATTACCTTTTAATAAACCCAGGTGGCAGTGGAACTATATGGAATGCTGCAGAATTATCTGATAAACGGAGGCCCGTCGTCTCTGGGAGCCCTGGGCAGGCCCGGGGTGAAGCGCAACTCTGAAATGATCAACTCCCTGCTGGCCCTGCACAGGAGCATGGCTGACGCGGGCCGGCGTTAAGCAACACCTGGCAATACCTGGCAACACCAGTCCTCCCCTCCACAGCCGCAATCAAAAGCCACCCCTTCCCCTATGACATCCAGCAGCCTCAAAGGATAATGAGAAAAGCTTTACCGACTTACCAAATGCACCACATCTCTTGTAGTTGAACTGTACATTGCTTTGTATGTATTTTGATCAGAGTCACTTTTTGTACGTTTTCAAAAGGATTTGGCCAAATAAATTAATTTGATAAAATTGGGTTTAATTATTGCGTTCATTATATTTTTCGATTGCCCCTTAAAAACAATGGATACTCAAATAAGAAATGTTCTAATCTAATAATATGAGGTAAATACACACAAACTATGTATTATTTAATTTAAATAATTAATTAATTTATTTGTTAAGACATACACAGTACAAATAAGATACAGTTAGATATTTTTAGTTATTCCATAGTTGTAGTACCTATTACGTATGGCCATAAAATATCATTACGCAATTTCGCCTGAGATTGTTATAAAAGGAAGGAAGTGTGTGGATAGATAATAATAAATGAATTGAAAACAAGAATTATAATAAGCTCACGAATTGTAATTGGCTGTTAATACATAGAAGTTTTGAAAAATGATGTGAAAATATTTTTGAAATATTTCATGCTAAGAAATTTAATAAGTTAGTTTTGTATGTTAGAAAGGAATCATGAAAGATGTCTAAATGTAGTAATTTTTCGTAATGAGTGTATGTTGTGATTGCGCCAGTAATTACTGAGTTGTTTGCTGCATTGGTATTGTTGGCATCAATATGAAAAAGTGTAGTGTGCCTGGTACGCCTCGTTGGAACATTTAAACCAATGAAGGATAGCAATAAGGAAGTTGAGTGAAAAATATTTTGACTGATAAAAAATATGTTCATGTAGATCAAAAAATATCGATTCTAAATATATAAATATATTTCTATATTATTATTCTTAGAATTAGTTAAACGTTCTTGAAAAACCATTAAATAGCAATAAACTGAATACGCTCCACGATTGGTCGAAAGAATTCTGACGTCACATGTGTCGTTACTCGTAGAACGGGTCACCGCTGTGTGTATGGTGCATCTCTTTCTATTACATGAGAGATGGTCGGTTTAGATGAGAGAGGTGTATAGGCCAAACGTTTGTTTGGGACAAATCAAGTTAAAGCTTCCAAGTAAGTATATCAAATTATTACCTAATTGTGTTCATTTGTACGTTACGATAAATATAATACATTTTTACAGTACAATAATAATTGCGTATTCTAACCATCTGACATTTCGCCATAACCTAACTAGTTTTGTGCAGGTATATTTATTGATTTCGCATGACATGATAATTATTCTCTACTCATTATAATATATATTATAATGTGGTGATGGCTTTTAAACATTTCATCTTTTGTTTACCATATAATTAGGCACTGCTGAAAACCAGCTGCCTTCCCGGAGAAACCGCTTTATCAATAGGATCTATGTGAAAAAAATAGTTCCCATCTATTGTCAAATATATGTAGGTATTTGTTGTTATTATTATATGAAATGGATTTCTAAAGATACATATTCGTATAGTGCTTTATAATAATATGTTGTTTATTGCATCGCTTAGAAGTTTTTATTATTATACATGTCACATTACATGTGATTACACTTCAGGCCGCCGCGCAGATAAGTATCACAGTGAAGGCTGTAAACCGTTATTTTTCTGCGCGGCGGTCAACAAATAGCGTCTTCAATACCGTGCTGAGCGGGAAAAGCAAATATTCTAACTTAAAATATTAATTTAACTATGAAATCTTAATCAATTTTCTTTTTTTTTAATAACATCAATTCTAATAGACGGTTAACATTGGTAAAAAAATTACTGGAATTCCTTATTGAAGAATTAATTTTTTTTCCATACAAAATGTTTAAGCGCCGTGGTTCTCACAGTTTGAATGACGTCACACCCACACCCCGCCTCTTACCGCTCGTTTTGGCGGGCTTAATAAAATTTAAACTTTGAGAATTAATTTAATTATGAAAACAGACTTAAAAAAAAAAAAATACCAGTATTTAAGTTTGAATGCGAACATTGATAAAAAAAATAAAAAAATGGACTCAACTTCCTTATTCGGGACTATCTATTTTATTATTTAGCAGATTATGTAGAAACAACAGGTCTGACAATGTGCGTCTTTTTTGTAAAGTTGACATATTATTTGTAGTTTTGTTGTATTTCTTGAGTAAATGTTTCGAAAATTTATTCTGTATACTTTCTACTAAATCTATGTATTGAGGATTCCATATTGTGGAAGCATACTCCAGTGGACTTCTGACCAATGAACAAAACAACATTTCTAGAGTCTTAGCACTTTTGAAAACTTTGCATATTCTTAATAAGAAACCTAGCATTCTGTAGGATTTTTAAATAATGTGTTCAATGTGCTTGTCAAAAATTAATTTGATATCTAAGTAAACACCTAGATCTCTACACTTAGACATAGGTTGTAAAGGTTTGTTATTCAAGTTGTATGGATAGATGATTTTGTTTTTATTTCTAGTAAATGTAATCGAGTGACACTTAGATATGTTTAAGGACAATAAATTTGATTCACAGTATACGCACAAATTATCAAGTTATTATTAATAACAGTGAATGTGCAGGAATAAAGGATAGTTACTTGCGAAAAAGGTCAATACATAATATTGATTTTAAATACGTGTTTTGATTCGTAAATTTAGGTGGAGATGATTATATTGTTCCACAGAAAATTTATGGCTTTACGACATAAAAATATAACATCCACCGAAGAGGTAAACCAAATACCCTGTAATATTAATAATACCTCTAACTTCTGACATTTCCCATAAATTCTTATGGCAACATGCTACACTAGCGTCTCCCAGCGGCGTGAGTTGTGCGACTTGCTTTGCTCTTCATACATTATTGATTTTATTTGAAATAAATTCTTTATTTTTCTTTAGTAAATTATTAAATGGATAACCCACAATCTTACTTAATATTTTTCTCATACATAAAATATTAATGCGGCTATTAACTCCATATTTGGTTTAGAAATATGTGCAGTAAAATACTTACATAATTGTGAAAAATTCACAAAAATAGATTTCAATATATTTAACAATATTACCAGATAAATAAAAATATTTAATATATTAATAATTATATATCAATATATTTAGTATATTCAATAATTCAAAACACATACAAAAAATGCGCTTTAAAGATTTTGAACATCAACTTCGACGATACATGGATCTAACACAGCTTTGCTAAATTAACCTTAATTTTTTATAATTATATTTTCATTATATAATCCACGTTTTACATAATAAAGAACATTTTATTTGATAGAATTCAAAAATGTCGCTAGAAGAAAGGTATTTTTCGCTCGAATAATCGCGTAGACCACAAGGTTCTCCTCCGAACGACATATTCGTAAACAGGGAATTTTTATCTAAATTCTGACAACGATTTCATTTGTGTGGCCGATGAGATATTTTGCCGCATCTGGAGGATACCTACAATGTCATTTGTTAGGTACTTCTCCCCACACAAAAGTTGGCCGAACGATTTTTTTTTTCATAACAAATTTGCAATCAACTTTTGCCGTTAGTTTTTGTAATGTGGCATGTCGGATATTTTCATCCCAAAAATGACACCGGAAGTCGTCGCTTTCCAGGACTCCTCCCGGGCCGCAATCTGGATGAATGCGTTTTTTTTAACTAATCTTATTTGGGGTTAAAGCCCAGTACTAATTTGGTTCATGTGGCCTATGGGATGGGATTTTTACGGTCATCGCTTGGACTATAGCGGCCGTATTATTATTAAGTCGGACGTCTTATTAATACAGGGTTTTCCAATAAGAGGTGTTATTTTGATATTCAATTGTAAAAGATCAATGGTTTCGTTGTTTGTGTGGCACGTAGCGCCGTCTTGTTGAAATTAAACGTTGTCCAGATCAATACCATCCAATTTCGGCCATAAAAAAATAATTAATCATCTCTCGATAGCGCAATCCATTCACCGTAACTGTTGCTCCAGCCTCATTTTCGAAAAAGTAAGGTCCAATGACTCCGCCGGACCATAAACCGCACCAAACAGTCACACGTTGAGAATAGAGAGGCTTTTCGACACTAAATCTTGGGTTTTTCGACCCCCAGATGCGACAATTTTGCTTGTTGACGAAGCCACCGAGGTGGAAATGGGCCTCATCACTCAAGATGATTTGCATTTGATTCACTGAAGTGAATTTTAATAATTTCAATGCGTTGTTGAAGCGTGTATCGTTCCATTTTTATTAATAACGTAGTTTCTACTTGTCAAATATCGAAAAATGACAGCTTCAAAAGTAAAATCTACCGAAATAGCGGGCTATTCAAAATAACACCTCTTATTGGAAAACCCTGTATCATGGGGTATTTGATATTTCACTTCTTAAGTATTGATAACATGTAGCATATTAGATCACGAAGTGTGTAATATTTGGTATTTAATAGCAACCGCCAAAGTAAACATCATAAACTATCTATTTGTGTATTTTTAAATGGAGATCATTGTTTGTCACGTCTTCCTCGCCATCCATATCTTTATTACTTAGCAAACAGAAAGTTTAAGGCGAAGCTTAATGCCAAATCTATCAAATATTTATAACGAATTGGTGTACATTATGCAAACCAAAAAATATGCTATAGATAAATTGAGGGTTTTCCTATCGCTTCGCTTGAGTAGAATACAAATAAAAAAATAAATTACTCAATAAAAAATATAAATGCAAACTTCTAAAAAAAATATTTTTTCAATAGAAATGAATGAACGCATAAAGAAAACAAGCTTTAAAAATACAGTTTTATAGCTAAGATTATCTGTGACAGTTTCACTTGATTAACATTTTTGCTTTTTTATAAAATTATTTACAAAATAAGTAAAAAACAGTTTTGTGCTTGAAATCGAACGTTTCTAGACTCCGTTTGTCAAGCGATTTTAATGCCTATTGCCTACAGTATAAGATATACCAAGAATATACACATATTTGGCTTGTAGCTTCCTCTTAACAAGAATCAGATCACCATTGAATTGTGACATGATGACAGTAGGCAGTAGGTATCTTCCGACGCGACGGTCATCCGAGAATCTTTTGTTTATTGCGAAATTGTCTTCCTGTAAAGGAAACATAAATAATTATTGTTCATTAGTAAAAACATTAAATCGAGTTGAAGATGATATCTACTAACAGATTGTTAGAATATTTTTACACAATTATAATTCTAGTTTAATTGTAATAAATAATCGTCCGTTATTTGTCATGTAAACATAAGCAAAACTCTTGTAATCTAACCTATAATACACGTAGAATCTTAATTTACTACCACAGTACCTGGTACTTACCAGGCCCGGTCCTGAGCAGGTGAAATTGGAGCATCGGGGATGGTCAACCACCCGCCCTGGTGTAAGTATTTGATATGAAACGAATCTAGACCCTCAAATGTCCCTGCATACGGTATTAGGAAGTAGTACGCAAGTACTTACTATTCACTCACAAATAATACACAAGTAATACAGGGTTTTCCAATAAGAGGTGTTATTTTGATATTCAATCGTAAAAGATCAATGGTTTCATTGTTTGTGTGGCACGTAGCGCCGTTTTGTTGTCCGTTAAACCGTCCGTTAAATTAAACGTTGTCCAGATTAATACCATCCAATTTCGGCCATAAAAAAATATTAATCACCTCTCGATAGCGCAATCCATTCACCGTAACTGTTGCTCCAGCCTCATTTTCGAAAAAGTAAGATCCAATGACTCCGCCGGACCATAAACCGTACCAAACAATCACACGTAGGATAGAGAGGCTTTTCAACAATAACTCTTGGGTTTTCCGAGCCCCAAATGCGAAGTTGTTGACGAAGCCACCGAGGTGGAAATGGGCCTCATCACTCAAGATGATTTGCATTTGATTCACTGAAGTGAATTTTAATAATTTCAATGCGTTGTTGAAGCGTATATCGTTCCATTTTTATTAATGACGTAGTTTCTACTTGTCAAATGTTAAAAAATGACAGCTTCAAAAGTAACATCTACCGAAATAGATGGGCTATTAAATTTTTTATTTTTTTTTTTTATTTATTTAATATTTGTATGTTTTTTACAATAATTATATAGAATTTATACATATTATACAGCGTTACAAAGGTAAATAATAATAGCTTTTCCTCACCATAAAGAGACGAGGCTCTTGTGTTTGGTGAGTGAATCCTAGCTCAATTATATGGAATCATGTAAGTAAGAAAATAATATATTTGCAAAACCAAAGGGATAAGTAAGAAATAGGCAAGATTTATCAATAATACAGTTTCAAGATTTGAAGAAAATAATAATAAGAGTAAGAAATGGACTTTTATAGTAGTTTTAGGTAATTTTTTAATTTTATTTTAAATTCCTGAATATCTTCAATATTTTTTAGATATAATGGAAGGATGTTAAAATATGTTATACCTAGATAGAGATAGGTATTTAGTGTGTGCTTTGTATTAAGTTTTGGGATTTTGATAGTTTTTTGATATCTTGCTGATGAATTAAATTGTAAGTTATTTAACTGTATTTCTTTATAAATTTGTAGAATTGAATATTTTTTATATATATTGTCTATTGTGGGTACATTGAATATTGAAAAGAGAACCTCAGTAGAAAATTTGGATGGTTTTTTCAATATTACTTTAATTATCAATCTTTGAACTATTTTAAGTGGATTTAATATATTGTTATAAGTTCCTCCCCAGCCAATAATACCATATTGTAATATAGATTGTACAATTGCATAGTACACTCTTTTTAGGTTTTCTAGTCTAAGAATATTTCTAAGTCTTATAAATATATAAATACATTTTCTAATTCTTTTGACAAGTTCACAAATTTGTTTTTTCCATTTAAAATGTTGATCTATATATATACCAAGATATTTAATTTCAGAAGTTAGACTAAGTATAGAACATTCTTGATTGCAATTAGTTCTGTTACATTTAAGTTGATGTATTATAATTTTTAATTCTGGTATTAATTTAAATTTGTTGATAGAGAATGGGATACATTTTGTTTTTTTCAGTATTTAATGAGAGGAGGTTTTTATCGAACCAATTTTTCAGTATATTAATATCAGTATTTGCTAAGTTATTAATATTATTCCAATCAGTACCTTTAATTATTATGACAGTGTCATCAGCATAAGATATTATTTTTCCATTTAATCTTTGATTGAATATGTCATTTACATAAATGATAAACAGTAACGGTCCCAGGACTGTACCTTGAGGTATGCCGAAGTGACTTGTTTTTTGTTGACTAAGTACATCGTTGATTTTTACGACTTGAGGGCGTTTGAAAAGGTAGCTTTTTATCCATTCTATAGCTGTACCACTTAATCCAATGTTTCTTAATTTACTTATAAGTTTGTCGTGTGATATGCTATCAAAAGCTTTTTTTAGATCTATGAAAATTCCAATGCATTTTAATGATTTATCTAATGAATTATGAACAAGACTAGTTAATTTTGCAATTGCATCCTGAGTGCTTCTACCTTCCATAAAACCGAACTGATTTTCATTAATTAATTTATTACATTTTACAAATTGGTTTATCCTTTTTTTAACTATCTTTTCAAAAATTTTTGCTATGTTCGAGATTACTGATATGGGTCGGTAATTGCTAACTTCTTCTGGGTTACCAGATTTAAATATTGGAGTAATGGTAGTTTGTTTGTAGATTGATGGAAACACTCCGCTTTGGAAACTTATATTTATTATGTGTTTTAACGGTTTAGAAATTTGATTTTTAATATTTTTTAAAATATTAACTGTTATTCCATCAAAACCCGGGGCAGAACCTCCTTGCATACCGTTTATAATTGATATTATTTCGTTCTCTGTGGTGACTTGGAATGTTGCTATATTATTGTCAGTATCAATACTACAGTCTGGAAATGTTATATTTGGGTCAGTATGAATAAGATTGGCAAGATTTTCCCCTACATTCGCAAAGAAGGTGTTAAATATGTTTGCAGCTTTTGAGGGATTTTCTTTACAACATGTTTTCATGTTGTCATGAAATATAGTAGCGATGTCGTTATTCTTGTTTTTTTTCTTGTCAATTATTTCATTTATAACTGTCCACACTCTTTTACTATCATTTTCAGCCTGATTCAACTTTTGTTTATAATACTTTTGTTTTGTATTTTTTATAATATATGAAAGTTTGTTTTTATATGCTTTAAAATGATTTAGTAAATTTTTATTATTTGGTTGTTGAGTAGTTAATTTGTAAAGAGCTTGCTTATGTCGTACAGATACTACTAAACCATGAGTAATCCATGGTTTTATAGGTTTCAAGTTCGACACTTTGGATTTGGTTATTATATTATTATTTGTCGAGTCATTTATGCATTTAGATATTTTTTCTTCAAACATTTTACAACATATATTGACATCATTACATTGTAATAATTTATTCCAATTTTCTGATTCTAATTGGTGTTTTAATGTATCCATATTAAGTACTTTTTTTGAGTAATTATTTTGTTTAAATAATGGCAAAGTTGGATTGCTTAATTTATGGTTAAAAATACATGAATAATGATCAGTGATAGTTGTATGAATGACAGCTGATTTTATATTTTGGATATCAGGAATATTTGTAAAAATGTGATCTAAGCATGAGGGGCGTTGACCTTTAACATTTCTAGTATAAGAATTTATGCACGATAAATAATTGAGTTCTGCTAACATATTTAGATATGTGTCTTTATCTTTACTAGAATAGTCATTTGCAATATTTAAATTCATATCTCCAACAATAATAGTATTTTTATTTCTAAAATTTAACAGAATATTTTTTAATTCATCTATAAATTGAGGTACTATCGATGTATGCGTACGATAAATATCAATAATGTTATAATATTTATTTACGTCTTTAAATTCTATATTTAATATGTTAACATTACTAACATTAATTATTTCTTTAATATTGAGAACATTATACTGGTTAGAAATAAATAATCCGATACCTGAGTTTTTGTTTATTTTGTTTATTGTCGCATGGTATGTGTAGCCTGGAATAGTGTAATTGATTTCGCCTGCAGAGTGTGTCTCTGTTAAGACAATCAGGCCCGGGAAAAAATTTAATTCTTTTAATGTTATAACTAATTCATCCATATTTCGTTCTAAACTTCTAATATTTACATGAAATAGGGTAAATCCTTTTTCAGTGCAAATTATGTAAGTTAAAATCTTTCATAGATTGACATAAATTTTCTTCAATATACATTTTTTTATCCAATGCGTTACATAAAAAATCATTCATTTTTTAAGTTTTAGATTAGAGTTTAAAGAAATGAAATTTACCGTATTATTCACAGTCGATGCGCTCTCTAGCTAGTTGAAGCATTTTTTGCCGATAGAGACATTTCATGCTATCAACACTGTGTTTTGTAGAATAATTCATATTAAATCTTTTGTTTTGAACACAGCAATTGTTGCATGTTGGAGGTTGTTCTTTATTTTCACATTTAGACAGAATGTGCTCCTTTGTGCAATGAGGGCAAATGGGGGGCTGCGTCCTGGCGAGACATCTTTGCGCTGTGTGGCCGAACTTAAGGCAGTGGTAGCATTGAGTAAGCGGGTTACAGTCTTCTATGTATACTCTTTGGAATTTGATGTTTATTTTGTTTTTTTCTAGTAGCGTTTTTCTTAATTTACCGGTTGTTTCAATAATGTAGTTAGTGGTGTCGTTTTCTTTTCCTTCATTGTATTTGTTTTTTAATTCTTTGATAAGCTTGATGTTGTTTTTGTCTTCCAGGGTTAATCCTTCATTTTGTTGTACAATCCCATCTATAATTTCCTCTTCAGTCAATTGGCATTGCAGCCTTTTTAACATTAAACACGGTTTCTTTTTTTTTTATTTCTTCGGCCAATATTTCCTTTCCAATTACCTTATTAATTTCTTCGGTTAACTTTTCTGCATCTTCTTTTTTTTGACATGAGATCAGTAATTTTTGTTCTCCGATTTTTTTGACTCCATTTACTCCAACTTTTATTTTAGTTAAATTAATGTTTTTTTGAATTTTTATTTTTATATCTTCGGCCTTCAAGGTGTTTTTAGATGTAATTATGATGGCGTGCTTCTGTTCTGGGATGTGTGCACTTGTATTCACGAAGTTTTTATTGTCACCTAATACATTTGCATATGTCCTTTTGTTATTATTATGAATTTCTTCTAGTTTCTGTGCGTAGTGATGATTGTTTTTAATATTAGTTTCTTGTAATTCTATAATCTTTTTTTGTAGGTTTATTAGTTCATGTTGAATTTTTTCTTCCAGTGATATAATGTTCTGTTCCAGTGTTAATTTTATTTTTGAGTCCTTCACTGAAGTGATCTTGTTTATTAAATCTTTAATGTTTTTAATAATTTCTTGAGTTTCCATATTGGATGGAATGGAGCGCCCAGGTGGGCGAGTTATTAATGTAAACTATATTACTTGATTTACTTGTCACTAAATTACGCGACTGTACTCCTTCGATGCGGAGCGAGTAATGAAAATAACACCTCTTATTGGAAAACCCTGTAGTTAGTAAAAAACATTAAAAATTAAATGCTACAGATGGAGGCAGGTGTCTTCTGCACAGTATTACGATAGAGTCACGTGCAATATGTAAGTATTTATAGTAAATTAAAAGAATACTATAGTTCAGTGAGATAAGATAAAAGAGGTGACGGATAGTGCATTTCAATGGTCACCCGTCAGTCCCAATGAGAATGTGCATGACGATCGGCCTGGCCGTTGAAGAGTCTCGAAATCTAGGTTCCTAGTTGTGCCATGAAGAATGTACATGGGAAAGCAGGGGTCCGCACCGGGCGCCAACTTGCTAATGCGCCAAGGAGCGAAGGCGCTGATAATACCTAACGAGCCGAAATGCCGAGCTGAACCTCAACTTATGGAAAACGAACGAAGCAACCGAAAATGGCGCGGAACGACGCTTGCAGTTGCTTCCTTCCTTTGCCGGCCCTGAGCCAAACGGTGCCTGGCGTGAGTAAAATTTTGTCGCCCCTTGTCAAAACCAGTAGACACGTAGGTAGGTGATCGCTATAATCAATAATATTCGGATGATTTGCATTTTTGTGTAGCGCCGTTTTTATGGAATCAATATCAAGAGCGATTTGTTAGGTGTAAGATATTATCAGCGCCTGGGCGCATTAGAAATTCGGCACCGACTGCTCCAATTGCGCCCGCTTAGGGCCGGCCCTGATAACACAGCGCACTTGATGTTTTTACTATCGCCAGGCGCCGTTTGGCTCAAGGCCGGCCCTGGTACACGATAACGAAGTAACGAAAGTGGTTAAATGTACCAAAACACATATTCAGTAACGAGTTGTATTCTAGTACCTACTCGTCACCCGACAGCGAAGTAACGAAAGTACCTCAAAGTATCCAGTAAAGAGTTGTATTTTAGTTGAAGGTAGTAGGTAGATACCGCGGAGGAACGAAATAACGAAAGGAACTAAGAACAAAAGAACTAAGAAATTCCATTGTAGATATTATAACCCAGATACCCCCACCAAAAAAGGATACGAAGAAACGATATTACTGAAAATCAGAAAACTGTACGAATATAACATTTGCTTAATAATCTACAAAATCCAAAAAGGATTTATACACACGAACACAACATTTATAAAAAAACATCACAAGTACGTGAACACTACACGAGACAACGTAATAAACTATACATACATTCAGCAAAGACTGAAAGTGCTGAAAGAAAAATAGGTCATGAGGGTGTTCACATATAGAATCTCCTTCCCAATAGCCTGACATCAGCAAATAAAATGAATATATTTAAGAAAAAACAGTTTGCTAAGCGAGCTAAATTAAAATGTATTATGTAAGTTATGTAGTAAACAATGATATTTAGATTCTTAATGTTTATATTTCTTCTAACAGAAAAAAATTGGTATCCACTACCCGATAGCTAATTAACGAAAGTAATCCTACTATCCAGTAACGAATACATAGTAACGATTAATTTATCCAAAAGTAACGAATACCGACGGGTTGTAAAAGTACCGATACTTCGATTAAAGTCAAGTGAATAACATTTCTAAACGTATGAAGAAGCGAAATAGTTTTAGCCACTAGACAAAGTAATATGACCACGTGATAAGCGCTTTGTCTCATCTGTACGGTGGTGTTGAAACGAGACGGAGTGTGCAATACGCGTGCTAGATTGTAGCGAATGGCGGCGTGTGATGGAAATATATTTTTTATGCCGTTATTAATTGAAAAGGTGTCACCGGACTGCTAAAATTTACACCTAAAGCTGACCGAGGACGATTGTACCATGAGTCGGTAGTACCAAAGCGATTAACTCAGTAACTATAATGAGTACGTTTATGGTGCGTCATCAGGCGATGGCCCTGACACGTGCGGACATGCCGCCAATAGCGCGCGGGACACGTGACACGTGACAATTGCATTCGCAGCATAATATTACAATTATTGTGCTGTGTTTGTACCTGTTTAACTATCCACACATTGCTTTGGACAAATGAGTTTACTTTATTGGATGGGTTTTGAAGCGTTCGTGAGTAGAGAATATCATACAAACATTTTGCGTTTTAATTTAAAATGACCGGTCGGGAATAGTTGTATGAGATGATTGTACCGGTACAATTGACCCCGTGCTACAACTAACCCCGATTTTTTTTAAAGTTTACATGAGTACAGCTCCCAAGTTTTACAGGATCAAGTGTATGTCCGTCCGTAACACTTTGAATGTCCAATTATTTGTTCGTTGTAATTTTTGTCTCTCTTTTCTATGACAAAGTTCCTATTTTTATTGAAAAAAAAAAATAAATACATATTGTTTCGTGGATAGTTGTACAACGGGGACAATTGTAGCACATTGTTTTCATAGAAAAATACATTTTTTCGCATTTTCTTGATATTGAAACAAGCTACTATATTGACATGCATTTTAATACATAATAGTTAATTTTCGTGATAGCACTTCAACTGACAAATTCTATAAGAGTTTTCTTGAGGTCAGATAAATTTTGTATTATTTTTTTTATTTTTTTTATTTTTATTATCAATATAAAGTTTTTTTACAGGTTTTTTTTTTCGATGTCTGTCTCACTAGGATAAACCTGTGTCGAGACAGACGTATTTGATACATGAATTAATGTTTACATATTTTTTGATACATAAAATATTTCATTACATTCAATGACATTGTAAAAAAGATAAAAAATAATAATTAATAATAATAAATGATAAATTTGTTAATCAGCATCTAGTTGGAGTACATACTTATGTAGGGATTTTTTAAAATTTTTGATCATGGATCTGTCTTGGCTGATGATCCAAGACTTGATGTCTGTTTTATATTTTAAAAAAAATTCGTTCAGTCTAATGGCTAGTGGGAGAGCATTATATAGCCTTGTTGCAAAGTATCTAAAATTTCTCTGGCCAAAAGTTGTTTTAGCGAAAGGGATTTGTAAGAAATTATGTCCTTTGGTTCTAGTATCACGAGCAGTTTGGATATTGTCAAAAGTAGTTTTGTGTTTGAAGAGGTATGTTAGTATGTTTTTGGCATAAAGTTGCCTAATGTCCATAACACAGATTTTCCTAAAGATTTCATCCGAACTGCTTGTGATTGGTAGTTTGAGGATAATCTTTATTATAAGTTTCTGAGCTTTAGATATTGGATCAATGGCGGCAGCGTTTGCTCCTCCCCATGCTATGATACCATATTCTATTAAAGATTGACAAAGTGCATAGTAGATTGTTTTGAGCTGGCTTAGGTTGAGAAAGTTGCGAGTTTGTCTAAAAAAGTAAATGAATTTTCTAAGTTTGTTTGCTGTAGTGGTAATATGTTGTTTCCACTTTAAATTGCTGTCAAAAATAATACCTAAGTATTTAATTTTAGTTACCTGTTCTAAATAAGGGCAATCACATATTATCGTATTTGTCAGGTTGCAAGCACATATTTTAATTTGATTTTCTGGGTTTCTTAAGGAAGGATTAATACTAAATTCAATGTATTTAGTTTTGGTCACATTCATTGTTAGTGTATTATTGTTTAACCATCTTTTAACCACAGTTATGCCCTTGTTAGCTTTTATGTATACATCATTCCAATTGCTTGATTTGAATAGGAGAATCGTATCATCAGCGAAACTTACAATTTTGGCATCTATTTGAAGATTACATAATTCATTTATGTATATTAAGAACAGGGTAGGACCTAAAACACTTCCTTGAGGCACGCCGTAGCTAATTGGTAATTGATTTGTTAATTGATTATGTTATTTGGTAATTGATTATGTTAAATATGATTGAAATTTTGAATAGTAGTTTTAGAAATTAATGTATAAAATACAACTGACCCCGGAGTCGGAGTCAGATGTAGCATTTTATTTGATCTGTTTGCCCGCTATATAATATTTTAAAAAATGTACTATTTAACCAACAACTATTTTATTATTAGTACTTTTATCATAAATCAAAATGGCACAACTGTCCCCGTTTTCCCATACGTTTTTACCCCATATGCTCAGGAATCGCTAGTAGTATGTCGGGTACTGCTAATACACCCTGTATATATTTTCAGTCATTTAATTGTTTCTTTTATATAATAATTATTCCGACGTCATTATTTTATGTCTCGTGTAATTTTGTAAGGCTCAATTTTATAAGTAAATAATGTTGACATACTAACCATATTTTTGTCATATAAGTAAATGTACTTACAAGTAAAGGATTGATTCACAAAAAAACAGGTAGGTATTTTAAATAAGATATCTTTATTGATCTTCTTTTCACATGTTCTCCATTCCAAATTACAATAATAAACTCATGATTCTCAACATTTTGTACATTAAATACTTAGTTAAATAATATACTGCAAGGAAGCACAATTTAATTTAATCGTAACAAAATATTTAGGTGTGCATCAATCCACCGCCATCTTTATTAATACAGGCCGTGTTGTAGAAAATGAACTGACAGTTAAAGATACCTGTTTACAGACTTTTTACACTGGATTTAGCGAGGTTTAGTACTAAACCCGTTAAACTATTAAGATAGCAGTGATTACTGAAAGGTATGTACCTATATCAAAATAACACAATTGATTGCCCAATATTGCTTAAGAAAAAGTACCTAAAGCGAAATGCGGTTAATCGAAAATAGGAACGTAAATATTGTGACGTCATATGAATGCCTAACTATATCCACCAATGAAAAACTCTGAAAGTCTATGGAATCAACTTTCAGAGTTTTTCATTGGTGGATATTATAATAAGTAGGCTCCGAATGAGAATTTGTCTATCTACATTTTGGCAAGTCTATGTTTTTTAGGACCAATTTATTTCATACAAAAGCCCGTAAGTATCGATCTGTTTTATTTATTCACTATGTTAAACATTATTATTACTGTACCTACAGTAAATTAATATCAATACAATTTTTGAACAGTGAAAAACTTATGATTTTGGTCTAAAAAAGTCATGGCAGATTTATAAAAGTGAAAATGATTATGGAGGTATCTGTGGTAAGTTGGTAACATTATCCTTTGGGACTGCTGGTTGTCACGGGGAGGGGGAAGTCAGTGTCTTCTGTAGATAATAGTGTTGCTTATCGCCGGCCGGCATCAGCCATGCTCCTGTGCAGGGCCAACAGAGAGTTGATCATTTCAGAGTTGCGCTTCACCCCGGGCCTGCCCAGGGCTCCCAGAGGAGAGGTCCCCCCGTTCATCAGGTAGTTCTGCAGCATTCCGTATAGTTCCACTGCCACCTAGAGAAATAATTGATTTATACTGGTAAAATATATAATTGGTCTATGTCAGTAGTCAAGTAGTTATTTTTCGAGGGTCTATTTTTTTATATTTTCAAGAAAGCGTTAATAATTACTAATGTAATAATCTAGTTGGATTAGCAGATAAAATTCTGCCGCCGCGGTTCGAAAACTTCAGCGGTTCTTTTTGAAAATAACAGAAGGCGCCACTTTCGTTTATAACAAACCTAAACTGTACAGTTATGAGGATAATATTACTATCAAATTTATTAAAGGTATTCTTTCGATAGGTTAATATCTGATTTGTCAAGAAAAAATTAATTACATTAAAAAAAAAATTACGTGATATACATAAGGGGAACAGGAAATTATTGCGTTAAATTAATCAAGGTAAATTTGCTATTAAAATGACGTAGAACCAATGTAGAAGAAAAGTATAATCCTAATTGAGGTATTGTAGCCTACTTGTAACTATCTTCCGGGAAGTTGAACACAATATGCAACTGCATGCAATCTAGGTACAATCGAGTGTCTAAATGACTCAGTCCTGATATTATTGTTGCAATTAAAAATAATTTTCGATCGAGTAGTTCTAGTTGGTATTTTGAAGGTGATTAGACTCAGTAAATCAGGGCTGTCTATAATTTTTTACTTATAAAAAAGTCAAGTTGGAAACAAGTCTTCTATCTGAGAAATTTAATAATTTTAATTCTTTCATCAAGTGGTTGCATTTTGTATATATTATATAAATTCATATTAAATATGTATATCCATACTTTCAGATACACAAATCCTACAATTATAATATCCCGTGATTGTTCATGGGTCTTCGCTAAATAGTTATATTACATATAACTATTTCTTCATGCTTACCTCCCTGTCGAGGTACCTCTCAGGCCAGTCGGGAGCGGAGGCGGAGCTCACTGCGGGGGCTCCCATCAACAGGACGCTCAGAGTCAGGAGACATACGGCAGCCAACATCTTCAGTGATTTCTACGGGAAAAGATAATTAACTTCTAAACTCATTAATTTATATAGATAATCTTTTATATAGAAGATATTATATAAATAATTCTTGTCTCTAGAATATTTTTGATAAATTCGGAAGATTTTACGAAAATAAAACTAACTAATTTAGCGTAGAGGAGAAGTGTTACTAAGTCGCTTGGAAGAGCTGAGGAAGTGACTGAAGAAATGATATTTCTGCACCCTTATATATTCTGGAGAGAGTCACTACCTCTGTGGGTGGGGGTGTGGGGGGTAGAACTCCCTCGTTGCTCTGCAGAAGGTACGATTCCTCCTGATCTATTATATAATCTATTTCATGAAATTTATGGAATAGATCGGTGAGAACCGACTTTTCTTTGGAATAGAAACCCAAAGTTGAATCGATTTCAGCTTTCGTTCAATAAAAAAGAGCAAAGATTCTCATAGAGTATTTCAGGGAGAACTCAGCATAATATGGAACACGTAATAGTAATAATAATAATATTTGGATGATTTGTATAGCGCCGTTTTTATGAAAAATCACCTCATGGGCTCTGTACAAATATATAATACATTTCTACAATGATCTATGTTAATACTAACTAAATATGGAGAAAATACACAGTACCATACTTACCTGGTAGGTCACATAAGATTAACACTTAATTAACATTGACTAATTGTTTATTAGCGAAATTTAGATACAGGACTTAGGACATAATTGGATATAATTGGACTTTCTCTCAGGAAAGGTATGTTTAAGTTAAAAATGCAAGTTTTTGGTTTAGACCTGAATTCTGTTGGACTTGTTATGGATCTTAGTTTAGGAGGGAGTTTATTCCAAGCCTTCGGCCCAGATACTCCGAAAGCGCGATCACCAAACTCAGTATTTGGCTTGCGCTTACGTTCTACCAGTCTGCCTACAGCTGATGATGTTGCTGATCTAAGAGTTGACTGCCCCAGACCAGTGTTTTCCGGGACGCATAGTTCAGAGATGTAGGATGGGACCATTTCATTGAAGGATTTAAAAACCACCCAGTACAATTTGTAATGGTTTCTTTCAGGGCAATTGAGTCAGTAAAGATTACGAAGTTGTCCTGAAATGTGCGAATATTTAGAAACCCCGGTTATGAGCCGTGCTGATGCATTAAACACTCATTGAAATTTGTCAATTTGATATTTTGGAAGGCTGGCATAAATGCAGTTGCAGTAATCGAGACGTGAGACTACGTAAGATTTGATAAGTAGTTTTGTTGCTTCTGTAGGAAGATTTCTTCCGTAGCTTGTAAAAGACGTTACAAAGTAGTATTTAACATTTTTTCTAATTCAATTAATATATTTCGTGAAGTGTTTTTTTTTAAATACATCTAATGTATGATATAAAAGTATCGTAAAAAATATAATACAGTGCTAGGGAACATGTCATCATTCTTCCTGCGGCAACTGGAGATAGATAAATTAGGAGATAATCTTTTCTACCCGATGAGCGTGCTGCCTTTTGCTACTCTAAGGTTTTTTGAACACATAATATTTATAACCATTTGTTTTTACCACTTTATTGTAAATATGTTTAATAAATAAAACCAACCGGTTAATAGTATGTAAGAATCGAACCCAGGATCTATTGTCTTACCGGGACAGCGTCTTCACCACTCGACCATTGGGACCTAGTTATTAAACATATTTGTCGAACTCATATATCGAATTCAAAATTAAGGTACTATGATAAATATTTAATTATCTAATGGCTATTGCGTAATTCATTGCGGGAAAGTAAATTTAAATAAAATAATTAACTTGTGTACACCACTTTTAATCAAACAGGATCGACATGAATCGCTATGACAGCTCTTTTCGTGTAACAGGCCCCCTCATCTGGAATAGACTTACCTCAGCTCTTACTAATCTCCAGAATGTGGCTGAATTTAAACGGACTATTTTTAACAAAATCATTTAAAAAATCTTACCATTCATAAATCTTAACTTTTTTGAATATTTTATAGTAAGTCATATTCTCAAACTTCCTTTAATTGTTTGGTTTCGGTTGCCTCCTTATTGTACCTTTTTAAAATGTCTGCTCAGAAGATTCTCATTTCTGAGCACAAACTGCATCCTGTTTTATATTATGTTTTAGTTTTAATATTCTTGTTTTGTCCTGTCCTGCTGTTATTGTTATTATAGTATTATAACATTAGATCTGTATTGGGTAAGGCACACTGTAGCACTGTAACATGACCATTAAAACTAAATTACCGTTTTTAAGTATGTTATAATAAAGCGCACTTGAAGTGAAATTACACTATACCGCGCTATATAAATGCCATGTTATTATTATGAAAACCAATGGTTTCTTCGTCAGGATAAAGGTATTATTATATTCCAAAAAACCCCTGGTTTTGAAACACATCGATCCTTTTTGATTTAATAGTAGTATTTACAAAGTTATTTGTTTTGCTTAAATTAACATGACGTCACAAAGTTATATTGCAATTATTGAAGAAGAAAATTAAGAGTTAGTAATAATGTACAAAATTAATGTTTTTTTTTTGTGGCGTTAAGAATTCGACTTTTTATAAACCTATTTTAACATCCCTGTTGGCTGCTTTAACTACCGACATATAAAAAGTTTCTGTTACACTAGTAGTTTAGTCAACAGTAAACCTCGCATCGAAAAAAACTTGTTTCTGATTTTCTCCCATTTAATAAATTAAAACAAAATTTCCTCTGACATCAAATATGTGGAAGTAGGTACCATCTATGTATTTAATTATAAACTACATATTTTATGCAGTTTTTTTTTTCAATTTACAAATTGCATAATTTTTAACGTCACCATCTCGACTACAATTCTTTTTCCAAACTTTCTTCAAAAAAAGGCAGATAGGTACGATAGTATTGAATAAAAAATGCGAATAAGTCCACACAAACATGACGATTTCACATCTGAAAATATAATCCTTAATGAACCATAGTCAAGGTTACGCATCTAGTCAAAGTAAGGCTTGCTTGAATCATAAAATGAATTTTAATGAAGATTTTCGTTAACGGAAACGGAACGCTCAAACAAATTTAAAGACATACGAAGTGCAAATCGGCCGAGTTAAAACAGGACGTGTTTTTTCCATAAATCATTGAAATTGTATGTATTGCTCAATGACATTTTCAATAGCATGTATGGGATTAATTTATTTATTAATCTTGCTACTAATTTTTCCGTATTTTTGGCAGCTATCTTTTTAAATGATCACAAATTTATAATGAATTGGTTTGAAACCTAGAATTAGTTAACCTAGATAGGTCTCGGATTAAAATATCCGATTTTTATTTATATGAGAAACCTATTGACTTTTTATATTTAATTTACTATAAATAGGGGCTGCACGTGAATTAAAGTTATCATTATACTTGCCTTGTTGCCATTAATTCCTAACTTGACATATAAGATATATCCCGTTTTAATTAGGTATAAAGCAGATAATGATATTTAACAAAAACACCCTACGGCTTTTAGAAATAGACATATGGAAATAGAAATATACAGTAAGTGCACGTGGAACAATAATAAGGTAAAAGGGCATTAGTCAGTTGTGATCGCAATAGGCAAATCGAGAGTGGACTGTAAAATATTAATTGTGAACTTGGAAGTTGACACAACTATGGTTGGAGATGGTGAACATGGAGTAAGGAAGGAATCCGACTTACCCCTTTGATGTTCTTCAAAGATGATGATGGTTGGTTTCACTCACAGGAGATATGATTTATTTCACGCACAAGCTTCCATAACATCCAGGTTGGCAACGAAACACACTGAGGGAACCGAATATGTTCACTGCACTGGCTTTCTACCCTGAGTTGATATTAATAACCGCACTGATCACAAATAGATGTTCATCTAACAGGCTCCATCAATAAAACTGCTTTGACATTTACTATTATTGTTGTAACTATAGCCAGATAATGATAGGTACTTGTAGGTAAAAATGGGATGCGATGCAAAGACAATGTTAAAGGAGATAGTTGCGTCAACAGTCAGTTAAACAATACAATATATATCTAATTAATTTTTAACAAATTATTTTTGTTGAAGAAGAAGACTAATAAATCTAAACGAAACATGAAACAGGGCATGACACAGAAAAATACAAATACGGTCACAACTAGTGATGTAGACCCGGGAATATTCCCAGACCTGAAATAAATTCCCGAAAACGGGGAATTTATTTTATTTTTAATAAAATGGTTTTTACACTTCTCTTGGATGCTTTATTGAGTGTTAGCAGTTATCTAAGACGACATCCCCTGATTTGTCACAGGTTGCCATAAGAATATTGACTGGTCCCATTACTTCAGCAGCAACTGAGAGATCTTTTAGCACGTTTAGTCGCATTCATACAACACGGAGGAATCGTCTAACAACTCAAAGAGCAGGGAAAATAACATTTGTGGCACACAATTGGAAACTTCTTTCCTCTGAAGAGGCTCTCAAGTTGCTTCCAAGAAAACCCTTTCTTCCACGGATGAGCAGATTGCTTCGCATCATAACGTTTCAAACCTATCTGGTACTCACAAACGCAAACATCCAATTGACTGTGCTGAGGAAGAAGAAAACGTAGATAATCCTGAGTCGGCAACAACTTCGTCCGGGTAGGAAGAAGAAGAAGAAGAATATGAAGGTGAAAGTGGAAGCGAAGTTGATAGTGTCAGTGTCCAATCGGTATCATTAGATGAACAGTAACGATCTGTGAAGTTGTGTCATTTTTACAGTTTTACGATTTATTTTTTATATGTACCGTTTATTAGCATAAAGTGTATATAGGCTACTAATACTGTACAGTATACAATCATATAGAGATACTACTCACTTAAAAATAATTTTGATCGGTGTTTTTTTGTTATTTTTTCCTGGATCCTATTCTTATATATATGGGAATAGTTTTTATGGATCTATCCTGCTCTATATGTACCATATGAGTGTATATTTTATTTTTTATTTAATAAATATTATTCTTTTTGAGGTATTATATTGTTAAAATCAAAATTCCTCGTCCAGGGGAATGTTCCCGGGAATATTCCCAGAAATAAATTCCGGGAATTTATACATCACTAGTCACAACTAGGAATAGAACACATTATCTCTCGTCTTATCGGGACAGGCGTCTAAACCTCCTGTATACTTCTGATATATATCTCCTATATACTTCTGATTCTTATGTACTTTCATGCTTGATCTGACTGTGTATATTTTATGTAATATGTCTTTATACGTTTTTATATTAAAGGTATTATTATGTATTACTTAACTATCCTCAAATGAGACATATTATATTCTTTTGATCACTATATTATATCAAATTTGTTCTCTATAAATTCCATGTAATATTTCTCCTTCAAATCAGGTTATCTCTTCTATATTATTTATACACGGTGTCCGGAAACTCGTAGTACAAGCGGGAAACTGGAGAATCTACACCACATGGGGAACCCAAAAAAACATAAAGTTTTTTGATTTGAGCATTTTCACAAAAAAAAAAAAAACAAAAAAAAATATTTTTCGGCTATTTTTGGGTTAAAGTTTTTTCTGGTGTTTAGGGTTGAACAACAGATGTTTTAACCATGCAGAGCAGAAATATTTTATGATTACACCGGATTAAATGAAGGGTGATTTCAAAATAATGCTTAAAATCCGAGTTTCTTCATTTGTTTTACTTTCAAATAGTTTTAATTAGTTGGGTACTTTGATCTTCAGTAATAATTTATAAGAATTTGATTAAAAAAAAAAAAAAAAAATGAACTTCTAACTCGATTTACTCGATAACGAAAGCTCAAATAAAAAAAAAATATACTACAAAATCGACTCCAAATGTACTACGAGTTTCCGGACACCCTGTATATTACCCTTCTCGGAACAGACGTTGTCTAGTGAGACGGGTAACTTATCTACCAACATTGTCAAAAAACATTTTTTCAATACAATAAATGACCGGGTTGCCGGCAAACATAACATAAACATAACCAACTTGACAGTTGGGACCTATTTATTAAACGTCCTATTGTCTATTTCATATATTTGAATTTGAAATATGAGATCGATAAAATCCCAATGGTCAAATTGGTTAAGAAGCCTGTCCCGGTAAAACAAGAGATCCTGGGTTTGATTCCTAGTTGTGACCGTTATCTTTTTTATTTTTCTGTGTCTTGTTCTGTTTCATGTTTCATTTTAGACTTATTAGTATTATCTTCTTCTTCAACACTACATAACATTGATGTGCATAACCTTAACAATAAGTTTAAATAAAAAGTTGTTCTTAATTATTTTGCTTTGTTGCTGGACGATGTTTTTCAACATTTTTGAATTTTATAATATTTAATCACAAACTTAATATTAAATGATACACATTAGTTACAAAGTGTGTAATATTGCTGTTTAATGGCTTAACCAAAGCAAACACCATGAACTATTAATGTTTGCTGATGTATGGGAACCCCTCGTCACGTCTCCATCACGCCTTCCTCGCCATCCACATTTTTATTGCTAAGCAAACAGAAAATTTCATAAGAATTCGATTGAATTGAAACATTATTTGCGCACATGATGAGCTCTTTTCAATGCAATATCTACATGCGACTGTCGACGGATAAATTATTTATCTTCTTCTTAAATTTCATTAAAAATTGTTTTCCTCTGAAACAATTACAAAAATGATTTGTAAGTAGTACCTACCTATAAACACAAATTGTATGAAAAAAATGTATTAACAATTTTTATTAATAATTTGTATGAAAAAATTTGTATGAACAAATAGTATGAACAAATTTTATGAACCAATTGTATGAACAAATATTATGAACCAATTGTATGAACAACTTGTTTTACCAAATTGTATGAACAAATTTGTATGAACAAATTTGTATGACCAAATTGTATGAAGAAAGTAAAAAAAAGAAATTCAATTCAAAAGAGCAAAATGTTAAAAAGAAAGAGATAAAATGAAAATGCATGTTTTTAATTATTACTAAATCAAATATATTAAAACACTGCATATTGAATGAGTTTACAAGTGCCATATTATCTTCCAATACTATTCATATAATTTATCTACTTTATTATTTGTCATCAAAAAAATATAATTATAAGATGAAGAAAATTGATAAAATTTGTTTTTGAAAGACAAGGAGATCTTACAATTATAATAAGCCGTGATTATTCACGGGTCTGCGATATTGATTACATAAAATATCAAAATATTTTATGCATAAGTTCATAGCGGATTTTACAAGTATGCATTTAATATCTTTCTTCATATTAGCAGCGTAATGAGGGGGTCTTCCACAACACCCCCCCCACACAGGGAGGGAGGTGTTTCTTGCAAGAATGATATATAAGGGCGCAAAAATATCATTTCTTTAGTCACTTCCTCAGCTCTTCCTAGTCGACAAGTCACTAGTAACTTCATCCACTTCTTCTCAACACTATATTGGTTAGTTTTTAAACAAAAATGATTATCCAATTAATTGCTTCATTATACATTTAATGCAAACGCAAACCTATGATATATGAGAGCAAACTCTTCATATCATAATTTTTTTCTTTTCAGTTTTTCTTAAATGGTTTATTCCATAGAATGGCAAAGAAAACAATAAATGCAATGTGGGTGTTTCGTGATCTAAAAGTCTGATCATTCATTGCTTAAAATCAATCAAATAGGATATCGATGTACTGTGTTAGGCATGTGTAAAAGAGACAAAGCGCGTGCTAAATGTAGAATCAAAATAAAGCAGGTCAGTGGCAACATTGATTTCCATTCAAATCGACTACAACATTTGATGAAAAAATCTTCTTATATTATGATACTAAACATTATAAAAAAATCCCACTCTCATTTAAAAATCCTTTAAAACTAATAACTAGCTGAATACAAAACACAGGGAGATTAGAAATCTAGATGACATATTTACACTAAATACAGACTGAAAGAAAAATCTTTCAACGACACTAAAAAAACTCTGCACAATATATTTGTAATTCTTTCAGTAATTTTATATTATTAATTTTTAATTTTTAAAATGTAAATGAAATTCTCTGCACTGGAGATCCCAGTGAGGTTATTATTATTAACTATTCTGTGGTTACTCAATTATCGTTTTCGATTTTACATAATACGGGTAGGATCCTGATCTCTTTAATCGTTTATATTTGTTCCTGCAGAATCCACTGAAGATGTTCGCTGCCGTATGTCTTCTGAGCCTGAGTGTCCTGTTGGTAGGAGCCCCCGCAGTGAGCTCCGCGCCCGCCCCTGAATGGCCCGAGAGGTACCTCGACAGGGAGGTAAGTAACCCTCTTCACAACCATCCCTCATTATCTAACTATTGATAATCGAATAACGGTTTTATTTATGGAAACAAGACGCAATTTCAACCAAATAATTAATTTAAAAAAAAACTGAAATGCCACTAGAAATAGAAGCAGACCTTTAATAAAATACAGTGTACAAACTATTGAAAAATACACAAAATTCTTACGTTTCCTTAGAAATAAAAGTATTCCACAAATTCTGTGGAACGCATTCTTTAAAAAATATCTGAGTATGCTTAAATTATAGGACACAAGGATTTTCACAGATTTGGTTTTTCTTTATAAAATTAATGATGGATTTGATAGTAATTCCAATAAGTAATATTAGAAGTCGGTATTTATTTAAGTGCAGAATTTCTGGAACGTTAGTTATAATAGTAGTTATACCATATACAATTTATTTACAAGTTATTGAAATACACAAAATAAATTCTAACGTTTACTTAGTTTTAAGAAGGGTATTCCAACGATTCAAAGACCTGAATATGCTTAAATTATTTGACAGAAGGATTTTCACTGTTTTTATAAAATTCTTAATGATGCATTTGCATCCAGATTTGCTTACATTGATAAGCTTTCGGATTCCAATACGTAATAATAAAAGTCGGGATTTATTTCAGTGCAGAAATTCTGGGACTAACTACCATATTGTATGTACTCCTCATTGCCCATAATCAAAGATATTAGAAGAACGAGATATGCTATGTTGGCCGCCGGACCGTAGGCGGAGTACTACCTAATTAGGGTACTTTGAACGGTATCGGGACGTGTACGCACAGAAATCTGTTCTATGTATTAGTGCGGATACCTTAGCGTAAGCGAAGGTGTGCAGTAGTATTGGTGAACAAAACCGGCGACACTCGGCAAAACAATTCCACACAGTATGAACTGCTCATAGCACATCTCGTTCTTCTAATATCTTTGCCCATAATACTAACGGATATAAATAACAACGTATGTCGAGTCAGTGCAGATCCTTAATTTTATCACTAAATAAATACAAAATATTGTTATTGGGGCAGTTCAGTTATGTATAAAAAGAAAGAAAAAAAAACTGTAGGTATAATTTTTAGTATTCTCATGTAAAAGCCCCTAAAAATGGTGTTAATAAATAAACTTTTTAGTCTATACGAATAAAGATGAAAACAAAATAAGTTTTAGTAATGTTATAACGATATTCAATTTCATAAGATTATCATGTGACGAAGTTCTTCATATTAATCTTCTTGTAATATAGTTATTAAAAAAATTATTGCCATAAATCTATAGAATATGAACTAGGCTTCATTGTCAGAAAATCGGACTAGGAAATCATCAAGCATACTAATTTAGGTTGTTTCGGGTTGTGGTCCTGTCTGTGATGTAACTCGGGTTTAAAGAACTCGGATTTGCTTTTAGTATCAATTTAAAAATCGGAACTGATTGTGTCAAGAATTTAATCAAGCGATAAAGTACTTATCTATAAAATAATATTTTTTAAAAGAAAATTATTTTTATTCTTTATTTGAAATGTGTACCTATTTCACTTGTTTAAATTTCTTAGGGTTAATCTTGACAAGTATAGTTGGATTTCTTGATTTATCAAGGGAATGGTCAGATCCAGTCACCAAACACGACCAAAGCCATTTCAAACAACGTTTCAATTCTAAATGGTAGCCTTACACTAAGGCGATACTGAGAGTATCTTCCAACACAAATTAATCAAATGAAATTTACTTGCTTTTCTATATTTTTTCCCATATATTATAATAACCAGTTTCCAAATAAATAAGTTTTTAACATGAATACATTTCCTCAGTCTGCAGTGGAGCTATACGGAATGCTGCAGAACTACCTGATGAACGGTGGCCCCTCGCCCATGGGAGGTCTAAGCAGGCCCGGAGTCAAACGTAACTCCGAAATGATCAACTCCCTGCTGGCTCTGCAGAAGAGCATGGCTGACGCCGGCCGGCGGTAAGCACCTGTCTGGGTACAGCATGCCCTGGGCACCCACCACTACCACCCCCGTAACGACCAGCAACCCCCCAGGACTACGACAACAGTTTTACCTACATGCTACAAGCACCACCTTATTTTTTTGATGTCTAATATTATATTCTTGACCTTAACATTCATACAAAATGATATATTTTTTAATCAGAATCAAGAACACAGAATAGGGTATTTTCACAAACTCTGATTACCATTAAAAACGTGTTGAAAATTTTTAATTAATATTCTGATTCTTATAGTTGTACTAAAAATGTGTAATTTTAATATTTTCATCCATAAATATTGATTTTAAAAACGGTCTAAAACCGCACATTCCCAAACGGTTCTAACTGACTACAACGTCAATTTAACATAGACTCCAATGTCCGGTAAGACTGCTGTCACCAAGGTCGCCCAATTTAACGAATTCACTAATAAAAACGAACATGTCGTTTTGGCGGCAAATCTAAAATTACAAAAAAAATAATTTGTTCGTCAACATAATAATAAACTAAAAATATTTTCAGAAAGCAAATTCCTTAGAAAAAATTAGAAAAAAATCAGTGAAAATACCCTATTAATGTAATATTATTTAAAAAATTACGTATTTATTAGCAATGTAGACAAAATAGATTATTATACCATCATTTTTTCTGTCCATATTATTGTATTAATTCTATTTTACAGTTGTGTGTAGGCACTATTAAGATATTTTATTGAAGTCTTTTCAATAAATACTTGTATAATTAATTTGACCCTAGAATAATGTAAATAGAAATGTAGTTATAATAATATGTTTTATTTTAAAGGCCAATAAAGATGTTTCTTAAAATACTTTCAATAATTTTATTTACTCAATTGTTTAGATGTAAATTTTTTACGCACAAAAAATATTATTGATACATGTTTGCCCTGCAGAATTTGTTACTTTAAAACACAACTCGCATGATTTTAATATAACTAAGGCCCATTATCCATACAGTCGCCTTTTGTAGGATGCATGTAACCTACAAATGAAGATAGACGTATTTTGCATATTTGTTATGTCCACGCTGCTTCATGCAATAGTCAGTCACGTTACAAAACGTCTCAGTTTTCTTTCAACTAGCATCGAGAAAGCACGTCTTTTGTTGTGAAAATGTCAAGTGATGATGATGAAGTGATTATAGCATACAATTTTATTAGAAGACGACGAAACAGGCGAAGAAAGTACTGGATTCATCCATACATCTTAAGAAATATAAATTGTAGATTGTTTGTTGCTGCCAGAGAGTTATCAGAAGATGATTCTGTATTTCAATCATTTTACCGAATGACTAAACATACGTACCAAAATTTAGTCTCTACTGTTGGACCACAGATACAAAGACAAAATACTGCAAGCGTCCGTCTGACGAGTCGGTCGAGTAGTGACGTGTTGCCGCGCGCACCGCAATACGAACGCATGACGAGCGGCTGACGTGACGTTGCCGCTTTGTGGACACAGATTTCATTGTTTCTACGCAAGATGCACGCATTCGTCTTACAATCGTCAATTGACGAAAGCGTGCGTATGAGTGCGGTTACGTGGACAATGGGCATAAGAGTTCAGTTAACAGTAAACATCGCGTCTAAAAAAGTACATGTCTATTTTTTTCTTATTTAATATCTAATCAAAATTTCCTCTGAAAACAAAAGTGTTTTTTTTTAATTTCTTGCATATTCAGGAAGCCACAGGATAGCAACTTCAGTTGCCTCGTGAGCAGATGGACTTAATCTAAATGAAAATTATTTTTTCAAACTTTGTTTATGCCGGTAGGTACCACAATATTGAGTATTCCGATTTGACAACTCATAGTATGAACCACGTGATGCAAACAACGGTGACCGGATAAATGATCACAATGATAATTCATCACATCTTTAAAAAGTTATATAAAGTCATGGAAAGTGATGAAACAAAAACTTTATTAACTGGGTTAAGTAGATTAGGTTAGGTTAATTATTTTTTTTTGCATCGTTTCTAATGACTTTATATCACTTTTTAAAAGTATGTAATAAAAATTGTTTGTTTATTTAAATAAATAAACAAACAATTTGGGAGCATATTTTTGCAATTTTTTTCTATCGAGTTAATTTCTCTACAAATGTAGTGATATTATCTTAAAAAAATAACATACATTTTTTTAGGAACTTAAAAACTTAGTGTTTTTAGAGAAATATGTTTTAAATAGGTAGAAATTCGGAGTGCGGGACTAAATAATTAAATTAACGCCATCTATAAAAGCGTAGATTATAACGTAGGTACGTCGCGTTTAGCCTTAATTAAAATACGTATTTATGGTTTATAATTCCGTAAGTAGGTGTTTAGATACTTCGTAATTTTTATTTTTTTTAAAGGCATTTTGGTTTTGATTTATTACATAGGAGAAAATTAGAAAATTATATTTTTGTTACGCGTGGTCCATGGCTAACAGAATCACTAGTAATACGCGTAGAAATGTAATTTGTGCAATCCTCTCAATTCTGCAGCGATTAACATTTCAGAATTATACTAAGCAGGCATTTTTTGGATTACGTTCACATCCACAATTGTTAGTAAATAAACATTTAACTAAAGAAAGGTTTCTACATAAAGATATAAAAACACTTCTTCATCACTCTGTGCTCCTGGTTAATTTTACATTAAAATGAAGTGAAAAATAAAATTTTGGTAATCATTTATATTTTATACTATTGTACCCGGCCACGCGTTGCCGTGGCTCAGTCTGCCTGTGAAGACAGAGAAAAAATAAGCGTGTTGCTTTTAGTTCAATAGATGGCGCTGTGTTAAAACAAAACTTGTTTTTACCTGTCACAGGTGACATCTATATAACCTGTCACAGGTGACATTTAAAAACACCCCCGTATTCGAATGCAACGTTGTGTCGAAATTTCAAAGCAATTGGTGAAGAACTTTCGGAGATGTAAGATTTTGAACAAATTAACATTTACATTTTTATTTATATAGATTTCTTCAATTACTATGTGCTCTTGGGTGGGTATATAGCACGGTCGATCGATAAAGGATTTGTCGATTTTTCGATAACTTGTCATCGTTCCCGAGTACGACTGCAGATCGCTAACGTACAAACAGTTCTTGTCGAATAAATTAAGAATACTTAGTCATTGTGAACTGTTGTTTGTTCGTTGACGATCTGCATTCATGCTCGGGAACGTTGACAAGTTACCGACATTATCGATTGGCCATGCGAGATACCCTGGTATTCATTTTATCGTGTACTATTATAACCAAATTAAGGTTTCCTGAGAACTATGTGTAGTAAAACCACGTATGACGGGATTACGAATCAGGATAATTAATACATGGCGTATAAGCGATTTTTCTTTGAGCTTTCAATTTTAACCTTTGATATTGTTAAGCTTTGGTTCACCCTCTTCAGACGATGGGTTGAAGCCGATATGTTGTCGAGGATAACTGCTGTGCTATAAAATAATATGATTATGGACAAAACCAAACTTAATGAATGTCCCACCAGTTTGGCGGAGGAACTTATATGCTGAACCAAATCACTTCCGATGCCTTCGATTGGCTGGATGACCTAAGCAACCCACTTTGATCTCCACCAACTTTCCTCCACCAAATGAATTAACAAGGTCACAAAGTTGATCCTAGATTGTGGTTATTATATATTTCTGTTCGTATAAAGTAGATACTAGGCATTATAATTTAAATAAAACAATAGCTTGGTAAACATCACATTTATTTCTTATACGACACATGTCAGCGCTATATTGGCGGCAGACACATACCTGAACGGATGACGAACCTCGTGTTGGCACAGTTGGTCTAAATAACAAATGTAGATCCTAGGAAATAAATTGTACAGCGCCCTTGGGGTGATTTTTCACAAAAAACAGCGCTCTACAAATTATCCAATTATTATTATTATTATTATTTACCGTAACCCCTTCAAGGCTGTAAAATAATATATTCAAATTTTGAATCTAAAATCTATTAGTAACGCGTGTTTTTATTAAACACCCTCCCCATAATAATAATAAACCAATAACCAACCTTACCAATGGAGTAGAATCTTGTGCATCAAATGTTTTTTTCTCAAAAAACACTCCGATTCAAAACCAGCATTTTATACAAACGTTAGTATAGGTAAATTTTTAATAAACGGGAAGGATAAATAATTTAGTTTAGGTCATTCATTTATTTACTTACTTCAATGATTGCCATTGTCATGCGTTTTATATAAGAAAAACGATGTTTATAAAAACAGGGGTCATGTTGCTTCATAAACAAGAAATAGGGATCAAACTGGATGACTTGGAGGCAATAGAGTTACGGAAAGCCAAAATCATTCATAGCAAAGTCATCAACAATCCAATCTACCTAAATACAGTCCAATACTTAGATTGTTCCCTATTCACAAAGAGCACTCTCTTTCCAATCCTCTACCTACTCCAATTTTTCGCAACCCTATGTGAAAGCTTAATATATTGATAACACATGTTACCTACTTGTAGATTTTAGATTTGAATCCAGTTCAACTCTCAAGTAGCAGGGCCGGACCCTTGCCCCAACCAGTAGACGCCTAGCTAGGTGATAACTGTAGTAGGTAATATTTGTATTTTTGTGTAGCGCCATTTTATGAAAAATAATCTCAAAGGCGATGTGTTAGGAGTGTTAGATGTTGGGTATTATCAGCGCATTGGCAATTCGGAGCGGACTGCTCCATTTGCGCCCGCATAGGGCCTTCCCTGTGAAGAAGCTAAGGTTATAGCGAAATCCGGTCGTCATAAGTATACAAAATATAAGTTATTGTTTTATTTATATTATATTTAAATGTAACACGATGACAATATAATTTATCCCTGGAACTATATAATCATATTTAAATAATTAAATTACAAATAAAAATACATATTTTAAGAAAAAATCTTTATTGGCCTTTACTCCACATGTTCTTTAAAAACTAATTGTTATTTGTATGGATTAAATATTTATAATATTACATTTCTCATTATAGCTTCAAATTAATTCTATACATTTTTAACATACAAATAATACATCGCAACTGAATAAAAAATATAACACTTATGAATTGAAATAAGTACAATATTAAATTTATACAATAATAGGAACAAAAAATACTTTAAGACTGTCTTTTTTATAAACAATAAGAAAATGTAAGTAAGGAAGAATTAACACAATAATAGGTAATCTAGTAATTTTAATAAGATAAAAACTTAAGATTCTGACAAAAATTAAATTACACATTTGTATTGAACTAGACGATATTTTGAAGGTACTTGTGGTAAGGTAAGATAGAGCTCCTTTCGTGGACCTTGGAGGTTGCAGGTTGTCACTGAGAGGGGGGTGAAGGCAGGGGCTGTTGCTTACCGCCGGCCAACGTCAGCCATGCTCTTCGGCAAGGCCAGCAGAGAGTTGATGATCTCGGAGTTGCGCTTCACCCCGGGCCTGCCCAGGGCTCCTAGGGGAGAGGAGCCCCCGTCCATGAGGTAGTTCTGCAGCATCCCGTATAGCTCCACCGCCAGCTGGGGAGATGCATACGTAATAAAAACACCATTTATCTAAAAATATTCAAACCTATAAAAAATTGTATATGTCATTGGTTAGGAGTCAAATTGAATACCACTAGACAGTGTGGGCACCTAGTTACGCTAGTCATTCAATCACGATAGAAAGAATGGGTATTACAAGGGAATGCGTCAACTATGATTATCTACTATGTCAACTCAATTTAATAAAATTATCTGAACCTAGAATAATTAATGACCTAAAATGTTTATAAAATCATAAATTCAATAATTGACAGCCCTGAACAAGCAAAGCAACATCGAGGCATTATCTACCATTCTATTGTGATAACTCCAACACACAATCTCAATTCTATACCCCCATTCGCCGTATACAAAATTTGGGTAATGACTATAAAGATGTTGTTGATATATTCAACACATATAAACAAGTCATTACCCAATTTATTTCAGAAAGTGAATGTCAAATATAATATAATTTAACTATAGAAACTACGTAGCTCTGTTTATCTTTGTAATTTTCCTAGGATTATATTTTTCCATCTTGTATGGTGGAGTGCCTAGTTTCCACTTTATTTCGTTTTGACATTGTTTTTGTTTAAGAAGTTGTGTTTTATTATGTCTTCTATTTTCTTTTTGATTTTGATTTTGTTGTGTTAATTTAGATGTTCTTTGTAAAAAAAAGAAAATAAAATGTAAAAGCCCAGCCGGGCGTGAATTTAGAAATAAATAAAATACTATGCATAGAAAGATCAATGTGGGGCTAGTTAGGGAGGCACACTTTTTCAAGATGGGCAATAAACATAGACATATGAATATTAGTAGACCTGCCCTAAGTGATTAAAAGCGTATTATCCCCACTCCCCATACCGGTTCCATTGGAACCGGCTGTGCTGGCGTATGGCCTCAAGTGAAATATGAAAACGTGACGTCATCATTCTTGTGCGAACTATGGTCGAGGCATCATCGGTTCATTTTACGAAATGACACGGCAAAATGTTGACTTCTACTATGAAAACTTGTAAAAATAGATGTGAAAAAGAGAATAAACCCAATTGTCGTATTACATTCCATATATAAGCATTATTTTACTTTATTTTAAGCATATTCACATCGTATAATATAGATCAGTTTTAGAAACATATTATACTATCACATCGAGAAACGTCTGGACGCGAAACACAAAGCTGGTTGGTTGCAGGGAAGTAAATTATGAACATTTATAAAAGTGTCTTAACTAAATACTTAAACGAAATATTCGACTCTGAAAATACAACCGAATTTTTTTGCCGAATTTGGACTTCGCAAATTTGTTCATAACGTGGCGAGTAATTTGCGCTCCCATGTAAAAATGTCTATTCATTCAAAAGCAGATTTTACTTTTAAGAAGTAAATGGTGATATTATAATGCGAGATGCCTATTTACTGTCAGATTGATTTATTGACGAATCACAGTCAGCCTTACGCCCTTCGTTCTTCAACAGTTGATTTTACCCCTCGCCATTATCTTCTCGTCTATTAATTCCTATGTCTGTGGCAATAAACTATATCTTGTGAAACAATCATCTTTTGAACACCGTGTTTGACGTTCATACCGCGAAAGTTTATGTAGTGATTATTCATTGCAATCTAAGAAAAAATCCTAATAAAGTTTTTAAACAAAGCAATATGTAAATTGTGTAGTGTAATCGTAGCTTTACTTTGACAACAATTGACCACTTTCACATTTCAAATGTTAAATACAACAGCTGACCGATCGCGAAGAAATTATAATTTTCAAGGTGATATAAACGCTTTTGTAAACTACACAAAAGTAAGAAATTTAATTGGGCTCTAAAAGAAAATGTCCACATTTTGAATGTAAATAACCAAAGTTTCGCGGTAAGAACTTAAACACGGTGTATATTTTTAATTGTTTTGAGTTATTGTCATAACTTAATTGGTATTAGTATAGTTCTCATTGACGGGAAACGGATTAAGTTATTATTGAAAAAGGAATCTATTTTGTCGTTGGAAATAGTCATTTTTTAACTATCCTGCAGCCAAGTGGGAGAGTAGGCAGTACCCAACATTATAATCCTCCCAATATTAGCTTAAATACTTGACATATCATTTTAGTATTTTACGTATCCCTGCGCAAATACATAAGTTACCATTAATAATTGACTAAATAATTGGGATTTCATTATTGTTTTTTAATGATAAACTAATGTTTATAAGACAAGGTTTTATGCGTAACATAAAGGATAACAAATAATTATAAGCAATAATTAGTCGCCTGAAATATCAATACAAATTGAAAATATCTCCCGAGTAAAAATAAATGCCGCCAACGGGAATTGAACCCGTGCCTTCTAATGTCCGTTCAGGTGATCTGAAACCACTGAGCTATGTCGGCTTATTTCCAACCTGCCAAATGATTCAATATGTACTAGTACCTCAATCAACAATTACTGCTTTTATATTTTTTCCACCTGTAAACAACCAACTTTTTTTTGTAGGAAAGGCTTTGTTAGTGCTAAATTTCTCACTAGATGGCGTCGAGACATATAATATCTTAATTTATTGGTGAAATATTTTTGACTTGTCAAATATTATTATTTTTTAATGATAAACTAATCAAGCGATCAAACTAAACATCTAGAAAAATTCATGGGGTCGTCGGAAGACCCACTTGGTTACAGACGTTTTGTTTGGCATCTTGGCCTGTCAAGAGTTACACATCTGCTCTTTTTTTTATATTAACTCCACACAGGAGGCCCTGAAGAAAATAATTGCCCTCAGGGCCTATGTCATCTTTGGGGATGCTGTGTGGAGGGTCTTTTTGTGGAGAGGAAGGAGTGAACATGGGTCTTGAAGAGTCCCATGTTGTAGGAGGGAGGAAACACAGAGGCCGGCAGTTCGTTCCACAGCCGAGCTGTTGAACTTAAGAACGAATCGTAGAAGCGACCCGTTCTCATGTGACAAATGTCAACTGTGTACAAATGTTGGGCGCGCGTTTGGCGTGTATCCCGACTACGCACCGGTGCCGAAGGGATCAATGACGCTAGTTCCTCAGAGCATCTTCCATTATAATACCGATAGAACAAGGACAGCATACCTACCTGACGCCTGTGCTCTAAAGATTGCAGTCCGTTTGTTAAGATTGGGGAATCTATCAAACGGACCGCCCGTTTTTTTCAGGTATTTAGGGGCTCCGGACCAGAGATGGCTGCCAAATTCGACAGTAGGGCGCACTTGCGATTTGTACAGGGTCAGCAGTTGTGTACTATTAAAGTATCTGCGGGCCCTGTACAGTACGCCCAGCTTTTGAGAGGCTAACTTTACTCTGGCTTCGATGGAGCCCCCGTACCTGAGCTGGTCACTTATAGTTACACCAAGCATATCAATGGAAGGCCTGTTCGGAAGATTGCTTCCGTTGAAGGAGACTAGATTATCATTTGGATCCCTTTTAGACGTAATCAGACAGGATTGGGTCTTTGAAACATTAAATTCGACGAAATTATTTTTACCCCAGGAGGAAATACTGTCGAGATAACCGTCCATTCTCTGCTTCAAAGCCCTCCGAGCCGTTGGAGTTTGGGTGCCCTTTGGGGGCTTGTCAAACAAAAAGCTATCATGAACTGTACTGTCATCCGCGTAACAATGAATCGGTGCACATGTCAAAAGGTCATTGATGTGCAACAAAAACAAAGTCGGAGACAGAACCGATCCCTGTGCTCTGATGATGGACACTGTAACGTTGGCTAAAGAAGGAGTGAGCGCAACACGGCATAAGACCCCAAAAACAAATAACAAAAATACTTTTGGCCGTGAAAATCTTAAATCATATTAGTTAATAAAAAGTTTATTTTAAAAAGCAAATTTACTGATGGAACTTTCAACAATTCACTTGCATAATGTGTTAACGGAAGTACATGTTGTTACGGTGGATGAAATGATTATCAGATGACCAGTTGTTAGACGATGAGCAACGATCCTACAGGTTATGATGATGACAGCTTACCTCCCTGTCGAGGTACCTCTCGGGCCACTCGGGGGCGGGGGCGGAGCTCACCACGGGGGCCCCTACCAACAGTGCGCTCAGGCTCAGGAGACACAGGGCGGCCAACATATTCACTGGATTCTGTAATAACAGGATTTATAATAAGTACCGACTTTTGAATCGGGGGGCCACTTTGACCATCGCGGATATCTACACATTCAGATATGACTAGATTCTTTTTAATGATTTTTTTTTCATGCTACGTGGATACGGCAAGGCATCGAAAATAGTTGTCAAATTAGTTGTTGTCAAACAAGTGTATGGTTTAATAAAGAGATGTAAATATGTACTTATCATGAATTCCCCAACGCTTGTGATGTTTCGTGTCATTTATTTTGTAAAGTAGTGTCTAACGATATATACATATAACGGAGAACGGGAAACTTTCTTAGTTGGACAGGAAAAGCTTCCTAATATGTAATTTGTACTTTCTTTTGTATCTATCTATAAATAAATAAATATATATAATAACAATGAACTTGAATATTCGAATTCGCATTTTTAACATTTTTTTGGGATTGGCGTATTGTTGTAGTTAAGCTTATAAAAATATATATCAAAGTCGCCCTCGCGACAATATATTTTTCTGACTCCCCAAACACAAATGAATTTTAAAATATATATAATATATGCATAGTTTAAACATGTGCAATAAATAGAAAAAAAAAATTTTCTGACATAAAGATTTTATGAAAAAAGTTATTTAGTTTCAAAGTTGAAGATTGATCAGAGTCACCCCACACTTCACCCATATTCAGGTATATTTGTGTGTTTTAAAACACATTAATCTAATGTGTATTGTGTTATTAATGCTTTCACTTCTTAATAATGCACATGAATCTTTTTAATAATTATTGCAAATGTATTTTTATGATAATTTGAAACTAACCAATTTGGTGCTAAGAAGAAAGTGATATTACTGTGACTAGTAGACTTAAAAGAGCTGAGGAGGTGACTGAAGAAATTACATTTTTCCGCCCTTATATATTCTTTTTGCGAAAGAAACCTCCCCTGCGAGAGAGGGAGGGATTGCGGTGCTATTATGGAATGCGATATTAAATCTGTTACGAAATTATAATCATAAGAAGATTTTTCCAGAGATTGAAGTGGATGAAGTGGATTGTGTAAACGTAGTTAATATAATCGCAATTCTCTTCAACGCAGTATATCCGCATCGTCCTCTTTTTGGGTACATGGGCTGTTTCCACCGGGGCACCTCCTTGGTTATAATTATTCTTAGGATGGGTTGATTAACAGAATTTGAACAATTCATCAAATTTAAAGGTTCATTTTCGGGTTCTGTGAAAGTCCAATTCAAGTTCTGTTATTATATCGTTATAAGCTAGTTGCTTGACAGAACTGAAATAATAACAAAACTTGAAAAAATCTTTCACGGAACTTTAAGGACGGGTTGTTTCGGAGAATTTGAACAATTCATCAAATTTCGACGTTCATTTACGGGTTCTGTGAAAGTCCTATTCAAATTCTGTTATTATATCATTATAGGCTAGTTGCTTGACAGAACTGAAATAAAAACAGAACTTAAAAATATCTTTCACAGAACTTGAAAATTAACTTTGAAATTTGAAGAATTGTTCAAATTCTCTGAAACAATCCGTCCTTAGTGTCCTGTCAATCTCTTAAAATTTATTTATTTATATGCCAAAAAGGCTTTTACATAAAAGTGGTACATGAAATCATAAGATTTTGTTTAACGTGAACTGTTCCCAACCGTATGGAGCCAGTGAGTCTATGGCAACCCCAATTGGGGTATATTGTTAGGCTAGGTAGGTAGGTAAGGTACTGGGGAGGGGAGGAGATGGGGAGAGGAAGGTGGGAGAGTACCTTGCTATTCAGATCTGGTCACCAAACATGGCTAAAGCTATTTCAAGCAAAGTTTCAATTCTGAATGTTGGTCTTACACCAGGGCGATACTGAGAGTATCTTCCACTCTGGAACGTGCCGCAAGTATACTATATAAATATTATTTTTAATAAATTAATTGTGAATTGTTTTGACTGGTTGGTGGCTGAGTTGACACAGCGTTTGGTCCCACCCAGGCGTAGAGTGTGTCAATTCGTTGACTGACTAAGTCCTCCATCACAACACAAGCAACATTTTACGCGTATTGTGGTGGTAGTAGGAGATTTTCAAATATTGTCAGGTTATTCGTAACCCGAGAATTATTGTCTTTTAAAAAAAAATTTAAAAACTAACTCAAATTCATCAATAAATAGATTGTTAGCTAGAGGGCTACCCCTCGACCACGGAAGCCATTAAGAAGTATACCGTGTGCACAGGAGGATATCTGTATTTTAAGTCCAGATTATCCAGTTCATCGTCGTCTTTGAGAAGTCCTACATAGATACAGAACCTAATGGTAGTTTCACACGATGCTTTTTTTTCATCCAGTTCCTATGGGTGATCTTTTCATATGGATTCGGAATGAAAAAAGGATATGCTCTATTTTGCTACCTATTTTCGTACAGATGGCGGACGTTATTTGACACCTGTCATTGATTTACCTGGGTAACTATATTATGCGGCTTGCATGTTTATTATGTTTTATATTTAAAATATTGATAAAAAGACTGTAACTGTTGGGTATTTTTTAATGATTTTATGACGGCAATGGTAAAAATAAATGACAGATGCTATCATGTGAACTATAGTTGTATTCTAGGTGTTGCAATAATCCAAACATATAATTAATTGTCTAATGGCAACTATTTGTATGAAATCGTAAGTGTGTGGATAAGAGTACCTTGCTGAACAACACACCTACACTACAAGGACGAAATCCTCAAATCTACTAAACATTCCAAAATTAAATACATCTTTCGGCCAGAAAAACAACTATTTCCATGCTATAAAATTATATAATGCCCTTCCTATTGAAATTAAAAACACCATAGATATAGAAGAGTTTAAAAAAAACATCATATTATGGCTAACTAAACATGAAGATGAGGAAATCATTAAATTTATGAAGTAACCCCAACGCAACCTACAGACAACAAACATAAATACTTTTTGCTTAATTTATTTTATATTTTGTGAGAACCAACAAATTAGAAGATGAGGAAATCATGATCAACACACATACAAACAACCTACAGTCCGCCTCGGAACAGGAATACCTAGGGAAGAGGACTGAGAACAAACTACATCACTTTATATTTTTATTTTATTTAATATTTTTTTTACTTTAATTTATTTTATTTACTTTTTTACTTTATTATATTTACTTTTTTATTGCCGTTAAATAAAAAAATAAAAATAAAAATAATCGTGTAAAGCACGTTTTTTTATATGGGTCTCGATATAGTTTCTATATGGGGATCGGTATAAAAAAGCATCGTGTAAAACGCTCATTGTGGTAGTGCATATGATAACATGCAAATAAATATTGTAATCATGGATGGCGTGGTTCAACGCTCGCACCGGAATTCGGGAGTGGCGCTTTGTGACAGTGTTGTGTTGTGTGTTGTTGGAGGAAAATCGAACTTTTTTAAATGAATTTTTTTAAAGATACGTAGAGAGCTATTATCATTATAAGCCCTCAAGAAGGTATCAGAACATTGATACGTTTGATAGAGAAAATGGTGATGTTTCTTGAACATATGCTCAGAATGCCAGCACTACGACTGTGAATTGAATTGCGTCAATACAGTACAGTCCATTTTAATTATTTTTTATACGATGTATGCGCTTAATATTTATACCAACACATAAAAAAAAAAATTAAAGTGTGATAGTTCGAACTACGTAGCATAGATGGCTCCAGTTTTTGTAGCTCATGGAGTTTATAAAGTTTTCCAAGAGATGTATTTAGTATATAGGTTCGCACATCCAGTTTAAAGCCGAGGTGAACAAGAATAGAGTTTTTAGAGCATAACAGAGAGGACGTTGGCCTCCAGGCAGTCCTATACATTAGTTCCCGATTTTAAGAGCTTCTTGTCTAAATAATTACAAAGTGTTTTCTTGTGAAGAAAGATTAATTTATTTCAAGAACCATTCACAATACAAGTATTAAGAAAGACAATTTTGCAAAATATGGTGGGAATAGAATTTTTCAGTCGAAAGTCGCAGTCGGGTAGGCAGGTACTCAGAGTGTATTGGAAATAGGTCATCATGTACGCCAATAATTTTTCAATTCCATCGGGATGTGATTCTTATAGAATTTTCTGATTGCTAAGTAATAAAATGTGGAGATCAAGAAAGACGTGGTAGAGCAGATGGAAGAAAAGTGATTTGAAGTTGGTACATATTAATAGATTATTTTAGTTTCTCTAAACAGTATTTTTACTTCGAGATCTACGTGATAAAAATTTATTACGCGATAATTTGTAAGCCGAAACACACCAACAAGTCAATAAATGTGTTTTTGCAGAAATGTCAGAGTAGAGAAAATATACCTTTCGAACTTTAGAAAACAAAGCTTTTCCAACTCGCGTAGCTTCAGTAAACCTTGTTAAGCTGGACACACATCGCAGAGCCAACTTAACTAACCAATAAATAGCCCTGCGCCGAGCCAACACTTTTCCTTCGTGGTACAGCCACTTCCAGCGGACGTGATTTGGTTCTGGATGTTATAGAAAAATAAATACCTTATGTACCTATATTATTTTTTTATTTACAACTTTAAATAAACGTTCATTGTTGAATATTAAAAAAAAACTATTCTCTTTACCAATGTTTTTTTAAATACCTACTTGAAATAAAACTTTGTTTTTAATGTAAGCACATACGATTTTATTCCACAACTAGCCCCTATAAATATTTGATGACCTACCGATTTTAATTTTTTGCGGCATGGCATCGCTGGATAAATCAAACCCGTCGTGGCCGTGGGTCGTGTATGGCCCCCTGATTTCCTGGATAAATGGCTCTGCCGTGGGTATCCAGATTAAGCATGGAGAGTTAATATTGTCCACGTGCGTATAAATATATCTTAATGAACTATGATTTCACCATAATCTCAAATATTAATAAAATTACATCTTGTCATTAAAATGAGTTGCGATTTTTTTTGCCTATTGAGGCAGCGCTGAAACAGTTTTCAAAATAATTATTGAAAACCACCAACCGTTGCATACTATTGTATCGAAGAGGGATAGCGGGAGGGGGAAGTTTACGTAAATAAGAAAAATTACATTGAATAATAAAAAAAAACTAGGACGGTTTTATTGCAACGAGTGGCAGATACGGGCCAAGCAATCGATTAGATGTCATTTGCAGGCACCGCTGTGGATCCAGCAATTGCCTTCTTTTCCAGTTCTTATATTGTTACGTCCTGCAGAATAAGAAATTCACATTTAAAACATCTAATAATAATGTCATTGACGGTTGAAACGGGGGTAGATTTGCGTCTCCTCTCCACCGTGGAGAAACAAACGTTCAAATTTTAATATATTTGTTTTTAGTTTTATTTCATGTATGATTCATACTTGCATACTTATGTTTCTATAAAATAGTATTTTTTAGTTCTTTTAAGTTATTTTTATTATTATTTCATGTGCGATTATATTGATTAATAATTTATTGGATAACACTTCAGCCCAAGTGGTTCACCACGTTTGGTGATTAAGCAGGGGTGCCCGTGTTCATCGGGTAAGGTGTGTTCAGGATGCGTCTGCCCACCAGCTGCGTGGCATGCCAGATCGGGAGAGGCTGGTTTATGGAGACCCTTTGATCTCTGCAACTGGTCTCTCTACTCTCGACCCATCGCCTTGCGCCGCAGTTGAAGGGATTCATACGTCCGTCACTCCTGAACACATTATTCCCTAGATTCCTTCGCAACCATCATACGTATATGATGTATATCTTCCCAGAACGCCCCCTCCTTAAAAAGACCCTCCACACAGCCTCCCCAAAGATGACATAGGCCCTGAAGGAAATTATTTATGTGTAGGGTTAATTTAAAAAAATGCATTTTAATTATATTTTGTGAGTATAATAATAAAGCTGTCATTTCAGCGTATTTATTGTGGGTGCACTGTGCATTACATAATCTGATTAAATATACAAGAGAAAAGATTTTTTTATCTCAGCGCCTACCTAACAAGTTTTACGCAATATTCACAGCATCAAAGTTATGCAGATTCAATATTTTTTTTTCCCCCGGCATTTGACCACAATATTTATTTTATAACGGTCGAAGATTGTTACTATCTAATTACACTCAGAATTGACATTTCTCAGTAAACCAATAAATTGATTGTTAGTAGCTAAGAGTGAGGAAAGTTTTGGAAAGTTTTAAAATATCAAAATATTATAAAATTTTATTCAAATAAGAAATTTTATGCACTCTACATCACTAGACTTGTTACATATAAGATTTGTAACAAGGTGTGTGCATCACTTTACTTAAATCGCATCTATGGTTTTGGTGTGTGGGACCTTTAAGTACCTACACATTGTCATTTTGCTATTGGTCAAATTGACAGCCTTGGAATCTTGACTTGGAGAATTGCTAGAATCTGTGATTTGCGTTAGAAGCAGTGGCCATTCTTTGATCACCAGCCCAGAGCAGCGGGCATTCCTCTTTGCTGAGGTTCGACGAACACATTCGCCAATTTTTGTGAGCATCAGCTTTGCATATGGAGCATTGACTACAGCATTATTTTTTTTATAAATTATAAACTGGGAGTTGCTGTGAAGAACCGGAATCTACTACTTCGCATCAAGAACGATCTGGTATCAAACCTTCATTTTACCTATGCAAGCCCTTTGCCAGACAGATTCAATAGTAGGATGCTAATTAATTTCTTTTTTATTATATCTTTTTTGTGGAAATACATTTTAGTATACTTAAATTTTTTTTTATTTCCATATAATAAACCCATGCTTACTTTTATTTGTTGCCACTTAATCCCACGGTAATTACTTAATTACTTAGTTCCAACGCCACAATAGACATGGCTCGACCAGAATAATAGAAGAGTATGTATGGGACGATTTATGAATGTGAATGAGGCAAGGAGTGTGTGCCAAGATCGAGTTGTTTGGCGGTCCGTCCTCTCTGCCTACCCCTGCGGGGAAACGGCGTGATGGTTAATTAGTTAGTTAGCCACAATATAATTATTCACTCTACTTATTAGAAACATTTTCAGACAGAATTATAATAATTGCATATAATATTACATTTAATGATAATCTAATATTTATAAGACATAATTTTTTATCCTTTGTGATATGCAAAAAAACACCCTGTCTTTTAAACATAAGTAAAAATAATAATATTTGACATATTAAAATATTGCACCAACAAATGTCGATACAATATGTCTCGACGCCATCTAGTTGAAAATTCAGCACTAACGACGCCTTTCAGTTTACAGGTGAAAAAAATGTTATAAGCAATAATTGTTGAATGAAATACCAAGAACATATTGAATAATTTGGCGGGTTTGAAACAAGCCGACGTAGTTTAGTTGTTTAGAGCAGCTGACCGGCAATCAGAAGGCTGCTGGTTCAATTCTCGACGGCGGCATTAATTTTTACACAATATTTTCAAATTGTATGATGATTGCTTGTAATAATATTATTACAAACTTTTTACCTGGTCTGCAAATTTAGCCATTCGATTGTAACACATTACAGATCGTAGTGTGGTACTGATAATTGTTACTACGATCTGTAATGTGTTACATTCGATTGTAACACATTACAGATCGTAGTAACAATTATCAGTATACACGTATTTAACAAAACATTTGTTCTTACGCGATGCAGTATAATGTGTAGTGATTCCACTTTTATGCTAGTTGCTATAGACAAATAATAGAAAATAACGCCAAGTGCGATATACTTAATCGGTAAATCAATGCTTATAGCAGAACTATTGTGTATATTAAATCAGTAAAATAGTAATTATTCCTACTTAACCTTCACCAATTAGACACAAATAATTGGTAATCTGTATTTAATATTGACGTAAGACATAAGAATCCAATAACGGGGGTTCGCTCGACGCTCACATTTTAATTATTTCTGAAGAACGTATTATTAAAGTATCAAATATTTCTAGAGGGGTCCCTAGGGGTGTAAGTTATTTATATTTGAGAATAACAAAAACAGGACCTAACCTTTAAAGTATTTTATTTAAAATGGTTTGAAAATTTAATAAACGTTTTTCAACTGTAAAATTAGCGGTAATTACCAGATTTTATGTTTCTAGACGATGAATCAGTAATTTTTTGAGGGAAACCTCTAGAAACAGTAATACGTTCACAAGAAAAAAAATAAACCCCTCGGAAAGATTGATTTCAGTAGGTCCGTCTATTACGCCTTTATTATATTTTTATATTATTTTACACGACTTCATGACGTTAAGATTCCCACTTTATTTTAGAGATTCGATAGAGCAAATTCAACCGCAGGTTTGTCCAATACACAAGTGCCAAGCGTCGTATATTTTTGTGCACGGCTGCTTCACTTATGTCGTTAAGATTCTGGCCAGTCAATAGTCCAATGCAATTTTTTGAGGTGTATTATTTTTAGACTTGGAATTCCTTTAAAATCAAGATATTTGATTTTTTATTACAATAATTGAAATTGTTGACGTTAAGTAGAAGATTTTTTTTGTTGTTTTTTAATTTTATATAATATTGTAAATTATCAGTTGGAACCTTGATTCACTTTCATGTTCCGATCAAGATTCCCGAGTATGTATTATTGTGACAATTATTCTACGGTTTCAAGCTATAATTCTGTTATCAATAGATTACACACAATTGGTAGCTCTTATGCTATGTTACCTGATGTTTTAAATATGCACGTTCTGAAGTATAAAATTGTACATTTTGCATATTTTAACGAGGTCACTGTATAACATGTTTTTTGGTTTTGTTTCGTCTTCAATTCTTTCATTAACTTCTATGTATATTCTTTTCTTTGTCTCATTTACTGACATGCTATTATAATTTTTCTTTTCTTTCTACAATATATTAATAACTATCATGTATGTAAATTGAACTGTCTTGTTATTCTAAATAAATATTATAATTATAATTTTTCTTTTCTTTCTGCTTTCTACATTGTAATATATTTTAATAACTATCATGTATGTAAATGGAACTATCTTGTAATTCTAAATAAATAAAGAAATACTTTAATTAATGACAATGGAATCGACCAAAAATGTAAATCATCTTTCGAATGAATGACATCTCGATTATATCCAAGCAAACGATTTTAAAATTTCGATAACGTCCATCATTAGTTTATGGTAGATATTAGTATTAGGTACGCCACTGCGCGCAATATTCGGGTATAATTCGGGGCTCGCCGTTTGGTTGGTTCGGGCAGGTACCAGGTACCAGGCGGAGATAAAACCTGCGGATCTGGTTCCGCGGTGGCAGTGACCTCCTCACAAGCACAGCCTCCCGACTCCGCGGGACGTCTCTCGGCCCTCTTTATGTCATCTCGTGCATCATCCACACTCTTCTCTACAACATCCATACTGAACCGTTGCCCAATTCAATACAACACAATCACCTGGCGAGATAAGGGATCTGAACCATATGAGCATAGAACCATGCTTGACATGTTGCAATAGTTACAAGGATAGTCATCCGACAGATGGTCTCCGTGGTCGAGGGGTACGGCTCTCGACTAGCAAGCTGGACGTCGCGGGTTACAATCACGATTTATTATAAGTTATTAATCAAATTACTAATAAATAGTTACATGGATACGTTCCACAGTGGAAGAAACTCTCGGTATAGCCATGGTGTAAGATCACAATTCAGATTTGAAATGTTGCTTGAAATGGCTTTGGCCGTGTTTGGTGATCAAATTTGAATAGTAAGGTACTTCCCCACTTCCCTCTTCCTCCCACTACCTTCAGTCTCACAATATACGCCAATTGGGGATGCCGTAGTCTCACCGGCTCCAGATGGTTGGGAGCAGTTGAGACTCTTGCTTGACTCTAGACTCGCGCGGTTTCACATTAAAAAATCCAAGTTCTAGCCCATTCCCATTCCCATTCCCATTCCCATTCCCATTCCCATTCCCATTCCCAAACCCATTCCCATTCCCATTCCCATTCCCATTCCCATTCCCATTCCCATTCCCATTCCCATTCCCATTCCCATTCCCATTCCCATTCCCATTCCCATTCCCATTCCCATTCCCATTCCCATTCCCATTCCCATTCCCATTCCCATTCCCATTCCCATTCCCATTCCCATTCCCATTCCCATTCCCATTCCCATTCCCATTCCCATTCCCATTCCCATTCCCATTCCCATTCCCATTCCCATTCCCATTCCCATTCCCATTCCCATTCCCATTCCCATTCCCATTCCCATTCCCATTCCCATTCCCATTCCCATTCCCATTCCCATTCCCATTCCCATTCCCATTCCCATTCCCATTCCCATTCCCATTCCCATTCCCATTCCCATTCCCATTCCCATTCCCATTCCCATTCCCATTCCCATTCCCATTCCCATTCCCATTCCCATTCCCATTCCCATTCCCATTCCCATTCCCATTCCCATTCCCATTCCCATTCCCATTCCCATTCCCATTCCCATTCCCATTCCCATTCCCATTCCCATTCCCATTCCCATTCCCATTCCCATTCCCATTCCCATTCCCATTCCCATTCCCATTCCCATTCCCTTTCCCATTCCCATTCCCATTCCTATTCCCATTCCCATTTCCATTCCCATTCCCATTCCCATTCCCATTGCCATTCCCATTCCCATTCCCATTCCCATTCCCATTCCCATTCCTATTCCCATTCCCATTCCCATTTCCATTCCCATTCCCATTCCCATTCCCATTCCCATTCCCATTCCCATTCCCATTCATAATTGAATAATTTTTTGTTAATATCTATATGAAGACAATTGAAACTGACACTGCATCCTATCTATATGTGTAATGTTAAAGTATTGGCCACTGTGCGGTGCACTGCTTGCAAGCGGCGGTGGACAGGATGACGAATAATGCCTCCGCACTGTGGGAAACGTTGATATTAATTGGCAAAACATTCTGTAAGGAAATCGATTATATTGGCGCAGGTCCAATGTTTGCCGAAGGAATTGATAATAAGGAAGCGGAAAAAATGCATGTTGAAGCAAATACAAAAACGCCTTTATCTTTACAGCGCACTAAATTTATCACTTATCCCACAAAGCACATTAAATGCCGTATTGTATTGAATGAACGATTTCTCTCTGCTCCGAAGTATTTTTTTTATTAACATAGCTAAGGTATGTGTGATTCAGAGGCAGGGTTCGAGGGATTTTGGCGTTGAGGAACGTTGGCGCGAGGGAAAATTAAAACTCCTACCAGACACAGATATTTGTATACATTTAAAATCGCCGAGTAACTCTTGTGTGAAGACTAGTTACAGATATATGTATACATTTAAAATGATAACATTTGGATAAAATTTAAAGAATCCCGTTGTGAATTGTGAATTGCAGACAATTTTTTCATCGCATTAATAAACGTGAAAAAAAAATTGTAAATAATTTTTTTTTGCACAGTCATAAAAATTAGTTTAATAATAATAATAATTGGACTATTTATATAGCGCCATTTTTGTGAAAATCACGTTAAGACCGCATTAAATACATTACAGATTGCAACAATTCCAAAAATTGAACAAAATATGTGTAACTTAATAGGCCACTTGCATCATTTTTCTTTTCAGGCAAAAGTTACAAGACATTTGTGAAATTATTTTATCGTATTTTTTATCATGGCCATTTTTTGAAAATTTCAATCCGCGAAATCGGACCAGTTTCTTGTAAACCAGAAAGACTAGATATATTTTTTTACATGCAAAAAAAAATTGATAGTAAAAATCAATTAAAAAAATGTAAGCCGCTAAGTTATAATTTCTGCCCAAATTCTGACAGAGTACGAACTCTGTGTTATAAATATGGAGTCATTAACTACCGTAGGATCGAAAAATAACTAAAGATATTATAATACATATATAGTTTCTTTGTAAAAAAATACTTGGTATTGCTTTGGCAAAAAGTATTTGGATGTACGGAGAAATGAAGTTGTCCGAAACACCAACCTCCTTTCCATACTCGTGTTCCAAGTCCTAACAAATAGTGCCCCCTGGTGTACAGGTTTCACCGGGACAGGAGTGCTCCTGGTTGGGGTGGTGAAATCGTATCGTATCGTATATTACCAAGAAATGAAGCCGTCCGAAACTCCAACCTCTTTCCCATACTCAGAGCACGCGTTCCAAGTCCTAACAAATCAGAGCCCCCTGGTTTACCGGTCTCACCAGGATAGCAGTCCTCCTGGTACAATCGTATCGTATCGTATATTACCGAGAAATTAAGCTGTCAAAAATGCGCCAAAGACAACAAAACATTCGGTGTTGCTATATTAAAGAAAAGTTCAGTTTGGATTTTATAAAAAATAAATACAGAAAATCGTTTACCGGACATTTTTATATAATTACGTCACTAGCTAAAAACAACGGATTTCTGTATCTTAGTATTAAAAGAATCTATTTCTAATTTTTTTGTAGCATTTTAAAATCTTTGTAATAATGAAAAGTTATTATAAAATGCATGCAAGTGGCCTATAATTTCATTTTACTTTGTGTGTTTTATGATGCCCATCAAATATGACATGGAGGTTTAGCCTTAATTGCTCGACTTTATAAAAAAATCTTTTAATAAATTATATCAAAACACGATTAAAGATCATCACAAAATTCAATAATAGTTAATTTAATTCTCTGTCGAACAGGTTTTTGATTAAATTGTTTAGCATCGAGATCGTAAAATAGATACGGTACGATATTCGAGGAATTATTGAAAGTAGAATATATGACAGAAGCAGAGTGACGTGTGATGAAACAGGAGGGGATGACCTTGAGGGGCAAGTTCGGATCCACACCACAACCAGAACCTGTCCAGAATCTATTGCCTTCAGCTATGAAGAGTCTTCTACAGATATTTCATACAACCAGAAGCAACCAGCAGATCCAAAATCCATTAACCCCTACTCCAAAGCCTCTGGGGTTGAGCTGAATATTAATTGATTGCAATTTGAATAATTCGCCACAAAAAAAGGAAGTCTTTATGACCTTTAAAATCTCGAATACCGATGCTAACAGGATTATTAATCTTATGCTATCACTTGGAATTTGGAGTGGTCATTCGCAAATAAATGAGATGCCTTTAGAACCTGTATAATTATTGGGACACTTTCCTCGGTAAATATAATATCACTATAAAAACAGCGAAGATGACCTTTTAAAGATCATTACATAATTTAAGGAGGGACGGTTTGAATTCAAACGTTTTAATAATGTTTAATGATTTAAACAGTTTTTTTTTACATTGCAAAAGAGTCACGAGAAAAAAATAACGAATTATGCCAAATAATATTATTATATTACGTGGCATAATTCGTGCTCCCTCCCTATTGGGCCTCCGTGGTAAGGCTCTCGACTAGCAATTCGAAGGAAGCAGATTCAAATCCTATCAATTTTATATGACGAATTGTGTTATTACACAATTTATTCATTTATAATAATATATTGTATATTTGTGGGGTGTACCAGAGTGGAAAATAATCTCAGTATAGGCCTGGTGTAAGAACACCATTCATAATTGAAACGTAAATCAAAATGGCTTTAGCCGTGTTTGGAGACCAGATCTGAATAGATAGGTACTTTCCAGGTAACCTTCCTCTTCTCCATCTGTCTGATTACGTCTAAAAGGGATCCAAATGATAATCTAGTCTCCTTCAACGGAAGCAATCTTCCGAACAGGCCTTCCATTGATATGCTTGGTGTAACTATAAGTGACCAGCTCAGGTACGGGGGCTCCATCGAAGCCAGAGTAAAGTTGGCCTCTCAGACGCTGGGCGTACTGTACAGGGCCCGCAGATACTTTAATAGTACACAACTGCTGACCCTGTACAAATCGCAAGTGCGCTCTACTGTCGAATTTGGCAGCCATCTCTGGTCCGGAGCCCCAAAATACCTGAAAAAAACCCTTGACTCTGTGCAGAAACGGGCGGTCCGTTTGATAGATTCCCCAATCTTAACAAACGGACTGCAATCTTTAGAGCACAGGCGTCAGGTAGGTATGCTGTCCTTGTTCTATCGGTATTACAATGGAAGATGCTCTGAGGAACTAGCGTCATTGATCCCTTCGGCACCGGTGCGTAGTCGGGATACACGCCAAACGCGCGCCCAACATTTGTACACGGTTGAAATTTGTCACATGAGAACGGGTCGCTTCTACGATTCGTTCTTAAGTTCAACAGCTCGGCTGTGGAACTGCTGGCCTCTGTATTTCCTCCCTCCTACAACATGGGACTCTTCAAGACCCATGTTCACTCCTTCCTCTCCACAAAAAGACCCTCCACACAGCATCCCCAAAGATGACATAGGCCCTGAGGGAAATTATTTTCTTCAGGGCCTCCTGTGTGGAGTTAATATAAAAAAGCATTAGTTTATCATTAAAAAATAACAGTTGTCGTTGGTTATCCAGTTCATTGAGAAAACTTGGCATTAGGCACTAGGCATTGGAAAGATACTTCAGAAAGTTACTCTGTAGATTTGAATTAAGATTTTGGAGATAGTGAATTATTCTCAGTTCAATAGCATTAACAAAAGATTACCTACTCAAGAGTGACACATTGTTACATTGTTACAGAATGTCATCTAATTTTGCGAAGTCATTCACCGAGATTTGGGGACAGGATCCTTTGACTCTCCGAACAGAAACCAAAGCTGTGAGGACATTTATTTATGAATTCAACACTTTATTATTGGATTACCCACGAGAGAATGATCTCTAATGAACCTACCGATAATCCTGTGAAAAATGGCCGGCTTTTGAGCGTGGTTTTTTTTGCTATAATTTGTGTGAATTTTTGATTTCGTGTAAACGTGATTAAACTTAACAAGCGAGTGTTAGGAAGAGCATGCCGATCGTACGGCGAGATTAATGTTATTATACACATATTGAAGAAAAAATACAGAGCAGAACCCATAATTATTAGAAGCTATCGCCGCACATCTGAGCTCAATTATGTTTAAAAAAGTGGATGAAATAAGAAGATTTAAGGTTAAGATTTCAATGGATAATTAGGTTCATGAACCTGATAAATACCAAAACTAGCAGTGGTGTCATCCCATTTCTTAAACAACGCATTCCAACGAATTTCCGACAACTTTCAGCATATACTTTACTACGCAAATAGTTCACTGTCTTTCAAAGACACGAAATTACATGTATGTTTGATAAACCAGTCAAATCGCTATATTTTTTAATTTGTGTTCTTGCTATTTTTAATTTTGTTTCTTGCATATATTATTTTTTTATGTAATTTTATTTTTATTATTTCTTTCTTATGTTTCCAACTGTCATTAAAATTGTACCACCCACATGTAAAAGCTCTCTGGGCGATAAATAAATAAAAAAAAATATTTCTCTCATTGTTTATAAACTTGGTGGTATTTTGTGCGTTATGAACGAAGAAAATTAATGATATAAAGGAAAATTGATAATTTACTAAGAATCTCTGGTTTAGATCCGGTTAAAAACGGGATTTTCCTAAACGAATGAATTGACGGATTTCCTAATGAACTGTTAGTAAAATACGAACATATCACGATGTCGCATACAACTCAGTAGTTTGGTCTCCCTCTTACAAAATTCATATGAATAACATTGAGGGAATAAAAAAAAAATCTCCGATTCATAAATATTAAATTAAATATCCCGCTAGAATACATAAGTCATCTTTTGATATTAAATACTATATTACATTAGAAGACAGAAGCAAAATAAATAATTTAACTTTCTTATTTAAAATACTGAACTCAAAATTAGACTGTTCCGAACTCATGTAACTTGTAAACTTAAACATACCCAAAAGAACAACACGACACAATATTTCACCGTAGTGTTTGGCATGGTGAGGGGATAAATCATCAAAATGATAATTCATCACATCTTTAAAAAGTTATATAAAGTCATGGAAAGTGATGAAAAAAAAAACTTTATTAACTGGCTAGGTTAGGTTAGGTTAGGTTTAATTTTTTTTTTTCATTGTCTAATGACTTTATATCACTTTTAAAAGTGTGTTGAATTGTCACTGTGTTGAGTTATCATGTAACCTTGTGGCATATTGCGAATTATTATTTATTTATTTAACGCCCAGAGGGCTTTTATACGTAGGTGGTACAATTTTGATGACAAACCATTTTGAAACATGAGAAAGAAATAATAAAAATAAAATTACATTAAAAAAATAACAAATTCGCAAAGTTAATTTTAAATATATCGACATAACCTAAGTATTGGTTTCCCATAGTGTGAAACCGTTGTATTGGGGAGTTCGCAATGTAATTGTGCTTATGTGCGTTGCAGTGGAATAGTGTATTTTGTCGTGTTGTTATTGTAGGTATTCGTAAGTTTATGAGTTGCAGAAGTTCGCAACAGTCGAATTTAGAATTTTGAACAAAAAAGTTAAGTCGTTTATTTAACGCCTGTCTTCCAATGTGTGTATTTTTAGAGTATTTAATAAGAAATGAAATTGTAAGTCTTCTAGTGGGATATTTAATTAATATTGATATTTAATTTAATTTAATTCTCCGACACAGCGGTTTCACCCTAAGGAAAATCAATAGGTGATATTAATATGTTTATTGTTAACTTGGTTAATTTTGTGGATAGTATAAAAAATCTATTCAAACACTATTCGTGAACCTTTGGTTGTCCCTTTGTAAACCTATCTGTTCACTGTATTTAAAAAAATATTTTAATTTCATGCATGTCCTTTTTGGTTAGTTGCAATTTTATTTTTTATTATTTCTATCTCATGTTAAAATTATTCATCACGTTAAAATTATACCACACATTCTTATGTAAAAGCCCTACGGGCGTAAAATGAATAAAACAAATAAATATATATAAAAATTAATAAATAATTGTTGGAACACGTGTTCATAAAAAAATCTAATATTTCAGTATTTCATCATTATATATTAACAAGTCAAATGCAGGTGCATGAACACAAGTTCCAATTTGTTAATATTTTACTAATGATTTATCAGGAAATGGCCCGCAATCCCGTTTTTAATTGGACTAACAATAATTTAAAGATATTTTTAATAATTTAGCAATTATCCGTGTAGTGAGCAAGAAAAACCCACAGGAACCTTTTTTTTCTACGAATAATGATCGATAGGGTTGAGTTAACCATTACACTATATTTAATCATTAAAGATACTCGGAGAAAAATAAGTAAAGCTGATTTATTAAAATCCAGTTAAAAATGTTACGGCAAGCCATTTTCTAAACAAAATTTAATACATTCAGAATATATCTGTGATAAATGCGACAATATTATAGTTTTTATGTGTACCGATATTCCCATATCACATTAATGTTTTAGTGATAGTTTGTTAGGAAATCTGTCAATTCAATCGTTAAAGGCCTGTAGTCCAGTTTTTAACAGGAATTCGAATAATTTGACCAGATTTTGAATAAATTAGTCATATTTTATATCATAAAGTTTTCTCTAAAACCCTCTGGTAATTTAACTAATTTTGTTTTTACACTTTGTTTTTACAATTTTGATTGTAACACGCTTGTTTGTTACAAGGGAACTTAAGGTTATATTTCTCTATACAGCGGTTTGAAAAAGGTCAATATTGGCAAAGAATGGCAAAATAGGAAGTGACCTACATATGCCCAAAACGGGACGCCAGAAGAATAAGTAAAGATATTCCATAACTGTTGTTTCAAAATACATTGCAAACAAGCCAAAGATAACCTTTGAAAATAACCAGTTGTATAGCCAAATTACCTATATTTTATAATTTAAAACATAAATAAATAAAATATCCCACACCCATACTAGATATTTGCTTTTGATGAGAAAAGATCATTCTGTTTCGTTTGGTGTTTTGGCCAACTTTAGATTTGTATGAAAAAGGTGGCGGTTAATGGAAAATCCCTATTTTGGATTTTCGTAGACGTTTTGGAAACCCGCTAGAAGAAATCACTGATTACCAGGGTCGTACATGAAGTCCTGAAAGCTGAATAATCCTCGTAGGTAGGTTCTTTCTGGAGGGTATTGCTCCCACCCAGAGGTCATTGTCAACCGTCCCGGGCCATTGACCGATCTTGTCGCAGAAATGCGCCGAATAATTTGGAAAATATGGCAAATGAAAAAAAAAGCATAAATTTTAATATCTCACATTCGAGCGCGCCAATTACCATTTTAAATTCCTACAAAGGAAAATGACGAATCAATCGACAATAAAGCAATTCTAATTCGCCCAACGGCATTGTACACCGATATCAATGTCACGGTCCGAATGAATTTTAGATTACGATAAATTATGAACATAAGAATCAAGATATAAATCAAGAAGATAGAGAGCAACTATGGAAGGACTTTGGTGACAACTGGTCTAATTTATTGTTATCACCTACACTTATCTAGATTCAGATTTTGTATTTTCGGTTGCCTTGTCGTGAATGTCTGCATTCAAGCGTAATTTATCCCCGTATAGAGCGCCCTCGTAATTGGATGTATTTAAGATCTAGTTTTATCAAATTATATCATTTGATTTTCCGTCAAGGCCATTAGATTTAATACGTATTTTATGGATGACTTCTACGAAGAAATAACATGTTTAAGATCAGCTCTGTGTGTGGAAGAGAATGGAGATAGCTTCATCTTCGGATCGAATGGTCCATTGCAAAACCAGGCGGAGGGCAAATAGAATTAAAGATATATATATATATAAATAAAAAAACACATATATATATATACATGTTTTTTTATTTTTTATTTATTAAAGGAAAAAGTACATGTAAGTAATAATGCTTACAATTTACAGTGACAATATTTAATACTACTCTTCCAGAGAAGCATTCGCTTGTGGTTGGAAGAATAGTCTACATTATATTATTGTACACATAGAATCAAGAGAAGTAGGAAAAAAAATTATTGTAAGTAAAATGTACTACTAGTAGCTATTATATATAAACAAAAAATGATGTTATTATTTTCTGGGATAAAGATAATTATTATTAATATGAATACTATATTTGGAGTAGAAGTTGCTTCTTAAGTAGAATATTTACTATTCATTTTTTTGATAATTTATCTTTAAAATATTTTTTCAAAATGATCAAAGCTTGGCTTTTGTCGTTTATGATTCTGATTTCCTCAGGGAGTTGATTGAAAAAGGTTCTTCCTTGGTATGTATAGTAATTTTGTGCAAAGGAAGTGTTTAATTTTGGACATGGAAAAATGTATTTAAGTAGTTATGTGTATAAATTGATATATTTTTTGACCATATCTTAACAGACTGAAGTAGGTATTCTATTTTCCACATTTTCTTTCCTTCCCATATGGTGAAAAATGAGTATTGATAATTTATTAAGAATCTCTTAAAATTGTTGGTAATCCGGTTAAAACGTTATTGCAGGCCTTTAACGAATTGTAGCCTCCATGGCAGAGGAGTAAGTCTATCGACTAGACTGGAGGTCGCGGGTTCGAATACAGACGTGCGAAAGTCAATTGTTTTGGATTAATTTGTGCCATTTCACAAATTCCTCATTTAAAATAATATGTAGCATATTTGCGGCACGTTCCAGAGTGCAAGACACTCTCAGTATCACCCTGGTGTTCTTCTAGTCTTCTACCATTCAGAATTGAAACGTTGCTGGAAATGACTATGGCCGTGTTTGTCGACCAGATCTGAATAGTCAGGTACCCTCCCCACAACCTTCGGTCTCACAACATACCCCAATTGGGGATGCAATAGTCTCACTGGCTCGAGACGGTTGGGAGCAATTGGGACTCTTGTGTGGTTTCACACATTAAAAAGAATGGGCCCAGCCATTTTAACGAATGAATCAACAGGTTTACGATAAACTTTTAGTTAATTTCGAATATATATAATCACGATGTCGGAACACGTGTTCGAACCCTGAATTATTTTTCAAACAATGAGTTCCAATTTTGAAAATAACAAATATATAGCAAGTAAAACCGAATTCCTAAGTTCATCGTTGAACCAGTGTTACGTAGGACAGATATATAATCGAAATTATATGATTGATGATTTTAGAGGACAGAATCATGATATAATGTATCATCATTACATGATGTAATGCTTAAATTATTTATTATAATAAAACAAAACGCTGTTGTTATGACAAAAGCAAGTCGGTTTAAAGCGCAACCATTTTTTTTCAATTACCTTCATATTTCACATAGTAACCCTTTCCTAGCAGCCGGCTGGGGGCATTGACCTCTGCGTGTGATTTATCAATTAAAAGCATCACTTCTTCTTTTCTTTATATTTAAAATAAAACAAGAATGAGCCAATAAAAAATAAATAGCTACTAATGCTTGTGCAATCGATAAATAATGTTTTTTTCAATTTACATTCTTTAAAACCGATTGAATAACTGAAAAAAATGGCATGTAAAAGAGGAATAGTTCCATCCACAAGTGATTTATGTAATACCACTTAAGGTGTTAATATAGTATTAAAAAAATACTTGTATTAAATGCGATTTATGACGATAAAAGTCGAATGTCAAATTTGTTTCTTTTTGCGGGTCAAAATATTATCGATGAAGTAAGCAATACGAAGTGATACCCGTTTCAGAAAAATTCTGATAAAAATAATTCGTTGCAAAGTTTTACACACATTACGATGAAAATTAATAAAAAAATATTTCTATTGAAAGAATACAAAATAAATTCATACATTTTTTTTAGTTTTAAAATGGGATTGCAGTAATTTTTTTGAATTATAGCACTATTTTAAATGATATTAATATGATTAAATTAACATACTGAAGGATTTTCACTTACTTGGTATTTCTATATAAAAATCTAAATGATACATTTGATAGCCCAGAATTGCTTGTATTGATAAGCTTTCGTATTCCACTATGGAATACTGGAAGTCCCCATTTAATTCATTGCTGAAATTTTGGGACTAACTGCCATATGTATTCCTCTATGCCCAGAAAACTAAAGTAGGGAAATAATTATTTCAAGTCGGCACATTTTCAATTTATCACTAAACAAATATACAATGCTGTTACTGTTGCAGTATAATAACTATGCATAAAAATAAACTATATGTAATAACTATGTATAATATATAATACTATTGGTTTAAAAAAGCCCCAATAAAGGTGTTAATTAAAAACATCAATAAATAAACTGAATTTTAATTCCCACCTCTACATTCATTTGTACGTCCAATTGGTCCTAACGCCGATCGCCCGGAAACTACAAAATCTAACCTACGCGCAGTTCGCACTGATTGTCGCTAGTGGAACACGTGTCGATGAGATATTAGTACGTGATAGCACCTCTAAGTATGTAGCTCTATGTCTGAACCTAATTCGTGAGTATTTACCGATCTATTAATACTTTGTTTATTCTTACAAATTTCAATGAAACAGTTGTCCACAATTATTAATGAAAAAATGTTATAAAAACGCGGATTACAACCAACGGTACTAATATTTACCTGCTGTGACTTTTGTAGGTAAAAAAATCTTAATCATATTCAGAGTGGAAGATACTCTTAGTATCGCCCCGGCGTAAGACCATCATTCAAAATTGAAACGTTGCTTGAAATGACTTTGGCCGTGTTTGGCGACCAGATCTGGATAGCCAGGTACTTCCTTACCTTCTCATTCCCTTCCTTCACTCCCCATTACCTACAGCCGCCTCACAACATACCCCAATTAGGGATAAAGTCTTTAATTTATCTTGTATTTTGTATTGTAATTCTGTAAGTATTTAATAAATATATTTCAATGCATGTGCTTTTCTACAATACAATTTAATAATATGAACGTTTCGTTAAGTTATGCTGCCTTAACTATTCCAGTTAAATTCACCCACTGGCATTACACGCAGTGGGATTTTTTGTTAAGTAACTTTTTACTTTTTGTTTGATGACTATTTTTTTTTCTTTTTTCGGTTTATTACTTTCTCTCCATAGCATATTTGTTTTCTTTTTTTCTCTTGTAGCTTGAAGAGAAGGCTTTTATGAATATTTTGGATTTTTATAAATAAATTTATCTACGTAATAATAAATAATAAAAATAAAATTCCCATTATACCTCAATACTTTGAGTTTGTTTGCAGGTTTTTTAATACTCCAATTTTCTTTCCACGAGTATCTTATGGAAATAGAGTGTTCACTTTAGCAGAGTTACGAGTTCTGGGTTAAGGACTAAATACTCCAAGATGCGACCCTGTTTTTCGGAGGCACCGTTCGTGACACTGTTCCCCAGGTCATTCAGCCTGAGCACGGTAGCTCACACCTTGGCTTGGGATGGCTATTGCCTAAATTCCCTGAACGATTCACTCCCTACGCTATATAATATTATATAAAATAATTTAAATTACAAAGAATGTTTAAAAAATAAATTTTGCTTGTTGAGATGAGACCTTTATTGTGAAATTCTGTTTATTTCGGCTTATCTCAACATTCAACATAACTGAAATATAGGTACCATAAAAAGGAGGTGACTTGAAAAAAAAAATCGTTTTTGTTGGAAAATTTTATGTCATATTTAAACTACCTATCGAAATGTATTTTAGTAAAATTGTAAACGTATGTGTTTGTGGAGTCAAAAAAATAATAAAAAAACAGGGTGATGAACGTCACCTCTCAGAGTGGGGAAACTTTGATAAACCATTTCTTATAAGCTTATATAATGGTACGCCAATCCCAAAGTAGAATATTCAAGTAGTTGATAGACTCTGGTAAACTTAACGATATAAATTACAAGAAATTATTATTATTCAAACATAGATATGTTTGAGTATACCAAAAAACTATTATGTGGTAGCGAAAATTATATTATTTTTTTCTCAAACGCCATATAATGGCTTTCACAATACAGTGATAATTGAATTACAAGCGTACAGTGGTAAACAGGATAATAATAACAATACATTAAAGAAAAAATAATGTGTAAATAAAAACACTATTGCAAGTGATGCAGTTATTAATATAAGTGCAGTAAGACAATACATAATTCAAAAGAAATATATACCAGTGTAACAATAGTTGAACTACTTTATACTAGGATTGTATAAAACCTGTCATAAGTCGAAGTATGAGGTGTCTATGATAATAATCAGTAGTGAGTTTATTGTTACCCACAAAATTAATTGTACTTGGAATAATTGCTGAGTAGGAATCGCAACTTGGCATTAACAATTCAGGGCTGTCAGCGATTCAATGATACTTATGTATAAGAAATAATATTTTTTAATAAAATAATACATGTTAGCTAACACTATAAAATATCAAGGAGCCATGCAGAAGAATATTATCATTCCTGACATTGATTATTGTGTTTGAGGTATGTTATTATAGCCTTCTTATAACTATATTCCATGCAGTTGAACACATCTACTACTAAGCACTTATGCAGATATCCGCGATGATAAAAGTCGCCCCATGTTACGGTACAAGAAAGAATATTCTAAACCATAAGAAAAGGGGTCGCTATGAAGAGAACGTCAGGGAAATCTTCTCATTTATATAAAACGGAAATTATTTAAGCGATTATATAATCCGTAAAAAATAAAGCTCGTATAATACCTGCTTGCATACTTGCATACAAATCAAATAGTTTTAAAGACAATAAATTAAAACTGAATATCAGATTACCAGCGAGGCCCGCCATACGAACCCGAATGGCACAAATAAAGAGTTATGAAGGAAATAAAATGTTACGATGGCCACAAAGAAGTTTGATTTCAGGTTTCCACCACGCCTTAAAGCTTAAAGCACCAGCACGTGGGGGGTGGTGGGGAGGGGTGTATTTTTTAATTGTTTTATTTGTATCTCGTCAATTTAGAGCTCTGCGAATGAACAACCCACGGCCATTATAAATATTATCAAAATTAAATAACAGAATATCACAAGGTTGGTTGGTATATTATGTTTTTTACGTGTTTCGTTATAAATATTTCTAACATTAATGTTTTTATTAATGATGAGCTGTTTTGTATGAAATAACTAAACACACATTGAATAAAATATCAACATGCTTTTTTATAAAACCGCTACACACACTTTGAATAAAATATCAATATACTTTGTATAAAATAGCTATAGATATTTTGAATAAAATATCAATATACTTTGTATAGAATAGCTATAGAAACTTTGAATAAAATATCAATATACATTGTATAAAATAGCTGTAGATACTTGAATAAAATATTAATATACTTTGTATAAAATAGCTATAGATACTTTGAATAAAATATCAATATACTTTGTACAGAATAGCTATAGATACTTTGAATAAAATATAAATGTACTTTGTATTAAACAGCTATAGATACTTTGAATAAAATATCAATATTTTTTGTGTAAAATAGCTACCCTATTTTGTATAAAATAGCTACTTACATACTTTGCATCAAAAGGACAAAAATATGTATGAAATGGTTTGTGACCGATAATATAATTGTTTTTTATAAATGCGTAATTACTTTACGCATGAAATATATTGTATTCAAATTATGTATAGTTATTTCATACAAAGCATGTAGATATTTTATTCAAAGTATGTATAACTACTTTATACAAAGCATGTATATATTTTGTTCAAGTATGTATGGCTATTTAATACAAAGTACCTATGTAGATATTTTAAACAAAGTATGTAGCTATTTTATACGAAGTATTTAGCTATTTTATACAAAGTATTATTATATATTATGTATAGTATGTAGCGCCGGGACGCATATCTTATATTCAAAATAGCTATCTACATACTTGAACATATTTAGCAAAAGGTAAAAAAATGTATCCGTTGACATATTAAACAATGAAATAATACACGTATTTGGGTTTATTTAGTATTCAAAATGTTTACTTCCTCTGGATTATAGAGGTTTAATACCACGTTTGTACCCTACTCAATAAATTGACATACATATTGAATGTCGATACGGAAGACCGATAAAAAGGACCCAGTCTTTAAAATTACCTACCCATGTTTCTAAAGATTGGCTAAATGTTTTGGCAGAAGTCCCTCTGACTCCGTCTCAGGAACCAGTTCCCGCATTAGCGCAAATATACCCAAAAAGGGCATTGTCCCTTCGTTATCCAATTTGTTGCGGCCATAAACATAAACACTGCTCTTTGTTGCAGTATAATTCTCTTCGTGACACACCACTGGAAGCTATCACTGATGCAGAAATAAGAAACTTTTTTCAATTAACTAATTTTACACACGGAGAAAATTTATGTAATATATTGCTAATTTATTAAGAATGTCTTTAAATTATTCATCTCTTCAGATGATCCCAAAATCATAAAAAATATACCAGATTTTGTTATTTAACATGCTGTAAGCATAAAAAAAATACAGTGTTTCTTTAAATGCTACTTAACTCAGATGTCGAAAGATTTTTGCTCGATTTTAAATAAGTCGCGTTTTATTAAATACAAGCTGAAGTGTACCCGGCGTTGCTGGGGGTTTAGGAGATAGATATATACCATCGCTTATTTTTCTGAAGGCTTTTTTAAGATATAATTCAGTAGTACATTATTTTAATGTATCCCATAAGGTTTAGCTAGCGTTAACAATGTAGTGCCCGAAAATATATTTTTACTACTTGATTATAAAACATCGTCTTTTCTCTACTTTCTATAAATAAAATATGCATGTATTATATATGCAAACCTTCCCGAAGAAATTTTCTAAATGATAGTGAAAATCCTATCAAAATCTGTTCCATAATTTAGAAGAGCTAAGCGCACAAACAGACAGACGAGGATGGAAACTTTATTTTATACCATTTAGAGATTTCAACTATTCACACTTTTTCCTGTTGACACATTTATGGAAATCAGAATCAGCTTCTTATAAAAACATTTAGGACAATTTCAGTTGATTTTATTCAATTTATAATTATTATGATGATTGGTCTACCGGACTCATAAACCGCAAATGGTTTGTTTGAGGAAAACATTAAAATTGCGGTCAATCGAACTATAAAATCCGTCTGCCATCGCAGCGCGCTTTATCGCTGATTCACCAAACTTTTTTCAGGAAAATTCCCAGTCCTTTAATGCCTTTGTCAATAATCAAACTAGCTATGAATCATTGGTTGAAGCCCACGAAAACGTATTTTATTTATTTTATCACTAGCTGTACCCTGCCATGCGTTTCAGATAGAGAAACAATAATACGTGTTGCTTTTACGTTCAACAGATGGCGGTGTTTTTAGAAAAGAAAAAAAAATTTTTTACCTGTCGCAAGTGCCATCTAAGGTATATAAAAATACACGCGTATTCGAATTCAAAGGTGTGTCAAAATTTCAAAACAATCGGTGCGGAACTTTCGGAAATTTAAAATTTTGAACAAAGGAATATTAACATTTTTTTTATTTATATAGAAGGTTGAAAAATAAAAAAAGCAATATTAATAAATAGAAAAAAAGTAATGTAGATTAGAAAAATAACCGTCGCAACTGGGGATCGAACCCTGGATTTGTCTTACCGGGACAACACTCTACACTCTACCACTGTCTTAGACCTAGAGTGACCTTCGAGAGTATTCTAATAAGTTGAATGTATTTTATTATAATAAATTAATATGAATATTTGAGTAATCAATTGAGGCGTCATTTTAATTTAAATAACTTAGTAAACACCAGTATTTAATTAAATAGGATCGACATATTTAAATAACAATGTTTTCTTCGTTAGAAAAAAAGTACAATGAAAATAAAAAAAGTTAAATAAGCACCTGTAGAAAAATATGTAAAATAATTTAAATTATCTATTAATTATTTATGAAATAGTAAAAACTTTCATAAACTAACACATGTAAGTATTGTAGATCAAATATTTTTGTAAATTAACATAACAGAATCATGGGATAACTAAGATAAATAAAAAACAAAAAAATATATAAATATAGTTATAAATGCTAAAATAAACAAAAACAAAACCATATTTTCATTTCTTCCATACTAAAATTTAAATCTTAAATTTCTTACATTTTGTTTTGCTAACATTATTACCTATGAATATACTAGCTAATGTGTACCCTTAACATATAACAATGTGGAATTTTCTGTAGGCCTTTTTAAGATATACAATTCCGTAGTACATCATTTTGATGTATCTCGTAAGGTTTAGACAGCGTTAGCAATGAAGTGCCCGAACATATATTTTTTCGACTTATAAAACATCTACATTTCTCTACTTTCTAAAAGTATAATATGCATGTATTATATATGTAAACCTTCCAGAAGAAAATTTCTAAATGATTGTTAAAACCCTAACAAAATCCGGTGGGTAGTTTAGGAGAACTAAGTTCTTCTAGAACTAGCTCCTAGTTAGGTCGACCATCGGAGTCACTCTTGTAATACGTGAAGTATTGAATAAATCCCTGAAGAACTTATTCTCTAAAATCTTCTCCCACAACGAGTTGGAGAACTGTTTATAGGAACACAACATATACATAAGCACTTAATTTTTAATATAATATTTTGGTGATGAGTGTTCCATATTTAGGGAAAATATTGGTATTGGATGAAGTCATATTATGTGTAACGGTTACATCATATTTAATTAATGCAATAATCGGCAATCGGCAAAAGGCAGGAATCCATTCCGACATTTCGAAATAGAGGGTCAACTAAGGATCAGAGTAGATACCTGTATTATTATATACCATACTTAATTTTAATTGGCTCATACAATATGTTTACCCTGTTATTTTGAACATTCAAATAAATTTAAAAAAAGCAATTCATCGCTTTTACTGTTTAATCGGCTTTAAATTTATCAATACATGAATATGACAACACCAAATGTTTTGATTTGCATGCACAGAATTTGAACAATTAGTCAAATTTCAAAGTCATTTTTCAAGTTCTGTTAGACTTCTTTTCAAGTTCTTTTATTATTTCAGTTCGGTGAAGCAACTGGCCTATAATGATAAAATAACAGAAATCGAATAGAACATTCACAGAATCTGAAAATAAACATTGAAGTTTGATGAATTCTGTGAAACAACATGTCCTTTACCTCTCTTATGAAGGTTGGGTTAGGTTAGGTTAGGTTACATCATATATATACTTAACTTTACACAGGAGGCCCGAAGAAAATAATTTACCTCAGGGCGTATGTCATCTTTTGGAATGCTTAAAGTTAACATGTGTCAGGAAGAAGATACATGTATTTAAGTATATGTATGTGTGTGTATGTAAGTAAATTTAAATGCATATATATATATACATGTATCTATGTATATAGGTATGTGCTTGTGTATGTGTATGTATGTATGTACATATGTGTGTACTACTTTATATATTTGTGTTTATTTTATAGAGTTATTGAAAACATTTTTTACCAATTTTCAATTTTTTTAAATAATTCTACCAAAATATGTTTACACTCGACTTAAATTCAAACTGACTATCCTTCATTGGTCACCACAAAACAGGCAGCTGCCTAGTATAGTGCTCTAATGCATATTCTCCAAATAAATGTATTAATCATGTAACATGTACTAATAAATAAATAAAGAAAGGAGAGGAAGTTCTGGTAAGGAAAAATGTATAAGGGGTGGGTAAGAATCTGGGTTGGGTCGAGAGAGCGTGGCTGGATAGGTCAAACGGTTTCCCTGAGTCGGTATCGGGCCGATTCAGCCCGCCACTTAGCTGGTGGGCAGACTTGGACGAACCCCACCCTATATATCCGGGTACTTCTGCTAAGTTAATAAACGTAGTGATCTAATTGGATTGACCTACGAATGGCAGAAGTGTTGGTTACGCAATGAATGGTTCACGGGGCGGCGGTACCGATAACCTCCTCGACTGGGAAGTGGGTTAATTTCCGCTTCCAAGAATTGCATTCATGAAATTCAAGATGTAATTTAAAAAAAATAATTAAGTCATGGAAATAAATGGGCAACGGCAACATGTATGTTGCCCATTGATTTAATTTATCAGAGTTCAACAGTCTCTATGCTTCATCATCAACCACCTCTCTGCCCTCAGTGACACACACGTCATGATTTGCCCAAATACTGTGTATTATACACTCGACACGATGACACGGCCGTGTTTACGGTAAGCCACAGGTTTTCGGCATAATTATTCGCATCATCATCAGGCCGCCAGCCACAAGGTCCAAGAGGTACACTGCTCTAATAACACGTCGAGCCGAAGGACCGCTCCCAGCTCCTCCTATGTTATGCCTTATGTCACGCCGAACCCGTCGCATTCGGTGAATGTCACGGTCAAAGTCAAAAACAGAAATAGATACCAAGTAGATGGAATACGTCAAATCGCTAACAAATTATATATAACAGGTTTTAAATAGATTCAACGACATAGACAGAATTTTTCCAAATACCAAAGTACTCATAACCAGTCGAGTGAGTTATGGATCTGTTGTTTTTGTTGTATTTTTAGGTTCTTATGCGATTTACGTTTACCATGTATAATGATACACAAGGACTGTTTATTACATTGTCTTGTATGGGGCGATCAGATCCTTCAGTACACCCAACAATTGAATTTGGGATCCACCTCTGGGCTGGAACCCCACAATACTTGATAAACTAACTTGATTCTGTGCAAAAGAGGACGGTCCGTTTGATTGAAAATCCATTGTTAACAGACCTATTGCCATCTTTAATGCACAGATGCAACGTGGACATGCTGAGTCTGTCTTTCAAGTATTTAAATGGAGCCTGCTCTAAGAATCTAGCAGCATTGATCTCTGATGCACCGGTGCACGTGCGTTAAACTCGACGTACACGAGCGGAACACTCTTTGATGTTGACTTCACGAGAACGGGCCGAATCTTCGATTCGTTTTTGTGTAAGACGGCTCGTATGTGGAACGGGCTACCGGCATCTGTTTTTCCTCCTTCAAGACCTGCTTTAATAAATCTCTTCTTACAGCCCCTCCCTTAATCCGCTTCACAATGATGTCCAACCCGGTGGCGAGAAAGATCCCCCGCCTTTACATTGCACTAACAAAATCACGTAGGTACACTTACCCCTTCCAATTGAATTTTTCATCAATCTGCCAATGGCATTGTCAGCCATACAATATAGAAGAAATCTAGAAATGCATTACTCACAAATTTGAATGGAAACAAAAAATGTTTTAATTAGCCCATTATCAATACGCCCTGTCAAAAATAATAACATTCTATTCGAATTTCGTCAACACAATTTTGTTTTGGAAATTTAAGGCGCGATTGGACAAATATTTAGATCACGAAACTCGTCCACAATACATTTCTTATGTTCTTCTTCTATGTTATCAACCCTTCCGGCGCTCGGGTTCACATCCTAAAATATACAAACTCATTCTCATGTTATAAGGGCTTATATTTGGAAAACAAAATACGTGAGCATTGTAATAAACTTGACTGAATGCCAGATGCCGAAGATTACTCCCAAAAAATGTAATGATCATTTTAAGACTTTCTCACCAATAAGGGTGTATGTTAAAGAAAGATCCAAAAGGAACCCTTTAAAACACCATGCTTCACTGATTAAGATTAATGGGAAGAATAAGGAGTTTGATAGGTCTGTCCGATTCTCCAACGTGCTTGATATTTAAACAAATCGAGGATATCGAACACACTTTATATAAAGTAT